>JAHRHZ010000032.1:15090278-15169987 GCA_024137785.1 Ginglymostoma cirratum
AGGCCAAGCAGCATCAGAGGAGCAGGAAGGCTGACGTTTCGGGCCTAAACCCTTCTTCAGAAAATGTTTTTCTGACCCCTTTTCTGAAGAAGGGTCTAGGACCGAAACGTCAGCCTTCCTGCTCCTCTGAAGCTGCTTGGCCTGCTGTGTTCATCCAGCTCTACACCTTGTTATCTCAGATTCTCCAGCATCTGCAGTTCCTACCATCTCTGACACATTGAGCAAATCACTCAACTGTTGGATCAGGCTGAAGATATAAGAACTGATAAGAAGCTTTACAATTGGCTATTATGTGAGCGGAGTTATGCCCAGTCATTCAGGTCTGCTGAGAGCTAAGACTGCAGGAAATCACTAACTGCTGTTTCTAACATATAAGGTCAAAACATTTAGGATCGGTCATGTGCACAGATAATTCCAAATAAAGCACACATATATAAAAAAAAATCAACCTGTGGGATTTCTGATTTCAGCAGAACTCCAGAGACTAACAACCCTATGTCAGGAGGCTTGGAAAAGGCACTGAGCAGAGCTCAGCTGCCAACTCTCCCAGGTAATAATGTTTGGGGTTGGTTACAGAACCCAGGGTAGTAAAGGACAGTTGTTGAGATATCTAGTAGTTAAAGGCAGGTAGCATTCACTTAAGAACCAAATAAATTAATTGAGCTTTACAGAGCTATATCTGTGTCTGCTATATCTTCGTCTATGCATATACTGTTGTCTCACAGAGATGGGCATCATAACTGACACAAAAAAGGATTTTCCTGTTGAATTGCACCTTGATGTTATGAAATACGAAGTTGAAGATGTTATCAAGGTTGATTTGTTAAACTTTGGTCAGAGCCAGTGTGAAAAGTTACAATCAGCAACCCGTTGTAGATGAGCAACTACAAGAGTTACAAAACACCATAATCTGGGGATGGCCTGACAACTCCAGAGTAGTACCTGAGAATATTGGTTCAATTTGCAAACTTGGGATCTCACAACAAATGATTTTCAAGGTCAAACAAGTCCTTGTACGAAAAACATTTTGCCAGGACATCATGCACACGTCACACCAGGGCTTGTAAAATACAGCTAGCACATGAATCTGTATAATGGCCAGGGCTAATTCAAGATATTCAATGACTTGTGAATGTATGTGAGGCATGTCAAATGCATCAACTACAGCAGCACAGACAGCTTTTATATCCACACAATGTTCCATCCTGCAACAGACCTATTCACAATGAATAGGGAAGATTACATGCTTATGACAAACGTAAATTTCTCACTGTTTGACAATTTGCCAACACAATGACCATGATCATCATTGAAACGATTAGTGCTATTTTCAGTTTATTCAGTGTCCCAGACAGACTGTCTGAGAACGGACAGCAGTAAACTGGAAAACCATTTCAAGATATTACATAAGCGGAGAGTAACCCACATCAAACTGACACTCCACTCTGCAGGTTTCGACAATCTTGTAAAGTGTATGGTACATTTTATAAACTCAATTATCATTAAGTACTGAACAACTAAAATGCAACTTGCCTAGGTCAGACAAAGTCAACACTCATCATTGTAAAGAAGTGGAAGCACACTCAAATTAATGTACAGCATGCCAATCGTGCATAAGTAGTCAGAAAGAACTTTGATAGGGTTAACCCTAACTGTAACTCTGATGTGTGATGCTCTTGAGTGACAAGAAAACAACATGCCCCTTTCCAGACAGGCGCAGAATCACCAGATAAGTTGTCAAATCTCCAAAACATTACAATAAAGTTTGAAATGTCAGTCTTTTAAACTCTGTTTTACCTGTTTGTATAATTATTAATTTGTTTATGTACAAACATGGACATCAGTTTGGGGTATGTTTCATCTTTGAAAAAGGTATATTTTATGTTCTGTTTCAAGATTAGTTGCTGAGTATGCCTTTAACAGATAGATTTATGGTAAAATCACTGTATCATGACATGTAACCTGAATGTACAGAGGTCTCATAATCCAATTTACCACAAGTCACTTTGAAACACAATACTTTACTCGCGGCATGCTCCTCTGTTGTAAACTAACACCTTAATACAATCTGAGACACTCACGGATGAGGAATGTAATGGTTTTGGAGAATACTAATTGTCATTCTGTTGGATTCTTCAATACCATAATGTCTTTCCTTGGTTTATTTTGTTGTAGGATATAACATAAGCATTGCCACATCAGGTAAAGCAGCCTGTTGGAGGTAAATGCACATCACTAGCTACTAGAATGTTAGATATCAAGCTGTTTCATTATTTCAATGCAATCTTGTACACATAGAACATGGAACTATATAGCACAGGAATGTGCCCTTCAGCCCACAATGTTGTGTTGAACGTGATGCCAAATGAAACTAATCCCTTCTGCCTGCTATTGGTCCATATCCCTCCATTTCTTGCACATCCATGTGGTTATCTAAAATTCCCTTAAACGCCCCTATTGTATCTGCCTCCACCACCATCCCTGGCAGCGCCTTCCACACTCCTATCACTCTCTATGTAAAAAAAAACTTGCCCCATACATCTCTGAACTTTCCCCCTCACCTTGAATGCATACCCCCTAGTTTTAAATATTTCAACTCTGGGTAAAAAATTCTGACCATCAACCCTACCTATGCATCTCATAATTTTAGACTACTATCAAGTCTCTTGTCAGCCTCTGCCACTCCAGAGAAAATAACCTGAATTTTTCTAGCCTCTCCATATAGCTCATACCCTCTAATCCAGACAGCATCCTGGTAACTTATTCTGCACCCTCTCCAAAGCCTCCACATCTTTCCTGTAATTAGGCAACCAGAATTGAAGACAATACTCTTAAGTGTGGCCTAACCAAAGTCTTATAAAGCTGCAACATGACATCCTGACTCTTGTACTCAATTCCCTGACCAATAAAGGCAAGCATGCCATATGCCTTCTTTACCACCTTATGCTATTCAGGGTCCTGCCGTTAACTGTATACTTCCTTCAACATTTGATGTCCCAAAGTGCAGCACCTCACACTTACCCAGATTAAACTTCATCTGCAATTTCTCCTCCCCTATCTGCAACTGATCTATATACCACTGTATCCTTTGAAAACCTTCTACACTACTCACAACTCCCGAGATCTTTGTATCATTTGCAAACTTACTAACCCACCCACCTATGTTTTCATCCAAGTCATGTATATATATCACAAACAGCAGGAGTCCCAGTACAGATCGTGCAGAACACCACCAGTCACAGTCCTTAGGTTTACACACGTTACTTTTTTTTCCTTTAATGCACAGTTGCCCCACTTTTAGGCTTGCTAGAGGCCATTAATGGAATCACACATACTTCTGAATTATTTCAAAAGATTTTGTGCAATTTTCCAATCCTTCTACCTCTGTGTTCTACACACTAATTCAAATCTGTACCCAATGTGATGTTGATTAGCTCATGTTCGGAACTGGGTGCAAATAACACATTTTCCTTTATGTTTGTCTGATACTCATTGCTCAATCTAAACAATTAAAAAAATTAGTCAATTTAATGTCCTAAAATATGTGAATGCAAGAGTAGTTCCACCAATATGATTGATTTAGTCAACGTTACTGTTGATTGTCATTTCAACTTGTGGTAGGTTGCCTGTTTTGAACCAATGTTCCTTCTATGTTGCTTTCTGGAGAGGGGATATACAATGACAAGCTGACCAACATCTTACGTGAAATGAGAATTACCCAGACTGTATGACTGAATAAACCTGAAAGCACTAAACTCCACAAATGATTTATCAAGCTCACTTGAGTCACAGAACTCAAGAAGATTAATTCCCTAGACTACAGGAAAATAATGGAACTGCTTGATGGTAAAGGTCATTTCATACAGAGACAGAATGGGTTACAGTTCACTAATGGTTCTTATTTATCGCAGGTGCTTAATCTGCTTAATAAATGCAATGTAGCCTATATGAGTTTTACTGCAAGAGGATTTGTAGAAAAAAATAGTCACATAATATACAAAGAAAATTCTACAGAAAACTTCAAAATGGATAAGGCAAAAATTCTACTGTTCAATACAAACCAGCATTGAGAGGGAGAGGATCCTGTTGCCACAATTTATGAAGGTACAAATGAAACAGACATGAAAAAGTTAAGGACTGATTAGAGATAGTCAGCATGGGTTTGTGCGAAGAAAATCAGGATTCACAAACTCGATTCAGTTTTTTCAGGATGTAACCAAAAATATAGTTGAGGGCAGAATGGTAGATGTTGTCTACATGGACTTTAGTAAAGTCTTTGACGAGTCTTCCGCATGGTAGACTAACTGATAAAGTTAGATCACATGGGATTGAGGGTGAGCTTGTCAATTGGATACACAATTCACTGTACGGTGGGAGACAGAGGCCTGATTTTTGGACAGGAGACCTGTGACTAGTGCTGTTTCACAAGGAGCAGTACTGGGTCCACTTTTGTTTGTCACTTATATAAACAATTTGGTTGACAATTGAGGAAGCACAGAGTGTTAGAGCTGTACAGCATGGAAACAGACCCTTTGGTCCAACTCATCCATGCTGACCAGATATCCTAAATTAATCTAGTCCTATTTGCCAGCATTTGGTCCATGCCCCTCTAAACCCTTCCTATTCATAATGTCTTCATAATGTCCATCCATAATGATTTTTAAAGTTGTAATTGTACCAGCCTCCACCAATTTGTCCATACACACCCCACCCTCTACATGAAAACGTTGCTCCTTAAGCCCCTTTTAAATCTTTCCTCTCTCACCTTAAACCTATGCCCTCTAGTTTTGGACTCTCCTACCCTGGGGAAAAGACCTCGGCTATTCACACTGTCTATGCCCCTCATGATTTTATAAATCTCTACAAGGGTGACCCCTCAGCCTCTGAAGAATCCAGGGAGAAAAGCCCCAGCTTATTCAGCCTTTCCCTATAGCTCAAACTCATCAACCTTGGCAACATCCTTGTAAATCTTTTCTGAACCCTTTCAAGTTTCACAATATCTTTCCTACGGCAGGGAGATAATTGCACACAGTATTCCAAAAAACTCCCCAGGACCTTGCCATTGAGTGTATAAATCCTGCCCTATATTCCACAAGTGGCCTAACCAATGTCCTGTACAACTACAACATGACCTCCCAACTCCTTTACTGAACACACTGACCAGTAAAGGCAACCATACCAAATACCTTCTTCACTATCCCGTCTACCTGTAACTCTACTTTCAAGGAAATATAAACCTGCACTTCAAGGTCTCTTTGTTCAGCAACACTCCCCAGCTTTTTCACACAGAGGGAGGCTCGTATGTAGAATGACTTGCCAGAGGTAGTAGAAGATGCAGGAACAGTTACAACATGTAAAAGACTTAGGACAGGTACATGAATAGGAAAGGTTTAGAGGGATATGGGGCCAACAAATGGGACTAATTTAGTTTTGGAAGCCTGATCGGCATGGATGAGTTGGACCCAAGGGTCTGTTTCTGTGTTGTATAACTCTCTGACTCCATGAAAAATGAAAGGAAAACATCTGTGATTACCTGGAAATAATAGGAACTGCAGATGCTGGAGAATCCAAGATAACAAGGTGTAGAGCTAGATGAACACAGCAGGCCAAGCAGCATCATAGGAGCAGGAAGGCTGACGTTTTGGGCCTAGACCCTTCATCAGAAATGGGGGAGGTGAAGGGGGTTCTGAAATAAATAGGGAGAGAGGGGGAGGCGGATAGAAGATGGATAGAGGAGAAGATAGGTGGAGAAGAGACAGACAAGTCAAAGAGGCTGGGATGGAGCCAGTAAAGGTGAGTGTAGGTGGGGAGGTAGGGAGGAGATAGGTCAGTCCAGGGAGGACTTGTCTGTGTCCTCTCCACCAATCTGCTCCTCTATCCATCTTTTATCCGCCTCCCCCTCTTAAGAGTAGGAGCAAGGGAACAAATTTCAGAAGATTTGGTAAATCATAACATAGAATCAAGACCAAAAACAAGGCTTCAATACAGGAAATAATAAACAGATTGTAACAGTAAGGGATCTGGAGTATGACCTGCTTTCTCGAGGGCAAATAGGGATGAGCAATAAATGTTGGACCAGCCAGTGATGCCCACATCCCCCCATGAACTAATAAAGAAAACAGCAAAATAACAGATAAGACTATAAGTTATAGAAAGAGTAAGAATATAAAACCAAAGTAATCTGTGCATGAATGTGCACACCATTCAGAAATTTCTGAAATGTCATACTGGTCTCAAAATATTAATTTTGTTCCTCTCTCCACAGATGCTGCCAAACCTGCTGAATTTCTCCAGCATTTTCCCTTTCTTAAATTTCCAGCATCTGCAGAAATCTGGATTGGTCTTTACATGTTATTAAGGATACAAGAAATGTATCAGCACCTGCAATAAATCAGGAGATGGACAGGAGGCTGAAAGTCAGGAAATTCAGTCACCAGAGAAGCAGTACTGAGTAAGTAAGGAACTCAGGGGGTTAGCAAGCACCCAGGTCACTATAGACATCATCTTCAAGACTAGAAACAAGTAGTCAGTAAGATCGTTGATATATACGCCCTTGATTTGGGGATGGTGCGATCAGCCTAGAAACTATTGGCCAGTAAGCTTAACACCTGACATAGTGAAAATATTAGAAGGTATAATTGAAGACATTATAACAGGGCATTTAGGTAAGTTAAAGGTAATCAGACAAAGTCAACATTGCTTTGTCAAAGGAAGAATATGTTTTAATCAATGCAGTGGATTCTTTGAGGGGTAATATGTGTGAACATGAGGATCTACGCGATTTAGATTTCTAGAAGGCATTTGCTAAAATGCCCAAACAAACATTATTGTGAAAAATAAAGCTCAAGGGGGTGTAGCATATTGGTCTAGATTAAAGTCGAGCTGGATGACAGGAAATGGAGAGTATGCATAAACAGACCTATATCAGGTTGACAAAATGAAATGAATGATGCACCACAGGGATTAGTGCTGGGACCTCAACTATTAGGCATTTATATAAATGACTTGGATGAAAGGATGGAAGTGCTTGCTAAATGTGCTGGTTACATAAAGATAGCTAGAAAATTAAGTTGAGAGAGGAATTAGAATACGACAGAGGGAAACAGACAGGTTAAGTGATTGGGCAAAGATCTGACAATTGGTGTATAATGTGGGAATGTAATATTGTCCATTTTGGCAGGAAGAATAAAAAAATTGTTTCATCTAAATAGTGTGAAATTATAGAGCTCTGAGTTGCAGAGGGATTTTGGTGAGGTATTGTATGAATTGTAAAAGATTAGTTCCCAGGTCTAACAGATAATGAGGAAATCTAATACAATAGTATCACGTATCACAAGAGGAAGCAAACACAAAACTAGGGATGTTTTGCTTCAATTATATAGAGCACTGGTATGACCACATCTGCAGTACTGTGTACAACATTGGTCACATTATTTAAGGATGTAAATGCACTAAAAGCAGTTCTGTGAAGGTTTACTGGACTAATACCTGAAATTATTAATAAATAATTACATCTCATTATCTTCAAATAGATGGTCTTGTGAAGAAAGCTTGGGCATAGAAGATCCTGAACATTCTGACAAGATGTTTCTTTTTGTGAAAGAAGGAGTGTTTATCGATTGGAGGTCACCCATTGAAAACAGAGATAGTGATTTTCTTTCCTCTTGGAGGTTGGACACTCTTTACAACTATCTTCCTGAAAAGGTGGAATCAGAGTCTTTGAACATTACAAGGCAAAGGTAGAAAGATTCTTTTTAATCAAAGGGATGAATGGTTACCAAATGTAGGCAAGAATGATGAGATTTGAGGCAACAATCAGATCAGTCATGATATTTTTGAATGGCAGAGAAGACATGAGGGGTCGAATGGTCAACTCCTGCTTCTTGATTGTAATGAAATGAGGTTTGTGTTAATCACATCCAATGGTGGCCAAATAGCTCCTGTTTCTTAAGTCTCTTGAGTTATCCAGCATTCTCAGACAGGTGACAGGTTCTCATGTCTCTGCTCATCTTACACAGTAACTAACTGTTAAAAATACCCAAAGGAAGATTATTCAATTCAATGTGTCTACTCGTTTTTGTTTCATTTGAATTAGATTAGCAATTCAGTCCTTAGGTATTGACAACCTGAATTCCACCACTCCCTAGTAAAGGGAATTATCACAATGCCTGATATTAAAATAAAAGAAAGCAAAATATAATACACGAATATCCATTTACCAAATGCCAAAAGCATTACCATTTCTTATTGTTTATCTCAAGTCTAGCTCAATTGTAATTGGTCAGTAATTGCAGAAGTTAGATTCCAAGAATGCACTAATGCAGAAGATCTGTTCCGTGTTGAACGAACCAAATTGCATTGCCACCTGGCACTCTTCAGCATTGCAATATAATGAGACAACAACACCGGTCAACTTGAGAGCCACTCCTTGCTCTCGCTGAGCTGAACAGGAAATCTAAATCTCTGCCAACTTGGTCATAAGAGAGTTTCAACCTTCAGTGCACACGCCAAAAACTTACAGCCAGCAGGGAAAGTGCAGAATTTGGAACAAAAAGGTACAATCCACAGCTTTGAAACAAACATATACACATGAAACTAATGGTGACATGGAGACACATGCAGCCTAGATGATTGAATTGTGGAAAATCAAAATTGTAAATGGTATAAGGAGATTCCTACTGATTCAAAGCCCGAGAAATCCAATGGAGTATTTTGAGTCTTTACATTTTGAGGTGTTCATTTTTGTCCAGTAGTGCACTGGTTAACATGTTGCAAGCTCATTTATATTAAACATTGGTTCAATGACTACACTAAAATGCCACAGTAATGTGTCTTACTTTAATGAAAACAGACAATATAGAATAAGTCACTTTGTATTTTTGAAAAGAAAACCACATGCTCCAAAAATTCAAGTAGATGCCTTTTCCCTCAACCAAAATACTGTTTCATATTTTTCACATGAACAATCGCATCATTCATGTGATTAGACTTTAAAGGGAAATTAAATGCAGAAACTTGCAGCACAAAGATAAATTAAATAAAATGGACAGCACAGAAGCACCCAAATCCAATTAACAGGCCTAGTGATCTGGCCTTGGGCCAACCTGCTGCTTTTTTTTATTGTAACATAAAGACGACACTGGGTCTGCACATCCCCCTTTGTTTTAAGGGATGCATAAACAATGAAAAAAATTGCAACATAGAACCCAATTTCAACAGGACCAACAACAAAACTTATGAAACAAAATCAAGATGCCATTACGTGCATCAAAGACATTGTTTCTGGCTGTATTGACTAGTCACAATAATCCTGAAATGTAATGAACACACCAAATGCTCCTTCTCTACAGCCACCTGCATAATGTAATTCCAGTGGAATAGAAGCAGACAGGCATTCGCATTGATCTCTCTCACTCTCTGATGTGCTGGACTTGTAAACTGGCATCTTGTCATGGCCTTGGGGCAGACCACAATTAAGCCGGCAATCGATTTGCACATCCCTTCCCTTACAGGAAACTTGAATTCTTAATTTGGTCTGTTGAATATTTCAATCGACATTTCTGGTGCTTTACTTCATTGAAAAAAATACATTTTAAGCTTATCTATAAACACTTGGAAAAACAGAAATATTATTTGCTTCCAGCTCAGTGATGCATGCTATTGAGTAACAACCAATCAACGGGCGTGCAGCCGCAAAGGCTGTAATATCCACAGGAATCAGACACTGACCACCTTGTGCACACAAGCATTTAAAATTATTCATATGCTCAGACCAGTTAAGAAGAAAACCTCAATGCTGCTATATTCAACACAACTGGAGTTTATACAAGAGGACCACTGCACATTCACCGCTGCTCTCCTCACGTCAGTGAACAGCACTCCCAACTTAAGAAATGTATTTATGCTTCAAAGGCGCAAGTCCTTTGATGCAGCTCAGTTGCTAATCTTTCCAACCAGTTTCACCAAATTTGAAACACTGCAGTTTCCATGGACACAGCACTACTTCCTGAGATTTTCAATCGATTTCTTTGAATCACTTCACATCAGACTCTAGTGAAAAAAACATTTCAATGGGACAGCCTTAATGCAGCATTTTCCATTTCAAGTAGCGAGTTCATCCACACTGCTTAGCATTTACATAAATAACATGACACCACGCAATCTGTACAGTCAGTACAGTCATTAAAATAGCATGAAGGACACTTGATTCTAAATATTCCCAAAAGGATATCTTGTTTGGCAGAGAAAAGTGCCCAGATACTGACCTCCTTTTTCTGAGTGCACAGTGGTTTCTATTTGCTCTAAAGGAAGAAACATAAAGATTACATTTATATGGAAAATTTGTTTTCAGAATTAGTGGAAAGCTTGTGTTTGACCTTAAGTGGTAGGGATATACTGCCATCTGCTGGGAAAGGGATGATACTACCCAACATAAAACGCAATTAAAACTGAATATAAAACCTATCTTTAATCCCCTTATAACACATCATTTTCATATCAATGCCAAAAATATTAGATAAACAAGTCTGAAATTATGGACCTAATTTATAATCCTGGTGTATTCACATATACATGTCTGCAAATGGGAAATCACAGAATAAAAATGATGTGACTTCAAATAAAATTATAAATATAAACCAACATACAGGAAAAGAAAATGTGGTGCTGACTTACTCCATCATGACACTGACTTTATTTTATCAATTAAAATGAGATTTTTTTCAACTCCTTCCGCTAGCCAAAAATGTGTTTTTAGATTGTTCATTTATTTCACTATTTTTCTTTGTTCATTCCTTTTTTCAGATATTGTTTCCAATCATGTGGTTCTCAATGTCCTTTAGGGAAGGAAACTGCCATCCTTACCTGGTTAGGCCTACATGTGACTCCAGACCCACGGCAATGTGGTTGATTCTTAACTGCCCCCTGGGCAATTAGGGATGGGCAATAAATGCTGCCTGGCCAGCGACACCCTCAGCCCGTGAATGAATAAAGAAAAAAGACTCCAAGTTCATCTGACATCCTTAATTTTTTTCCTGCTACCATTACAGTATCTCATCATCCCTAGAATTTTATTTCCAACTTTTATTATTGATACCACTCTTGTTAATCATTGTGTTCTTTGTTTTAACTCTTTTACGTAACCTCTTTCATTTACTTCCTATACTGCCATTTCCCTATATTCTCTGTTATGTTAGCTGACATCTTTGAAATTTCTTAAGCTTTATCTTTCTCCAGATAGACAATCAAGCCTTGGAATTTCCTGTTCTTGCCTTCTCGATCTTTCACCTCTGTGTCTGTGAACTGACCAATATATACACTGCTATCATGACAGGAATGTCACTTCCTAAAAAGAAGCAATCAATAAATTGAATAAGGTGGTGTAAAGTAGAGCAATGGAGAATTCAGAAGGTCTTAAAGATGAAGAAATGTTGCAGAAAGGAAAAAAAAAGTTATATCATATTTAGTGACTAGTGAGACACGTCGTTCCACAGTTCTATCAGTTGATGCTGGTAATCCAGTCAACAGCTCATTCTGACAATGCAGCACCAGAGCACAACATAGGTAAATAACTGAAATGGAACAAGGGATTTAGTTTATAAATACTGGAATACATAATTATATGGCAAACTGTGCTTTCATTAACAGAGTAGCCAAGGTAATGGATGTCCTTAACAAAGCCAGTTGTTAGCTATATTACAAATACAGCTCAGGATTTCACTAGCGAAAATCTCCTATGGTGTACAATACTGTGCAAAGTTTAGAGATAAGCAGCAAGCGGTGATAAGCAATAGCATGTAAAAAGAATGCACTGGCTGACTAAATCAGATTATTAGTGTATATTAGGTCAGTGAAGTGACATTATCAACGATACCATTCACTAAAGCATGTGAAAATAGAACGCTATTAATTCCATCTTGCAATTGCTAAGGAGTATATCACAGTGTGATTGGAGATCACACCAGTTCAGAGAAGAGGGAGAACTTCAATGATCGTTTGATAGAGACCTATTTATCTCCCAGTTGTCAGATTCAGTTAACTTGGAAAAGAACAAGAAGCAGCTCCCTTGCCCAATTTCAGCTGAGAAATAGTGAGTGTTACAGAAACTATTTATCACAGAGGCAAAAGGAACTAAATTAAAACAAAGCATGACCTGTTCTAAATTCAGCAGAAGTATATTGGCCAATGGTTCAGCCCATTTGACACTGTGTCATGAAATCGTGAGTTAAGGTTTTGTCAATCTTTTTACCTTTGATCTCCTAGTCTGATAGCAGCCCTGTTTGGAAATGCTAAGTGGAAAGGTAACCACTGTTTACAGACAACAGGTTCGGGAAATTGTCAAGGCAACCATCGTGATTTTCCTCCCTTGCTTTTGGCAATGACTGATTCATTGAAAGTCTGGCTACGGGTCAGCATCACAGCCTGTGTGCAGAGAGCACAAGGCAAAAGAATGGAAAATAAAAACAAAAATGCTATGAAGGGAAGTGTTGTACTAAAAGAGGGATCAATAATCATTATAAAGAAAGCAAATCAGATTTGTATAATGATAAAAAGTTTCAACCAGGGCTGCTTTCTCACACATCAAACTGCAATACTCAATTTTTTTTCCTTAGATGGTTTCAAACTGAATGACAGATGATATTGAATGAAAAACTTAACAGGACAAAGAAATGTGGAGGTACTGGGGCTATAATGGGTACATTGTGATTCTTAGAGTGCTATGTTAATGATATAACTCAAAATCAGTTGGTGAACGGCCCATAATAATTTTTTTTTTCAAATGGGATCCCAGGAAAGGACTTCAGGGGTCCTCAAACTGATGTGTGATTGGTATTTCTAAAATTATCTCAAGGGAGGTTGGGGTCACTAGTTAGTCCAGCACTTGTTGCTCATCCCTAATTGACCTTGAAAAGTAAATGGGTAAACCACCTACTTGAAACCCTGCAATTCATCTGGTGCAGATACTTCAGAGTGCTGTTAGGTAGGAATTTCCAGGATTGTAACCCAGTGACAGTGAAAGATCAGTGATATAGTTCCAAATCAGGATGGTGTGCGGCTTGGAGGGAAATTTGCAGATGGTTCGCATGCACCTTGTCTCTCTAGGGGGTAGACATCACAGTGTAAGGAGGGGTTGTTAAAGTCACCCTGACAAAGTGCTGCAGTTTATCTTGTCAATGACCGACTCTGCTGAGATTGTACACCATCAGCTAAGGGCTTAAAGTGTTAGATTGGTACCAATGACGCATTTTTCACAGATCACAGAATCCCCACAGGGTGGAAATAGGCCAATTGACCCAACATCCACACTGTCCCTCCAAACAGCATCCCACCACAACTCATTCCCCTACCCCTGCATTTCCCCATGTCTAACCCACCTAACCTAAACTTCCCTGGACACTATGGACAATTTAGCATGGTCAATCCACTTAACCTACACATCTTTGGACCGTGGGAGGAAACCAGAGCACCCAAAGGAAATAAATGCAGACACAGGGAGAATGTGCAAACTCTGCACGAACAGTTGCCCGAGGTTGGAGTCGAACCCTCGCGCTGTGAGGCAGCAGTGCTAACCACTGAGCCACCGTGCTGCCCTTTTCTCTGCCAGCGCTGAGCTCGTCAAGTGTTGTTTGAATGATTGAGAATAGTACAGTGTACTTCTTTTTAAAACTGACAAACTGCGGCCACAGATACAAATTAACTTTTGGTAGAAGATGTTCCACAAAATTTTAATATTTTTTAATGTTGGGACATTCCCGATATGGATAGTAAATTGGGGTATGGATTAAACTATTAACATTTTACAACTATTAAACTTGGGAAATAATTAAAATCAGGCATTCACGTATTGAACATGTCAACTTACTATGTGACCAATCAAATAAGCAGAGCCACAGATCCATTTAAGTCGTTGGTTATTTTATATCTGAAATGGGAGCACTGCTTATTCAGATAATACAAGAGAAAGACTGGGAGTGACTGCCCTTGAGATCAAAGCAGCTTTTCACCGAGTAAGTCATCAAAGAGCCCAAATAAAACTGGAGTCAACAGAAACTGGGGGAAATTCTCATCAAGATAAGTGGAGAGTATTCCATCACACTCCTGACTTGTGACACATACCTGGTAACAGGATTTGTGAGTCAAGAGATGAATTACTCACCTCAGAATTATCAGTTTCTGACCTGCTGTTTTAGCTGCAGATTTAAATGGTTGACTCAGGTCAGCTGCTGAGTAACGATGACAATCAGGATTTTGAAGTATGGGATTCAGCAATGAAAATGCCATCGCATATCAAAGGGAAACGGTTAAGTTTTCTTTTATTGGAAACATTTATTGCCTGATACTTGTTTCACATGAATGGTACTTGTGACTTATCAGCCTATGGTTGGAAGTTGTCCAGATCTTCCTGCATTTGGACATGGACTGCTTCAGTATCTGAGGAGTTGCAAATGATACAGAACATTGCAGAATCATCAGCAAACATCCCCATTTTAGCCAAATAATAGAAGAAGTTACATTGAGGATGAGGCTGGAAATAGTTGTACCTTGGAATTTATCTGAGGAACCCCCATAGTCTTGTTCTTGGATTAAGTTGATTGACATCACAACCGTAACTTTTTGCTAGAAATGGCTCTGACCAGTGGAGAACTTCCCCCAACTCCCCCACAAGGGCAGTCACTCCCGGTCTTTCTTTTGCCAAAACATTGAACGTATTCAAAAGACAACTAGATATAGCACTTGGGCAAATGGGATCACATGGAGAGAAAGCAGGATTAGGCTGCTGAGTTGGGCAATCAGCCATGATCATGAAAAATGGCGGAGCAGGCTCGAAGGCCGAATGGCCTCCATTTGCTCCTATCTTCTCTGTTTCTGTGTTTGTCTATTATCTGAATAAGCAGTGCTCTCATTTTAGACATAAAAATAACCAACCACTTGAATGGATTTGTGGGTCTGCTTATTTGATTGGTCAAATAATAAGTTGACGTTCAATTCACGTTCAATTTGTGAATGCCCAATTTTAATTATTTGCCAAGTGCAATAGTTGCAAAATGTTCATATTTTAACCCGCACTCCAATTTAATATCCATATTGGGGAGGTCCCAACACTAAAAATGTTAAAATTTTGTAGAACACCTTCGACTAAAAGTTAATCTGTACCTGTGACCACAGTTTGTCTGTTGGTTTTAAGAACAAATATACTTTACTATTCTCCAATGGTACATGTCACTGTATTTGAGGTCACTATATGCTCTCAAATTCTATGAAATGAGCTGAAGCAACTCAGGATGTCATGCTCTTTGTACGAGCATGGATGATGTTTTGTCTTCGTGCTACAGCCCATAGGTGCACGCTGCCAGCTTTCCATATGCTCCAAACAGGAACACATTGCTCAGAAATAACAAGAAGTCAGAACATAGCTTTCCTGTTTCAAGCAAGAAAAATATGTTGGTAAAAAACCTCTTAAGTTAAGGTGAAGGCATAAAGAACTATGCAATCTGTATCTATTTTTCATAGCAATAAATTAGGGAAAGACTATCACTGTATTTTTATTCTACAATAACATGATAAAACCTGTACGGTGGGAGGTCGCTGTGAGTTAATTTTCTATATTTCGCTTTCTCTGTAAAGGAGAGCATAGACCCGGAACTTTGGCTTTAACTGCACAATTACAGTTGGAAAAGAATCAGCAACACTCACCCGGATGTCAGAAATTTACTGCCTGGAGGGCTGCTTTGTACCATTTAGAACGACAAGTGGGACTGACTGCATGATTTGTGATTAATGTCATTGCAATATTTGTTCTTGCACACTGTTATTCATTTGAAATGAAGATTTCAGTGTTAAGCAAAATTGCTTACAGTCATGAGTGGAATGCAATGCCCCAGAGTGATACATTTGAAGGCAAAGGGTATTTGATCTGGCAGTAGGGACACTGCCACCTTCCCACCTGTTCCTGAGAAGGCTTTTGTAAGGCTTTCCCCTCCCCGGATGCCAAATGAGGACCTTTAATGGCCAATTAAGCCAAGGGTGATGCAGGGCTTCCACCAGTTCTCCAACTGGTGGGCAAAACCTCTGTTGCAAACATTAATGCCCATCCCATTTGTCTGCCTGAATTCCACAGTTCGGCTGTCAATTATACAATTACGCATGGCTATATGAACCATCTCTCCTGGCACAATGGATATATCAACCCTCTCCCCTGGACCCTGCCACTGAACCACCTCTACCCTGATTAAGTCCATGAAGGGAAGGCCTGCAAATGGCTTTCCCAGCCTGCTACCAATTCAGGCCCTTATGTGGGGCATTAATGCCTCATCCTGCTGTACCTACCATTAGATCATGGCAGGCCACACCAGGGGAATGAGTGAGCTGGTTCTTTGTGATGTTTGTATAGGTCTTTCCGTCTGGAATTCCTGTTGCTGAGATGCTTTTAGTTCATGCAACTTAGCTCAGTATCATTTACAGAATTCTGACCGTGATTGCAGATCTGTGGATTACCTATTCATTCAAATAGTTTTACACGAAGGGCACACAATTTTCAGTCAGTTCCAGGAATGATTTATTCTGTAGTTTTCTCTAAGTTCCTCCTAGCTGCAGGTTCTGACATCCATTTTATGTTGGACTGTATTGGTATCAATTTCCCTTATCTTTTTGATTTCAACCTGGCAATTTGTCTTTCTCCTTGTAGTTTTTGATTTTTTATCATTGATCTGGGTATGTTTTCTTAAAATTTATTTTCCCATTTGGATATAAAGTTAGCTGAGTGACAGGAAACAGAAAGGCGTACATTTGTTTTTCAGATTGAAAGATGTTAAACATTGATATTCCTTAGGATGTGGTAATGGGAACATTGAAAGTGCTTTTATATTATTGCTACATATTTATGTCCTTGTTCTTTAAAGAAAAAAAATAAAATCAATTTCTATTTCTCTGAAGACAATGTTTAATTTCGCATGGCTTCAGAAAATTGTGCCTTACCTTGTCTGTGTATTGTTGCGCTACAATTGCTTAATTTTGTGTAAATCTCTATCTAAGGTGCTTAGCTTGTGAATGATATCATCTGGGATGGCACTTCCCCTGTCAACTCAATGGTCTTCACTGACAGTCGTAACAATTTTACACCTCCATCTTCTCCAGCAGTTTACTTAGTCCTCTGATACAGGAAAGCATTCAAGTACGAAGACCTATTAATTCCAGTTTTCAAATGTATGTTAATTGATGACAACTCTTATTAATGTTTCTGAATATGAGAGGTAGAAAATCTCTGCTTCATGCACAGCAAGAATAAGCACCTTGTCTCTGACAATTAACATTGAATTCTTGCTCATATTTATGAATAACTACATTCTAGAATTAAACTTCTATTTAAAACAAAATATTTTTACCGGCGCTTCTTAGTCAAGACAGGTGGCAGCCCTATTTCTTTGACAGTGTATCATCAGGTGGAACAGTCACTTGGAATGGAAGGGTGCAAATAATCACACTGGCATACATTAGTGGATATTATTCCAACGAGATTGTACAAAGGCCTTATCTATGTAAAGATGACCGTTTAAAACTCTTGATGTGGAACTCTTTTATGTCGACATAAAGGTGTGGTTAAAAATAAGAAGAATATCAAAAAGTGGATTAATTATTGTTTCATAAGATATGGCTGTCAGATACTATGGTCCATGCACAATAAGTTAAAAAATGAGAAAAGGCTTTAACAAGTGGGCGATAAATTATAAATGCAATTCCTGTCACCAAAAAAGGCACTTACATGCCAAAAGCTGACTGTCTGTAGAAGACAATGAGCAAAATCTTCATTCATGTGGACTTCATTGTATGCAAACATGAATTTGTCTTTCCAGTATGAAGGCAAATGTATTATTTAATTCAGAACATTTGTATGACAAACTAAAATATGATGAACCATATTGATGATAAACCACAACAGTGATTAGCTCTGAATTTTCAACTATATTAGGAAGGCTTCTGTGAATATTCCCCATGAGCTGGAGAGTTACACAACCATCTGTGTCTCCTGAAAAGTGTTGAGGAAGCAGTCAAGCATCTGCTGAGAGTGGCAAGATTTTTTTTGCATGACAAATATAAGCAGTTTCCCCTTTTCTGGTTCAGGAACAAAGTTACCTATGGTCCACAACAGATTGTAATTAGCATTCAAATTTTTTGTGTGATTCCCCTTTATCATAACCATCTCAAAATCAATTCACTGGGACTGTGGCCAGTGCAAGAACTTAATGTCAGCCAACTCATGATTGTGCTTTTTGACTAGTTGTTTTGAAACTAAGTTAATTGTTTTGCCAGGAACTATGCAAATAGAATTTTACAATTCAGGTGAAGGTGTCTAGTGATTTCTAACTGTTCTTTCTCTCCAAAAACATTGTGACAATTGTATGGTTTTAAGAGGTGTATTTTGTCCTTTTTTGTTTTGAAGAGAGGTTTTGAGCCATAGGTGATCAACTATCTCTTGCAAGCCAATAAAGTAAACAGCTTGTGAGACCTTGGGTATTTTGTTAACATTGGAACAATAGATGCACCATGAATGGGTGGAGTCAGACTCTGACAGAACCAGGGTTTTAGTTTAGCTTTCAGTAGTTGTTGGAGTTTTGAAGCTGACTGTGAAGCAGCTACATCTCTCGGTGTTACAGGTAAAAGCTTGGGTACTCTCTCTGCTGCGAGAACACTTGAGAGGAAGGGTCACCAGACTCGAAACATTTGATTTTTTCATCACAGGTGCTGCCAGACCTGCTGAGCTTTTCCAGCAACTTCTGTTTTTGTTGCATGTGAGACAATCTGTTTTACTGACTTTACCTTTGCCAAGGGGGTGTTTATGGGGTGTTACCATATCAGAACAGTTGCTGTTTAGTAGTTAAATAACCTATTTTTTTTTAAGTTTTGAAACAGAGTTAAAGTTATACCAATTCTTCTTTCTTTTATTTGCAATTTAACTGAAGGGTAAGAAAAAAGTATGTTTTGCGTAGAGCCGAGTAGTGTAATCGTTCAATGTACATCCGAAACACAGCACCTTACACTTGCCTTTAAATAAGATAAATGTTCGGATCTAGCTATCTCCTTGATATATTTGAACAGAGTTTAGTCTGGTCCATAAAACATCCTGATCATAACACCTTGGATTATGAGTTTTGACAGACCTTCCAAGATTCATTAGCAGAAGATGCACTTGCAGGATGATTTTAGTTGTAAATGGGTCTCCACTTCACTTCAACGCTGCAGTTCTTATTTGTCTTGGTGATTTCAAATATTAATGTTTTTTCATAGTCAGTTCATTTATTTAGCATAAGAGGAGAAAGTAGGAATTTTAAAGCTCTTAACCACTTGGACCTTCACATGTCCTGAACCTTTTCCTCTAACTTTGATGCTTGAATGTAGCACCATTGTCAAGTTGAAAATATCTCCCTTGTTTTGGAGTACATCAAATATTGTTGGCCTATTCGTCTTCAAACAGATTCAACATTTGAATTCTCATTCTGAAGGTCAGGAGAACGTCACTTTTGTATACATCAATATTAGCTTTATCTGCTGCATGCAGGTAAAGTTTGCCTTTGCAGTGGAACTTGTTACTTCGCCAAGAAATGATTCTTTCTCTGCGCATCTGCAATATTTGTCAACTTTGTTGAAAAATTTGATGGACTGACAAAAGCTGACTTTTAGTACTTTAACATTATTTTATGAAATATTCTGCTGGAATTACAGTGAGAAATCTCCATAACCAGCACCATGTAGTAACTATTACTATGTTCGGTAATATAGGCAACATCTTCAGAAGTAAATATGCTCGATACTGTGTAGACCTTGGAATTCTACACAGTATCAATCAACACTTGAGAATTTCCTATGCTACATTACTGATATAAACTTTGAATTCATTCTCAAAATAGAGGGAATGCGGAGCAATGAATTCCACACGAGTATACTTAGCTGTTCACAGTTAACTAACCAACATCTTAATTAATTAAAAATAGCGTGAAATGGAGCCAATGATCTTTTCTTTAAGATGGAAAGCTCTCTCTGGTCAACATTCATCGAACTGAAGGTCGATGAAATATATTTTCTGTAATCTCACACGCGTGAAGCCCTCTCCGCATGTCTCAAAAGGAAAGTGTTCCTCAATTCAAACCTTCTATCATGAAGGTTAGCAGATTAAGACTCCTCACAAATAGACAGTACATTTTTACTCTTGTCACAAAATAATGGAAAAATCAAAGTGTGTCATTAACTTGTAATGGGGACCTTGCCAGATTAGATCCATCATTGAAATCAAGCCCATGATATTTTGTAGGAAAAATGGTGCAGGGAAGCACCAGATTTGGGAAAATGAACAACTTAACGTGACAAAAAAAGGTTCTGTTCTGTTCAAGCTTTACTTTAAGAAGTAATTAAAACCATTGAGTTGTGAAAAAAAATATTAATCCTTCTAAATCAAACAGTAAGAATGTTTCAAAGAACTGTTGGGTCCTGCATTTTTGCCCAAAATCACACTCAACACCATCAGGTAGCTAATTATTTTAAGGACTTTTTTTTGCTGAAAGAAACTTTTCAGACAGTAATTATCAGGCATGATTTCTAGTACAAAAGAAGTGGTGAAAGACAAAGAAATAAGACAAAAATAACTGAAGAAGAAATAACTAATCAATGACAGCTAATAGTGTGGCACAGGAGGATTATGATGACAAAAATATTTATTTTAGGATGAGATTTACCAAGTAAGATGACTTTCCTTGAAGGAGGGAAATGCAAAACACTGGATGCTGCAAATCTGAAACAAAAATAGAAAATGCTGGAAGTGCTCAGCATATCTCGAAGCCTCCTTGCACAGAGAAAGAGTTAACCAAGACCTGGGAGGTTAAATCTGATTTTCTATCCCTCGGTCATGCCCGATTTGTGAAGCATTTTCAGCGTTTTCTGATTTTATTCTTTACAGATAGGTTTTAACCAATAATGATCAGAAAAATGAATATTGCCCATTCTTGGTATTTGTAATTTTTAGAATATTATTTTACTGAAAAAAGTATCTGTTGTGTCTATTTTTACATAGGTCAGATCAGACATATTAAAGGTATTGATATATTTGAAGATTAAGTCAGAAGTTATATTTTAGAAATAGATAGTTCTGAAAATAAACAGCAGGTTGATCACCATCAGTAAACATAAAATGTAGGTTAATATTTCAGAAAAAAATCTTTATCTGAACTTGTCATTTGCCAGTTATAGGATCTGCTGTATATTTTCAAGTATCTTCTGTTCCATTTTGTGTGTTTAGCACTTGTATGTCTTGGGCCTAGTGTTCTTAGATTTATACAGAGTGCCATCCAGTGATGTCACCTTGTCACAACACGCTGCCTGTTTTGTATGACTTGGAAATTTGGAATTGCTCTAAACACTTCAATTGCCTATTTTAATTGGTGCAAGAAATCACCCACTTTAGCATTCAATAAGTTAAAAGTCTTTGGCAATAATGAACAGCCAGTTCTTCTTCCGATGTGATGAGATCCCTCATCAAATGAATATGACTGTCCCTCAACTGTGCCACAGAGTCTTTGAAGCAAACCGTTCAGATCCTGCTTCAAAAGCTGAGCAGCTTTGGAATAGTAAATTGAGCACATTTTGAACAGCAATTTTTTTTGGAGATACAGTTATTTATTCTACCTATTGCATTTCAGATTCCTTTAAGCAAACTCAGCAATCTCATAGGTTTGGTAAACTAAAGGTCAATTTGACTTATTTAAATACTCCAATTGATTTTAAATACACATTACAGGAGGTTCAATTGATGAATCTACTTTAGGGATTCAGTAACCATTACAGTCACAGCAATATATCCAACCCCAATGCTACAAATTGGTTGCTGGTTGCATACTGTCTTGTATCCTTGTTCATTGATCATTTACATTTTCTTTTAAAGTGACATATATACATGCTTCTTTCAAATTGAAGATTATATTACATAGATTGAGTTAAAACTGCACGCACATTAATGTGTGAAAAAGCTAATTCTATAAAAGATAAATTGTTGTTAAGAGTCTTTCGAAGGCATAAGAGGTTTACTATTACTCCAGGACTTGCGATGGTATTCTGTTCTGGACATCTCAATTTATCACTGTTGTTCTAACTCCTGGGTACTTTGGCATCCTGTATTTTACAGAGATGTTGATTGAAATCATGGAAGACCGTCATGAAAATATATTCATTTTGGAACATGTCTGGATACAATTGGAATGCTGGTTGTTTAAACGATTGTACAATTCCTGAGCTAGTTTCTCCTTCTCCTTAAAATCCCTTTATTCAAGGTTGTGACCTCATAGGATCCAGGCTCACTGCATACTTCAGATACTTCTGAAGATAAACAGATTCCCTGAGTAGAATACCTCACCCAGAACTTTTATCCTATATTCATTCTAGGCAGTTCAGCACCTACATGTCAGTAGTATTCCATCTTCATTCTCCTTTATTTTTTGAGAAGCTTTTTGTGTATTCCTGAGAATTTGGGCAGGTGACAGCTTGACAAACATGTCAAACCTGTCTCCTAAATATAATTTCTGCTGCTAGTAGTAAGTGCAATTCTAAGGATGGCTCCATCAATTGGAACCTAACAATACAAAGATGTATGATACAAAGAGATATTCCGTCTCAGGAGCCTACAGCCCAATGGCCTAAACATGGATTTCACCAGTTTTAAAATCTTCCCAGCCCCAGCCTCAACCCATGTCCAACGCTCCCTCTCAGCCCCACCTCCTTGACCTGACACAACCCGTCCATCTTCTCTCCTACCTGTCCGTTCCTCCCATCTCACTGACCAGTCCTCACCACTCTCTACCTGTACTCACCTATCACCATCCCACCTACCTTCCCCAGCCCCACCCCTCCTCAATTTATTGCAGAGCTCCCTTCCCCTCCCCATTTCTGAAGAAGGCTCCTTACCTGAAACTTCAACTTTCCTGCTCCTCTGATGTTGCCTGGCCTGCTGTGTTCCTCCAGCTCAACACTGTGTTCTCTCTGACTCCAGCATCTGCAGTTCTTGCTATCTCTGTAGTGGTGAGGATTGATGACTCAGAAGATTGAAACTGAGGTCTTCACTTTTCTTTAATAAAACTTTAATTGTTCGTACGCCCTGTTTCTTACACTTTCTATTTACTCAAAGATAGCAAGGAGAACTGGAGCCATCAAACAAAGTCATAGACATTTTCAAGTTTCTGGAATTGCTCATTTGAAAATTGTGGCTCATTTTCTGGCACTACGCTGTCCAGGATCCAATGTGTGGAATAAGTTGTCTTGAAGGATTGATGATTGCTTTTGTTGTAATATTATGCAAATAATACACTTCAATCCATCTTGAAAAGTAATTAATAACAACACAAATTTTTCCCTAAATTCAAAGAATTTCATTCTCAGGTGTTGATGAAAAAGAGGTTTTAATGACTCCTGGCTCCATCCCCGCCTCTTTGACTTGTCTATCTCCTCTCCACCTATCCTCTCCTCTGTCCATCTTCTATCCGCCTCCCCCTCTCTCCCTATTTATTTCAGAACCCTCTTCCCCTCCCTCATTTCTGATGAAGGGTCTAGGCCCGAAACGTCAAGCTTTCCTGCTCCTATGATGCTGCTTGGCCTGCTGTGTTCATCCAGCTCCACACCTTGTTATCTCGGATTCTCCAGCACCTGCAGTACCTATTATCTCTGATACAATTTTAATGACTCCTGTTGTGCTTGGTTATTGACAACACAAGGAATATGATTGGAAACCATTCCTTCTGTAGAGTGAATGGTACTTCACCAACAGACTAACTGTTGCATCCTTGTATGACGCCTTGTAAATCTCCTTGTTGAACTCTTTGAAGAATATCAAGTCAAAGGATTTGTGGTGTTACTAATGTTTCATTGAAGACTACTAAGTCAGCAATGATGGGGAGGTGATGCACTGTTCAACATACTAGTCAGGTGTACAGCCTGGTCATTCTTCCAGATATTATTTCTGGATTTGAAAACATTCTCCATCACATTTTTGAGCTTGCCTTATCTCTTGCAATTTCCTTTTGGTAACCAGTAAGTGCTGAACAATTAATGATTTGAACGCTTCAACCACTGCAGTGAAGTTGAAGTCTTCTTGTTCGTTTTCATTTGATAGAATTCTTGAGAGTGCATCCACTGAGGTTTGATATTTTTTCTGTACATAATTAGCAATAAATTCATATTTCGTGAGTTCCAATCTGAACTGCTATATTTAGGATGACATCTTGGCAATATCTTTCATGTTCAGAATAGAGACCAATGGTTTTAAATATAATACAATAAAACAGAACATAATTCCATGTTTTTATATGCTCATGTTCCTGCCAATGCTTCTTTCTCTATCATCGTGTAGCATTATCCTATCTCAGTTAGATTTCTAGATTTGAAATGACACTGGTCCCAGTCCTGTTAATGGAGTATATATTGTGACCTTTGCCAGTAAGTGAGAATAGTATGCAGGTTATAGTTTGTTCAGATTTTTGAAGAGATTATAAATTGTTTAATCTTTTTAGAAGTGTTTTGCTGATCCAAATTCCAGCATTATTATCAATCCTGTCTCAAAAGCTATCTCGACTGCCTTGGCCAAATTTAGTAGAACATTCCCACTTGTCTCACATACCAAGGAATTTCTGAAGTTTTGAGGCATCCTAAGGTGACAGAAACACACTCATAACTTTCATTTTTTGTGGTTTGACTGAAAGTCCTGTGCCTCGAACAATGAGTCCAATAAATGTAATTGTGCCTTTGGTGAACTCATTGTTTTTTATTAAGTGTTAAACCTGTGGTTTCTAAGACTCATTGGATTTCTCTGACTCTTTATCAAGCTTCTCTCACATGAATCTAATTTTAATATGCTTTTTCAAGTGCATAGTACAACATTGAATATTCCTAGTGTATTGAACATCACTCTCTCAAAGGTTTCTGCAAATGATGTGACTCCAAAACAATAGTTTCCACAGTGTGCTATAAGTATAGTCAGAAAACTGGATTCTTCAGCCACTGGTAATTTCCAACATTCCAGCAATTTGGTAGATAGGTGCTCTTGGCTCATTTTGCTTAGCTTTTGTCCAGTGAGGCCTTTGGATGGGCCATATGTCCCAAAGCTTTGCTTAACTGAGTTTATTAAATGCAGATCCTTATAAGACCATCCAGCTTTGAAAACATAACCATTCATGGACACCACCCTGTTCACACGTGACCAGTGAGATAATCCCTTGTTGAGGCAGGTTTACCTATTTTAACTTCAACGTTGTCAAAGAGTGATTAAAGAACTTTCTTCCTATTGAATAAACAAATTGGTTTAGCATCGGCTTATAGCGATGCCTTGGTTTTTAATTTTCCCAACTCTGAGAAAAGTTTTGGGAACTCCATTTTAAATTCATTTGTCTTCTCAGTATCAGCTGCTTCATCAACCTAATTGATTAATCTCAGACTTAGACAGTCTTTAATTTATTGAGAATCCTCTGAAGTTTGAATGATACAGAGAGGTTCAAGGCTTTCTTATCTTTTATCTTCAGCTTTGTCATGTTTTAGCCTTTTACTTTTAATGCAGTTCCTCTGGTAACTTTCAGTTGAATATCTGAGGGTTGCATAGAAATTTGGTTGAACCTTTTCACTTGGTTTTACACTCCCAAAACTCCAGTACCTGCATTTTACAAATTCCCTGGGTTGTCTGCCACTTCTAAGTTAATACTCAAAAATATACATTTTCAAAGTCATTTATTTCACTTAGGAAGGTTCTAGTTTGGTCTTTTGATTCTTCAACTTCTTGTTATTCGTGATGCTTTATGAATTTCCCCATTTTTGTGTCGGTCAAGTGCACTCTTGAACAACTGATAGCTTTTGAGTGGCCGATTTTACCACAGTCGCAACACTAGGCTACTCTGCCGGACACTCCTCACTTGCTTGTTACTGCAACACCAGAGACATTTAAAAACAGGGTTTGGCAGCTTTTCTCTGCTTTGGCAAGTATTCCTTGGCCTTTGTGGCCCACAAACTGAGCTGCCTCATTCAACTTATTCTATACACGTTTACACTACCTGTACGTGAATGCCTGATTCTGAGTTCCATTCGTCTCACAATTTGAAACTTTTCCTCTCATTTTCAACTGTCCCTAGCTTGGAAGAGGTTTGATAATGTCTTGTCTACGACACAGGCAATGATCCGTTATGGATCAACTCACCTTTTTAAAGTGCCATTAACAGAGTTCTCTGCTGGCCTGTAGGTTCCATTGAGAAACAAACCCATGCTTGCACCAGGCCTTTGTTTTTGTCCGATAAACTTAGCCTCCTTTGCAATTGAATACCAACAAATTCTGAAGCTTGAGCCAAATGACTGTATTACATCTTCTTGAGAATGTGCAATCTCCTCAATACACTGCTTTGTTAACATGATATTAGTCATTCACAGCTCTTTTTTTCCAGATTTGCTAACCTGCTCAGTGTGTCTAAAGTAACCATTTTCATGCCTGGTTTGTAATGAATATCAAATCATATTCCTGTATTTTTTCATCAGAAGTTATTATGGTCAGATAGTGCACTCATCAATGGCTTACATCTAATCATTGCCAAGGGCAACTTCCACAATGAATTCTTTACTTGTGGAACCTTGTGATACCAAAAACCAAAAAGAGCATTTTATTCTCTATATCTAAATAAGGGGATTGCATTTACAATCTACTTTTGGAGCCAATTGCCATTCATGTTCTATCTTGCATAATTGCAGCCCTGACCATTTTAGAGCTATGTCAACTTCAAATTGTGTCACTTTTGATAGGCTGTAGTATTTTAAGACACAGATTTACTTTGATAAAGCCTTTTTAAATGACTTGGACAGATTTTGATGGTCCTCCAGCCTTATGTATGGGATGTCCTTCCTTAACAATTCTATGTGATTCTATGTGTAAATGATGAATATTTATTTCAGAAATACCAGTGAAGCATAGGTCTATTGAGAGGGAGGAACAGTACTTATTAATAATATTAGTAAAAAATAGTGCGAGAGAAATTAATCAGACCGAAAGGTGATCAATCCCAGTTGCCTGACAATCTCCATACAAGGGCATCAAAGGAGGCAGTAATGGAAATAATGAACGTGCTTGTTATCACCTTCTAAATTCTGTAAATTCTGGAACAGTCCCAGCAGATTGGAGGGTATAAAATGTAACACCACTACTTCAAAAAGGAGGGTGGGAAAAGGGCAGGAATTATAGCCTGTTTAGCATAATTACAATTGTAGGAAAAACAAAGGAACATATCATAAAGGATGTGATACCAAGACACAAAGAAAATACCAACAAGATTACACAAGATCACCATGGATATATGAAAGGGAAATCATATTCGACAAAGCTCTTGGAGATTTTTGAGGGTATAACAAATAGAATAGGTGAGGGAGAACCAATGGATGTGGTGTATTTGGATTTTCAAAAAGCTTTTCATAAAATCTGATATAAAACATTATTGTGCAAAATTAATGCACGTAAGTGTTAATGTTCTGGCATGGATTGAGAATTGGTTACCAGACAGGAAACAGGCAGAAGGAATAAACAGAAAATGAGTCATTGACAAGAGGGATATTACCCAAATTAGTGTTTGGACCCTGGCTATTCACAATATATATTAATGATTTGTATAAGGGAATTAATTGCAATATTTCCAAGTTTGCTGATGACATAAGAAAACTAGATGTAAGTATGAGTGCTCAGGGGGCTTCAGGGTGATTTAGATAAGTTAACCGGGCAGACAAATGCATGAAGAGATGCAAAAGATCGTGATTACATGTGAACTTGTCCACTTCAGCAGGAAAAACAGAAAAGTAGAATATTATTTAAATGGTAACAGATTGGTAAATGTTAATGTATAAGGAGACTTTGGTGTCTGAAAAAACCTGGTCACTGAAAGCACGCATGCAGATCCAGCAAGCATTTCGGATCATAAATGGTATATCAGCCCTCATTGCAAGAGGGTTTGAGTGCAAGAGCAAGGAGGTCTCACTGCTGTGAGGGGCCTTGCTGAAACCACAGCTGGAATATAGTGTACCCTTTTGGTGTCCTTACTTATGAAAAGATAAGCCTGCTGTAGAAGGCTTTCGGAAGGTTCACCAGACTGATTCCTGGGAAGGTAGGCTTGTCTTATGAAGAGAGATTGAGTTGACTGGGCCCGTATTCCACAGAATTTAGAAGAATGAGATGAATTCTCATTGAATCATATAAGCCTCTGATAAAGGCTGGACAGACTAGATGCAGGGTCGATGTTTCTCAGGACCAAGGGGTCCATAACAAGGGGTCACAGGTTCAAGCATTGTGCATTGAGATGAGGAGAAATGCTTTCATTCAGAGGCTGACAAACCTGTGGAAATCTCCACTACAGAATGCTGCGGAGGCCAAGCCGTTTAATATATTTAAGATGAGATAAAAATAGATTTCTCAGAGCAAAAGGTGTGAAGGGGTATGGAGAGAAAGTGTAACTATGGACTTGAGATAGAGGATCAGACATGGTTGTGATGAATAGTAGAATGGGCCTGATGGACCACATGGGTTACTCCTGCTCCTATGTTTCTAACCGGTGAAATTCGGTATCCGCGGTCTAAGAAGTTAAATGAATCTGAGGTGTGTCCACAAGCCTTCCTTGTCTCAGGTAAAGTCACAGATAAGTACATTTTTGAGTTTGCCTGAACAAACAGAGCCAAAAATAAGTTAATCCGGCCTATACTGATCTGACATTTCCTGCTACTGAAGATAAGTCTTTCATAACATGCTGCCACCATCACTGAATATAAAAAAATCTCTATGGTTTTTCCACATGTGATCACCGTAATATCATTGTTAAGACCTACTCAACCAGGAACTTTTTCTGTAATTCTGACCACATGTTTCTTGGAAAAACCTTGATTCATGAATAAAGCAAAGGTAATCTCTGGAATCAATATGTTCCGAATGGAAACCTAGAAATAGTGATTTCTTAAGATCAGTCTGTTAAATTAACCAATCAACACCCCACATTTGGGATTTAACTTGAGAAGACTCCGGCTGCTGTGAAGTTGGAATTCAATTCCTCTCACATTGGTATTTCTCTCGTGTGAAATTTAGATATCATAGACCTAAGTACTACTAAATTTTGTGAGTTTTCTTCATTATATGTGATAGAGTTGCCCCATTTCTTTGTGCTGTCACATACAATAAATAATGCTTTCTCTTCTGTGTCTTCCAACTCACGTGTATTTGCACACTGAACTTTCTCAGAAGGCAGATTGATAAAATTGTACATAATCTACTGTAAAATTGCATTTTTATAGCATCACCTCTGAAATTTTCTCAATGCGTCCTTCCTTGGCTTCTTTTGGTGCACTTAGCAATTTCATGTGTCGTCACAACGTTGCATTCTGCACATATTGGTAACTCTGCTATTGCTAATATGCTCATATCCACTGCAGAGCACATGTGATTTTGATACATACTTGCGGTAAAATGAGTGACCATTATTTGCTGTTTGCCTGCCAAAGGTTATATCACTGACTCCCCATAATCCAGACACTGGTGCTTTTGGATCTTGATTGTTAAGATTTCTTCACCTAATCTTCACCCTGGTGCGTGCTGTCGTTAACCTCATATGTGTCCTTCTGTTTATATTATTTATGGAGCATGTCCTGTGGTCAGTGCTGATATGCTGCACACATAATAAGATACAACCAAATGAAAGTAACTTAAAACCCCCTGTAATGGTGAGCTGAATGGCCTTTTACTCCAATGCTTTGTTAAGGTTTTGGAACACAGGATGGCTTCATAGTAGGCACGCAAGGTTATATTTCACCAACAACTTGCTCACTGCATCAAATGCATTTCAGTGCTGTTTTCCAGCAATATTTCTGCCATTCTTAGCAAGATGTCAGTGGTGTGACATTTCTTTTTCTCTAAAAGATCTCTTTGCAAGATTTCAATCAGCTTTGAGGTTATAACTAGCTCCATTATCCGTTCAGACAGCTCAGTTTCCAATAAGTCATAGTCGCTGTCTTCATCAGTGCACTAGGTGACAAACTGATCGATTGATTCATGTGATTGTTGTCTGTAGGCCATAAGCTGCAATCGGTGAGCTTTCAATCTCCCTTTTACACAATGTTGATCTTCCGGCATGTTCCACAGCATAAGAAGATCCTTCTGATTCTCTCCAGACAGTCCTAAATGTTCAGTTTATGCAACTTGTTGTTCCCAGTTGCTAATTTTATTCTCACTGTTAGTTTATCCAGTCTTATGACAGATATAACCAAAAAGCATAATTCCTTCCTTTGGTTGGAAAAACCTAAATTCAGATTCAATTTTTTTAGACTTCCAAATTATGCTGGGCAATTTGGTAATCACCTTCCCAATGTTCTGTGCCTTTCACACACACTTCTGACTTGCAAGAGGCTGCAACCTTTCTAATCAGTGCACAGATTCAGCAGTGCTGTCGGATTTCATTTTCTTATTTAACCAATTTTTCCTAATCAAACTGTTCGGAGATGTTATTACACACCTCTCGAGCAGGTCGGACTTGAACCCAGGCCTCCTGAACCAGGGGTTGGAACACTTAAATTGCGCCACAAGAGGGCACCACTCCTGTCAGATTGAATTGATTTTTCAATAATTTTCACTTGTTCTGGTAAATAGGAATTGAATTATATCTTGTTGAATCATGGCCAGTAAATACTGTGCTGTCACCACATTTAGCCTTTGTACATTTCTGTGTTTTAAGTGCAAGATGCAATTTACACTCAGGTCAAATAAACAAATGTTAGAACTTGGAAGGTAAAGTAAACTTAGGCTGACAGTTTTTTGATTTCAAGACACAACTATTTTTTAAATTAGTTTACTTTTGTAACTTAAGTGTATCACATGCACATGTATATTATATATTTCTCCATAACTTTGAGATCTACTTTTGTTAACAGTTTAATGTAATGATACCTTGAAACAATCCATACTGGACAGATTCAATAAAGCCACAATTCTTGGTAATGTGTTTATTTATTTTGGCTAACAAAAGAAAGCAATTGTCTTTTCAAATTGATTTTCATTAATTAAGGAGTGTTTCTTTGAACCAAAAGGTCCTGAAAGAATTTGAAAATTTCAAGAACATTTTGATGCATCAGTGGAACATTTGGGATGATATTAATTATTATGAGGTGATATTACATATGCAGACACATAAATTACTCTGGTGGTTCATTATCTAGATAGACAACTATAAAGATCAATGAAGAGGATCAAACTGTAATGAAAGAGATGATCCTATAACTAACTGACATTCAATCAGGTGATAGCGGAGATTGTCAGGAGTTACTGAAGATAAAAAGTGATATCAGTAAGATGGCCATTTTTATGGAAACCATCCCTAAATTGACACACTCTGTCTGGCTAATTTGATTGATCATGTGCTGTCCATGCACTGGCAAACTCATTCGCGTTCGGGATACTTGTGATCACCTACAGTGGGTAGTGGTGAGCAAGGGTTAATAAGCCATAACTCTTAGCAGCTCAAAATGCAGACATTGCAAGCTGGTGTTTAGATGCGATCCAACTGAAAACCATTGTTATCTTGTACTTACTATGATAAAAAAAGTTTCTGTGAAACTTGTAAGATAAACTTGCATCTGGAATGGACATATAGCTAATTGAGACTAATAAACTTACAGATTGGCCCTTTTAAACTTTGTCAATAATTGTAATTGAGGATTCTTGTGGCATTGTAGTTGTGTTGCTACCTCTGAGCCAGGATGCCAACAAGGTCTATCTGCTCCAGAAATGTATAAAAACGTCTCTGAGCAGGTTGATCCCGAAAATATCTGCACCTTGGTTCTTTCAAAATTTGCATATTCTCTTAAAGTGATACTTCAAAATTAACCTGCTATTTGAACACACACTAAATATTAATTACGCGCACTCAACAATCCTAGAAAGTCTACTGTGTAAATGAAGTCAATAATTTTTAAAATAACATTTTTAAAGATCCACAATTACTTAGTATAGATTATGGAATTAAGAATCCTCCTTTCAACTGCACAGCTCTCCCTTGGTTTTGAAGCAAGTTGTTGTCAGTTCTCAGGTCACAGTCCACAGTACCATGTTAGTCATCTTGGAAGGCAGGTTCTCAACGGCAACCTGATAATGGCTTTGCTTCATATTTATTCTTCCCGTTGTAGGCAGATAATTGGTGTCTGCGTTATGCCTTTGCAGTAAAGTGAAACTGTCATCAGAGTATGGAATCCAGCCAACATCTTCCTTCATGATGTTAGTGTGAATTTTAAATAATGCTGCAGTTTGTTTTCCATTGCAATGGTTGCTATGTTTTACTTTGAAGATTCCTTAATAATTAATTAATTACCACATGCGACCACTGCCTCACAGGTTAGGGCACTACAGCAGTGCTCAGCCTTCTTGTTCCATTGCTTCCCTTTTTTTAAATTCTCAATTTTTAGGAAATGCTTGAATGTAGCAGCATAAGCAAAACTTGTGATTAATTTGCACATGGTGAAAACTGCAGAAGCTTCTCAAATACTTGTACTTCGTATAGGAAATGTAACTAACCAGAAAGCTTAGTTCAAAGTGTCAGCTTGAAAAACAAATGACTGCAACATGTGGGACTTGTGAAACAGTGTGGGAAAAGCTGGAATGATAGAAGAGATTTCCCTGCTGAATTTTCTCTTGTTCCTTGTGGTGCATTGACTGATCTCTGTTCAGATCTATCCTTCCAGCCGCCACATGAGGCAGTGATGGTTGAGCACTCATGAGGTACAAAACTGCAGGGAAAAGCTGGCACCTGCAGCACAGAGTATTACCAGTCTATGAGAATCATCTAGTTCAACGTAACTTTGAAAGCTGCTCAATTACTTTATAGCTACAGAACAGGACTGATAAAAGCTTGTGACCTGAAAAAGAAATCCTTCTTTATTGTAGAATAAATACTGGTAAATGGAGTGATATAATTAGAAGACAACTTGAAAATTAGAAGGGATGATAGATTTTATCTTTTCACATCTCACTAAGGTTAAGGTCAAGTAACCCACGAATGTCTCCAAGAGTCAGAATATGTGCGTTTTCTACATTATTTGTCAGAATATGAAAATACATAAAAAAGGATACTTGCTGGTTCAGAGCTTATAAAGCATGGAATGGGCACCAATCAGGAGTACTAATTTTCTATGACTTTATGCAAATATACTGAATGCCAAAGCTTCAAAACAAAATAGTTCAGACTTTCTAAGGACTGGCAATCATACACAGATTGCCACTTTTTTTTTTCAATAGAGACCTGGCTGTGCTCTTTCGACGGGAGATTTTGATCAGCATTCTTTCAGAAATGTAGAGCTGTACCCCTGTTCTGACAGGTCCCGCACAATGCAGAACAGTCAGGGGAAGACAAACCATGCCTACCAAACGTTCCCCCCACCCCGCCCCACCACCCACAGGGTGACAGGGTGTCTTTGGTCCTTGGGGCTGGGCAGGACTGGTGTGTGTGTGTGTGCGCGCGTGTGCGCGCGTGTGCGCGCGCGCGCAGAGCTGGATGAACACAGCAGGCCAAGCAGCATCAGAGGAGCCGGAAGGCTGATGTTTCGGGCCTAGACCTTTCTCTCTGAATACTTTGAAACAGAGTATTTGATCAAATTTATTGCAGAAGTTAAAAGCTAAAATCAAGTATGATGGTGATAAATGACAAAATATTTATGGGTTAACGGTAACAGGTGCATCAAGAGTACAGCAATACTACACTGACTGAAAACCACCTCTGCAAGTGGCCTAGTGTTTGCTGTAGGTTGCATTTTTTCCTGGCACACGCACACAAACACATGTGGGCACATGGGCTCCCAGGTTGAGATGAAGTTGTCAGATTAGAATATAGAAGGGGTAGAGGTGTCATTGAAGATGTGTACGTGAAGTTTGAGAGTGCTAAGTTGTGAATCTGTTAAATAGTCATTCACCAGGTACACCTGATACTTACTAGTCTAACTTTTCTTGACTGACAATTTACTTAGGGGAGCAGAACACTCCAATTTCTCTCTTCACTACACATCTCAGGTAATTCCTCTCATGTCTGTGATGATGGGGATTCCAAGGGGTCCCCATGTGCAACTTCCATCTACATTTCAGAAACATTTATCTGGTCATTGGAAAATCCAAGCTTTTTGTTCCATTTAACTTTCTATTGTTGGTGAATGTTCCGCTAATGTTCGACTTTGTTTTCCATTTGTTTGCTTGCTGATTTGCTCATCTGTAAGCACTACTTTTGAATCAGAGTCAGTGCTAGCCTAATTAATGAGCCTAGCTCATTCAACAGAGCCCTATAGAGAGTAATTATCATTTTCTTCATCAGTGAACCTTATTTTTTGTTTAGCTCCTTCTGGTGCTTGATGTTCCTGTTTTGCTTTGTTTACTGTGTGGAAAATGCCGGGAAAAAATGCAACCTACAGCAAACACTAGGCCACTTGCAGAGGTGGTTTTCAGTCGGTGTAGTATTGCTGTACTCTTGGTGCACCTGTTACGGTTAACCCATAAATATTTTGTCATTTATCACCATCATACTTGATTTTAGCTTTTAACTTCTGCAATAAATTTGATCAAATACTCTGTTTCAAAGTATTCAGAGAGAAAGATCTAGGCCCGAAACGTCAGCCTTCCGGCTCCTCTGATGCTGCTTGGCCTGCTGTGTTCATCCAGCTCAGCACCTTGTTATCTCAGATTCTCCAGCATCTGCAGTTCCTACTATCTCTAGTACATGAATACTAGCAGCAGGTGGCAGTGTTTGCCACCATACAGCGAGTGACAGGACTATAAAGGGAAAATATGTTGAGAAGTTCAGACAGATATTTAAACTAAGGAGCAAAAGAGTCCTAGAGGTAGCAGGTGAGTTTGTCAGAAGGGGAGACAATTGAGTGACTTTTACCTGAAGAGAAACTCAACCCCTTTCTGCCAACTCTGCAATTAAATGCTGAGAGTCGAGGAGGTCCATGGTCAACTTTCTCAACTCACAGCAACGAAGGCCTTTAAGTGGTCCATCAATGGAGTCAACTCACTATTTCCTGCATCACCTGCCACCGTGAAGGTTGACAAAGGTGGCAAGTTTTCCAAAACCAGGGTGACCTACCTGCTGTGTTTGGGTGTGGCAGAGCAGGGGGTATAGGGGGCATGGGGTTGGGTTGTTTTCCTCCAATTTTACCAATCTGGGAGCAATTGGAGGCATGGATAGTAGACAAAGAGGTGTCCTCTGAATGCTAACGTCCTGCCCTAGCCTCTGACCCCCATAACCTCTTTTTCCCACTTTAAGATGCTTATTAAAACCTACCTCTTTGACCAACCTTTTAGTCCTCTGACCTAACAGCTCTTGATGTGGCTTCATGCCATACTTTGTTTCATAATGTTCCAACAAACACTTCTGATGTTTCAGTAGATAAAGATGTTATATAGGCTATAGTTATTTATTGCTATGAGGTATAATTTAGCGTAGGCAGTGGACTTGGAAAAGTAACACGAGCATTTTTTTTTTGTGCGATGGAATAGTGATTATCTGTGGAGAGATTTTACTTTCACTGCACCCAGAATAGAAATAATTTAACAACCCTGAAGAGTTTCTGTTTCTATGGATCTGCATTACTGAGAAAGTATTATTATCATATCACAGAGGTGCTACGGGACATGTTGTTCATTGATAATTAACCCTATGTAAATGAGTTAAGCCCATCCTTAACACGAATAGTCTCTGTTGACAGCAAGTATGTGAGGATCAAACAGTTGTTCGGGTGACTCAGTTTTGTTTACCAGTGCCAGTAGGACTTGGTCGATTACTTTATAACATGAACCGCAAAGTCACAGCTAATGGCAACTGCATCACTCAGGTTAAACACAGTATTAGACTCAAAGATATTGCCGTCAGTTAATGTTGAATTTGTGATTGAAGGGCTATTACCTGTGATACTGTATGATTAGATGTACAATTGACCTTATTACAGAAGGGAGCAGTGGTCACATGGTTCCTATCTAAATCACCTATTCTACAGGTATTCGCTACATGCCACCCAGCCTGTGAAACATGAGGACTCCAAGTAGTATATGGATTTGATGTTCTTTATAAAGATGCCCTTGGTTTAGAGTAATTAAAGTTTATTTTCTTAATTAGAGCCTTTGAAAGGTGTCATTGCAAAAGTAAATTAGTATCTCGTTAAGATATAAAAGAATTACATAAAAATATTTATTGTTTGATTGTTTTTTAAAATGACACATGAAATGTTATTTTGAGCACTGTTTAGACTATTTTAGTTATTGACCAAGCTACCAGCGTGGGCCTCCACCAAGGAACAAGCACCTCCCAAAACAGAGAAGTAAGCTTTAGTCTGAGCACTGGTGCATGCATAATTCTTTTCTGTTGCTAAGTCTTGAATTTGAAAAAGCCGACTTGCTAACCTAAAAAGATAGAATAATCTGAAGTGAGAATCAACTCAATTCAAGAACAACCCTAATTCTAGATATTTGACATATTAAGGAATAAATACACTGAAAGTGCAGTTTCTGTGAATGCAGAGCATTTGTGTTATAGGAAAAATAAAGTATTTAAAAGTGTGTTTGTGATTGGTTAACTTGCACTGAAATAGCTCAGCCTGGAATTTCTACTTTTCAATAATAGCAACTGTCAATATCCCCAGCATTACTATGTAAAGCTGATAGCAACTCCTAGGGGTCGGTTTTCAAATTCTCTATGGATGAGAATGAACGTGGGCATGCTTTGGAAATAATGCTCCCAGATGGCGTGTCAATGTATCAATACCTCAGGGACATCACGCTATTTTCAAAGTGAGAATTGTAGGGGATGGTGTTGAGGCTCATGGATGGAGGATAGGGGTGTATTCAGGAACCTGGTTGCTCCCAGTTTGCTAACGGGCTGTGGAGGTCCAGAAGGTGATTTTCATACTGCACATTGGCAAAACCAAATAGTCTGGCACCATGAGTGCGCAGCTGCTGGGTGCAATGCAGGAGCAATTAAGTCATGCTTATTTCAAAGAAACAGTCAGATATTGTAGCTGTTTGTCTCTGCATCATAAGCCTGTTGGCTCTCTGGTGTCATCGTGGCTGCCAATTGTCTTTAAGGACTGTGCTCAGCCATCAGCTTCTGCCTCCTGACAACTTTTGGCATATTCATTGGACATTAAGTTTGCTGCTGGCCCAACTAGGTTATCTAGCTCTGAATATAGCATCATGTATGCAGCTTTGACACAGTGTCCAGCTCAGGAAATCATATGGACATAGGGCTAACAGCCCGATACAAAAAAGATCAAACTCCTGGTGTCCTTGTAGTCATAACTAAATGAGGAAATCTAAAGTTTCTGCTAGAGATACTCCACAAGGGTATACGGTCACAGGCATCACAAATGAAAATATTAACAGTCATTGATTTGTTGCAAGCATAATATTCTGGCTGTAAAAACAATTGAAAGGTTCCGCCATCTTCAATCAAAATTAAACAAGATTTTAAACTCTATACTGTGTATCATTACTGCTGATTAATGTCTTTGGCCCAGAAATAAAATCTAATTTTACAAGTGTGGAATCTCAGTTCCTCAGAAGGACTTTCCATAATGTGATAAACCAATTTTCAAAAATATTTCTGTTCTGACATCTAAGCTTTTCCTTCAGTCCCATGTGCGGACCCAAATTTTATTTCACTTTTGGTCTGATGCTTGAAATTTAATTTATATCCATTTCTTTATTTCTTGTTCTGCTGGTCTGTGACTTTTTCTTTTTCAATCTGATTAGATGATCGACTTACTTAAACTGTTGCTGGATACAACAGATCACCTTTCGAAGGCCACAAATTGAAAATGGCATTAGAAAATAGGAAATCCATGCTCTTGAGCCTGCTAAATATTTGTGGATAGCTTTTGCAAGGTTAATGTTGAATGTTGCTGCTTTGCTGCTGACTACAAAATCTCCTCCAAATATCTATTTCTGGGAAATTTAACTTTATTTGATACTCTTCATACAGAGCATTTACTGACATGATCAATTCAATCAGGTTTAATGGACTGCTTTAATCAGAAAAGCATCAGCTGCAGTCTAAATCCAATTTAATTTCCCACCCCATTTGCCCTCACTACCAATGACTCATAAACAGTCATTCCTGACAGCCTGTGACTCAATTGCAACAGTGCAGAAGAATGAAACAGAATCTTCTGTAACATCAGAAAAACAATGGGATGTTCATGTTCATTTCTATTTGTAGTGTGATCAAAGGACACTAGCTGTATTAAATTTGAATGCATGAGGACACCTTTCTGTAGGTCCCACCTTTTTCATCCACAAACACATTTGGCTGTATATCTAAACATTTGAACACCCTCTGAATTTTGCATCTGCAATTGGTGACCAAATATATTTTAGAGATTTCAGAAGTACAAAAATGAAACGTTAAATGATGGCAAAAAAGATTGACTGGTTTCATTTTAGTATTTGTGCATCATTGTATCCTTTGTGCCACTTTGTAATTTTCTTCTCCCTCCCACCTATCCACTCCAGCTCAAATTATGATACTTTGTAAAGGATTATGCAGTATTATGCCTGTTTCAGTGGGTTGTTAGCAAATGTGTAGGTGTGGACCCAATAAAACTAGATTTAACAATGTACATATTGAGCCTTGATCATGGATATCAGGCTCCCACCATCCTGATTCATTGAACACAGATATTCCTCTTCCATATAATGGAAGCGTGCATGACAATTTCATTTCTGCTTTCCCTCTAAGTGCTGATCCAACAACATGTATCCCTGTGCACAAATGCTTTGTCGTCATAAATGTCAAACCAAGATGACATACTGCCCTCACATCTCACATAATATCCTGACACTGGAGGGAATTGCAACCCTCAAAAAGCAGGCATGTTTGGGTCAAGTGGGCATTTAGTTTTGACAATTTGAGTCTTGACCACATTTCAAGTTTTAGCAAAGGTCGGATATAGAGGAGGACCAACAACCTGTTCCCCCGAAGTGGGTTAGCAACTGAAATAATTATCATGAGGCTGCATGTCTCATTTCATTATAATTCCAAACAACCATATCTCCCAAGTTTCAAGAAAACTTGCAGCTGCTAAGAGGTAATGGCTGCTGGATCCAGGAGGTAATTGCCTGCTCATCTGCATGCTTGATCCAAAGTAGGTGCCCTTCCGACAACCCCCACAACCCTCTCCTTGGGCACCATTTCTAGTCCTTCTGATCTCCCTTCAATCCTGTCCAACCCCATGAGGTCTCTGAGTTCTTGCCTCACACCTATCCCCTACATCCCGCTCCTGTGGAATCTGAGTCAGCCTCACAAGCTATCCAATGCTCCCCTCACCCTGAAATTCTGATCCCCTTTTCTTTGCGATTGGCAAGAACATAAATAAATCACAGACTTCATAAATGATAGGTTTCAGACTGAATTCCATTTCTTAACCATTTGCTTGTATTGATTTTTTCCCACGCAAAAAACTAGTATTTGATAGTAGATGAAATAATAATCTCTATGCAATGCAAATACACACAATCCCTCATCCAGATTTGTTTTTCCTCAAAGAATATAAGAAGCTAACAAATATCAAACATCACGTCAAGAATAATTGAAGTAGAGAATTAATTTGAGATCTTACAGTTGGAGCTGTAAACCAACACAGCCTAATTGTATTAAAAAAGGAGAAGAAGAGGACAGCTTTGGTTAGGCCTTATCATATTTGACAGCAGTAATCAATCCTGTTATACTCAAATATTGTGAAACTTAGTGAGGCTGTTAACAGAGACGGAGTTACATTGTCTTCTTTTAAGCAGAGGCCCTTTAGATTTTGTGCAAATGCATTGTATTTTCTTGCTGTTATCAGCTGGCACCTTTGTGACTACTGTGTAAACTATTTCCACATATCCTAAGAAACCATACTAATAAATCGAGCAATGTGATTTTTCACCATCTTCATCAAAATATATCACTTTTAAGTGGAAAACGGCTGATGGGCAAATGTACATCTGATAAATGTTCAACAATTAGAATTATACTTTGTTGGTAACTTTGTTGGAAAATGCATCAGCAGGCAGAAGTAGTGGTGTACTTAGCTCCTGTTCAGAGGCCAGAGCAGCCCATCCACCTCAGTCTGGTGAATTGATAAGCTGTTGTCCAGACTTGGTATATGGAGCTTCTAATGGAAATGCAACATTCTATTAAAAGAGGAAAACAACAATTAACCACTGGTAAGAAGCATTAACTTGTCTGTAGGGCAGTCAAAGCCAGCTTCTTAACTAGAGGAGGTGATACTCTGGAGAGTTGTTTGTGAGGAAAAGAAAAAGGGATAGAATAGCATGGTGATAAGTTGCACAGATAACACTGTCTACTGGAAAAGCTCAGAGGGCAAGTAGAAGCTCTATCCTGTATTTTTATATCTTCTTCAGGTATGAGGTACTTTTCTGAGATCTTAAAGATTGAACTTTGGGTGCACTGGAATCTTACCTGACTTTCCTTCTTGTTCTTGATCTTCAGTGATAAATCCTATCGAGTACACCTGTATTAGCTTATGCGGCTGACTCCTGTTACTATTTCTACTCTTTGGTCTTATTCTCACCCTGTCAGCTCATTTCTTTTCAAGCTAGTTAAAAGCTCACTAATTCTGGCAGAAGAAAAAACTTACATACATAGTATTGTGGATTACAAGCAAAACCTCTGATAAGCAATGTTACAGCTTAAGGTAAAGAAATGAAAATAAAACAAAATGCTGAAAATACTCAGCAGGTTAGGCAGCACTCAGGAATAGAGAAACAAAGCTAACGTTTCAAGTCAGTAAGTGATCATTATAACACATACTAAAGCTATTCACCTCTATGTGATGAAATCATGCGAATGATTGTGGGATGCATGGATGTCTGCTTTCACGTCCATCATATTATAACAACATTTCATAATTATGGCAAATATTAAACAATAGATAAAATCTAAGAACTAAATAGCATTGACTGGAACAAATACATTTTTTGTAACTTTTTTCTGACCTAAAGGAGTTATCTAAACAATAGACTGAAAGACATCCAAGGTAACCCACCTGTGAATAGACTACTAGCAGTGGTTTCAGTAAACAGCCAAAGTCTTTATTACACCCTTGGGCTAGAATTCCAATGAAAAACTGACTAAGTCAATCGCTACTAAAACGTTCACAAGTACCTGCTCCAGGCATCAATTTTGGCTCAGTAGGGTTTGTAACTTATAACAGCAAACTATCACCATTCTAACATAATCTCTCCACTGACAGAGATCTACAGCTAGGTTAGAAAGATATCATATTTGGTTGGTGACTTTGAACTATTGAGAACTGTGTTTGCTTTTTATAACAAATCTTCACACCTGTGTGCGAGGACATGAATAAAGAAAATGCAAAATTCTTCATTTGAATGAAAGCATTCAGTCAAATGACTCATTCACCTTGAAAGATGGCTTTCAGTATATCGCTAATTGCAGTCTTAAATTTTATAGAAATATTTAGCAGAATGACCTTACTTAATGGTATGCTTTCTGTGTGAAGTTTTAAATGTTTTGTGAAACAAGATTTAGAATCTGCCATTACTTATTTCATTGGCAAGACCTACAAACAGCCAAAATGTGATGCCACTTACTTTGACCTATAAATGTTACGTGGAGCAGAGATCAAAGTAAATTCTTGTGAATATGAGTATCTTCATAACACTCCTTTCTAATCTCTAGTGCCGGAGATGCAGGTGGGAGTGAATCAAGTTTAAAAAACAAGTTCCAAATTAATACATTTGTCTTTACAAAAAATCCTTCTAATGTTAAGGAAAGATGCAATGAGACTATAAATCATTATTTCTATTCTATATGCTTATGACAATTCAAGTAAGATACAAGATAGGTGGGTGGATTCCTTACTTCTTTTCCTGACCTTGATAATCTAATATCTCTCCAAGGATAGGGGGAGGAAACATCCAATCATCACGTCAATGTGCAGAAACACTGGCCAGCCATTGGTCCCAACTGACCTCAGACTATGGCTTTGAAACCTCCAGAATGTTTTGATTGAGACATTTTCCAAAAGGATCGCAAATGGTATGAGCCAAAAGGCTATCTTGTCTACTGAGCCTCACTGCAAAACTCCTGGGCCAAATTACACACAAGCAATATCACTAGAAACCAGTTAGTGCCTTATAATATTGGGGATAGAACAGATGGTATCATTATTGATACAGCAAGGAACAGCTGTGATGCACAGTAAGTGGTATCATAGTGTGGCTCATAGGGTTTATAAATGCAATAGTACATGATTTGTATGTACAAAACATCAAATTTATACTCCACTGAAAATGTGTTGACAAATGTAAAATAACAGTGGAGATTTTCAATAGACTGCCCTGGATTAACCCTTCTTAATGTACAAGTACTTAATTTTCACAGCCCAAGAGAGTAATAAATCAAATATTGATTGCTGTTAAAGAAAACAAGGTTAACACCATGCCCTTTAGTGTAAGAGCTCTGGATGTTGTAATTTATGAATGGTCCTCCTTGTGTTTCAAGAGCAATGCAATTGCTTCATTCCACCAACAGCAATCAGTATTTATCAAAATACATCTTTGGTATGTTAATATTCTATGATAAAAGTCCTCCTAAAAGATATTTCTTACTAGACTAATAGTAATGACTACAATCGTGACTAATCCATACTGACCTTGAATGGGGTTTGGAATAGTTGGCAGAATACTTTCTATGGAAGGAAATGATAAAAGAAAAAATGGAAAAAGGACATTTATAATTACATCATGCTGTCAAAATATAACATTGACACAAGTGAACACTGAGGGCCTAAAATCATAGAATGATTTGAACTTGGTAATTTAAGATTTATTGTACTGAAGTCCCCTTGCTCCAGTTGCTAGTATTTTGTTGCCTTATTATCCAAACTGGCACAAAGCAAACATGGCAACAAAAATACTGGTGTCACTTTTGTTGGAGTTAAGTGCCAAAATCACTTTTGGTATGCCATACAGAATACATAGCCTCTGTGCAATGGAGATATTAAATGTCTGTCCATGTAGTTTAATTTTTTAAGTTGCCATTTTCCTTTAAATTTAAAATATCTTCATGGAGGGAAAGTTAGACTACAAATTGATGATGTTGAGCTTTGGCTCAGAAAGAATCAAGAAAAACATTAATCAGAATAAAAAGTTAAAACAAATGGTATGATGCCATAGGTGCTAATTTATGAACAGTTTATGTTGCACCTCACTCTCCAAAGTAGCCAAAAACAAAATGAAGTCTTCCTTCAATTAATTATCAAGATGTGTTTATTTTGTGCTTTGTCAGTGAACTACACTTGTACCTCAGTCTGCCACCTAATACAGCTTTAAACATCATAAAAAATACAAATCAGGCCCAGTTTTTTTGGACCGTAAGTCAGACTATTAGGCCCAGTTTTTTTTTGGACTGTAAATCAGACTACTCATACCATAAGCATATGAAATCTCCTGTTGTTGTCTCATACAGGATGTCAAATATTATGTAAATGCCTGTATCAATCACAGCTTTGTTTCTAACTGCTAAAAATTCAACCATATTTCCAACTCAATCAGTTGGCTAAGATATTCTGCAATGAAGCCATGAACCATTTGCAAAGTAATCAATTCCCATTTGGGAAAATAGAAAATGCAACATCGTGTTTCCAGCAATCATATTGCTGCTGCAAAATGGATCTAAGTATTTAAGCTTTCTGAAAAGCCCCTCAGAAATCCAACTTGATTTGTGAAGTGTTAGAGATTGCCTTGCACACAAGAATTTAGGTGTCTTAATATGAAAGTCACCATAATCTTACTAGACCAGAGAGAGAGAGAACTGGAGGGTCAATGCCTCAGGCAAGGGAAATAGTTGAGAAGGGGAGTCCTTCATGGTAACCTCAGCAGCAACTGAACCCTCACTGTTGGCATCACTCTGCATCGTAAATCAGCCATCCATCCAACAGAACTAACTGATTTCATGTTACTATTTTAATATTACATTGATAGTTTACACCCATTGAAGTTACTTGTTCAGCACCTTGATGATACCACTTAGTTCCCTTTTAGAAGCAAAAGCTCTTTAAACTGTACAGAAGTCTGACCAGGACTAACACCATTTAACACATCAACACATTGCAGAATGCCCAATAATGGAACAATCAGCTATTAATTCAACTTAACAGTTAATATTTTAATATTATATTAAGTTATAAATTACAGTGAAATCATGAGCACTGGCTGAATACAAAGTCAGCATATTCATTCCTTACATGGGTAGCATTTGCCCTCCTTCATGGAATTCAGGTCATCATTATGAACAGTCTGCAAACAGGGAAGATGACCACCAAGAGGATTCTCATGTGCTGCGTGTATGTTTTACATCAGTGCTACATATGGAATTGAGTACACTGGAAAGGATTTTCATACTGATGTGATTAAGCAACATACAGACACAATTTTTTAAGATATAAAATGGAATACCCCGGCAATACCATTATTCTGAAATATCAATAATACTTAAAGAAAAACCTGAAAGGTAATGCACAGTTAATTGCTAATTATCATTAATACTTGCATTGAGTGATCTCAGTTAACACCACTGATAAACTCTTCCATTTCACCAAAGCTTCTAATGATAAATCAGAAGAGCCATTCCACTGTTTAATTGTCTTAATGATAGAGAGATTTTCACTGGAGAAGTTATCTGGTATAAATGAATATTTTTGCTAAGCAAATTGAAATTGAGACTTCAAATACATTTTCTCTCATCAGCATTCTTTTTCGATGAATCATTACAGTTCTAACTTCCACTTAAGTGCAGATAATTTCATCCAAAATACACATTACAATGTGTTGACAGTCAAAACGATGCATACAAATACATTATGTGCATTTGTTGCACAGCTTTAATTATTTGTACTGGTTGGTAGAAAGTTAAATGCAATAATAGACTTGGGTAACTCTTACAAGACAATTAAAAGTACACAAAATATCTCTTTGGAACCTAATTATTAAAAAAACAAACTGTGTTCTGTTAGGCAAATTGTGACGGGATTCTGATAGAAACTATTATTGGCTTCCTCGCATGCAAAGGAAAAACCAACCAGGGTTATACTCCCTGACTTATGTCTAGATAAGAAGACCACCCCAGAATAATAAAACATAACACCTTATGGATGGCCCTCTGGTAGAAAGTGAGTTTGTATGGATGCCTGGTGAATGAAGTATCAAGCTTAGCTGTAATGTCCCGACAGATAAATAACTGCAACCATTCACTCTCTGAGGTCTCATTGAAGAACAGACATTGGGTAAGGTAAAGGAGGAGAACCAATGCCAATTGTCTTGAATCTCAATGTACCTGTGCATCTGCAGTAGAAGAGATGTGAAATTATGTGTTCTACATACAATTTATAGCTTTAATGTGCAGTGACTGCTGTTATGCAATTAAACATTAGTTTGATGTGCAAAGCAAGGTCTTAAATGGTATTTGATCAGTTGGCAGTGTTAATTGAGGAAAGAAAGTTGGCCAGGATACCAGAGAACACCAGCTGTTTTTAGGATCGTGAACTGGGACATTTTAATGCACATTGCTCAGTCCTTTGAGTACGGGAGTTGGGGCATTACATCATGGTTGTACAAGACATTGGAGAGGCCTCTTCTGGAATAAGTTATAGGGAGGATTTTGTCAAGCTGGAGAGGGTTCAGAAGAGATTTACCAGATGTTGCTGGGTATGAAAGGGTTTGAGTTATAAGGAAAGGTTGGATAGGCTGGGACTTCTTTCACTGCAGCATAGGAGATTGAGAGGTGACGGGATAGAAGTTTATAAAATAATGAGAGGTATAGGTAGAGTTGATTAGTTGTCTCTTCCCTAGTAGGGGGAATTTCAAGACTAGGTGTCATATTTTTAAGGTGAGAGGAGATATTTTAAAAAAGACATGAAGTAAATTTTTTACACAGAAGGTGGTTTGCGTGTGGAATGAATTTCATAATGAAGTGATAGATGGGGGTACAGTTACAGTGTTTCAAAGATATGCAGATGGATACGTGAATAGGAAAGGTTTGGATAGATATGGGCCAGGAGCAGGCAGGTGGGACTACTTTAGTTTGGGATTATGCTCGGCATGGACTGGTCGGACCAAGGAGTCCGTTTCCATGTTATATGACTCTAAGAATCTTTAACTGAATTGGTCACTAGAATTTTACATTAACAGTCAATTTCAAATAGACCAATGGAACATTCATGCTATCTTACTCTTGTGAACCAAGCTAACTTGGGTGTCTATGTGTTGGATTTGGGTTGAACCCAAAATCTACTGAGAAACTCAGAGGTAAGAGTGGTATCAACTGAGGAAAGCTGCAATTTCAGTTACTTACTTAACCATTCACAGTAATGTAAGAAAATTTTGTGACAAATAAACTTATTCACTCATTCAGATTTAATTAATCTGTTGTGCAATTTAAAGGTTAATCACTTGTACATTTTCATTAAAATGGCCTTTGAGCATTGTTAAAATGTAACTTGAGAAGCGACTTTTTTTTAAATTCACTCATGGGTTACAGGGTGTTGCTAGTTAGGCCTGCATTTATTACTTATCCCTAGCTGCCCTTGAGAAGATGTTTGGGAGCTGCCTTCTTGAACCACTGCAAATCAAGGAAAGGTATAGTAACAGTGGAATGACTTTGATTCACATCCTTATACTGAAAGAACAATAACGGCAGTATATACAATGCCCCAGTGGTTCAACAGTTCAGCTCTCGGCGACAGCTCTCTATGTGAAGTATGTGTGTATATGTGCAATGGTGGTGGTTATGTTGGGAAGATGGGGGAAATGACAACATAGCAGGAATAACACATTACAATCTTCCTTAAGCCAGCACTGAAGAATCAGACAAACTAACATTCTTTGATTGTAGCACAGAAGAAGGTTTTAAAATCCGATGGATTCCATACAGTTATCTAACATGTATGATTCATTGAGAAATCTAGGACAACATGGTAGATGAAATCAAACATCAACAGCCATTTTCTGATCCTTGAAATTATAATACTTTGTACCCAACTGGCATTAGCTAACCATATTTTCATTAACATTGATGCACAACTAAGGATATGTGTTTTAACCCATGTCCATGACCAAAGTTCAATGTTTCGACTTTGAATCTCGAGTACTGTAGATTTTCCAGTTTCTAATTTTCAGCTCCCTTGATTGGAAAGAATAGCAGTCTAGCATGCAAGCTGTCACAAACTGCAAACATGAACAAAATTCAAAACTGCCATTCAATGAAAGAAACATTTTCACAACTTCTATATTTAATGAGTAAAGCCAGTGGTTTGCATCTGTTTTGTTTGATCTTGGCTTTTATAGGCACATCAAGTAATAATTGAGCTAAAGCTGATTACAACTGGATATTAGCTCCCGAAAAATCTCAAGCATCGGCAATTTTTTTTTTCCTTTACAGCTCTGCCTGAAGGTATGGTATTAGAACAGTGTAGAATATATCTCATGAGCTGTCAAGGTCAAAACATTTCTCAGAAGTCATGTGAGAACATACGTCATGATATTTTTGGCTTCCATTTTTAAGAGCTAACATGAATATAAATCACTTATATAATTCTCAACTTCAATTATCCTGGAGCACTCTGCAGAATTGGTAAATCTGCGCTGTTTCAATGCCACTTTCAATACTTGTGGAAGCTCCACCCGTTCAATTCAGTCTGCAACTTGATGAGGATTGGAGTTATTTTCTGACAGTTAACTGATGCTGTGCTTCAAGCACATCACTAAATTAGCAGGCCTCAATTTCAACAGAAAGTAGGCATTGGCCTCAGTTTAATCATTTCAGTGAAGTGCCAGTGCCAATCACACTTCTCAAGGCAGGTTGCCAATTTGCTGTTCACCAATTTGAGTTACTACCTCACCGTTAGAGACCTGCATTCAGGTCTGAGAGGATTGCAGAACATCGACTAGCAGAGACTCCATTAATGCAGAGGCAATCCCTGCAGTCCTTTTAATGGCTCTGACGCACGAAAAGATAAGTGGAGTTTATGCAGTGCAACCACTGACTAGACTTGAAGAATTTCACAAATGGGTCATGAAACAAACACTCAGTATTGAAACGAGGCCTTGAACTCCTTTTGGACAGCTGCCAGGTTCATATAAAACAAAAGACACTGACAAGCTCCACCGTGGCCTGAATATATGTGTGGACTAGACAGTTGTACTGCTAAACTACAACTGTAAAGCTCGTGCAGTTACGTTAATTTTGTCCACCGAAATGCTGTGTCTTTCACAATTTATTCAGATGCATCTCCTCGATATCATGTGGAGCAATACTTTTGAAATAAAATGGATAATTAGAGAGAGGTTGATATTTCCACCTGTGCAAAACAAATTTGTTTCATGGCTTACTACAGCCTGATTGATAGAAAGCTAAGATCATCAGAAATAGGAGCTGGAGCAGATCATTTTGCCCCTTCAAGCCTGCTCTGCCATTCAAGTAAAATCCTGCCTGTTATTCTGCTTCAAATCTACATTTCCCCACAATCTTCATATCCCTCAGTATTCCTAGTACTTAAAATCCTATTAATCTCTACCTTGAACATAAACAAAGACGAAGTATGACAAACCTTTTGAGTGCAGTGCTAAATAGCCCCTAGATCTAAGACTATGACTCATATATCTCGTTTGTCCATTAATATACCACCACAAGATTGTGTTAAAGTGCACTGAAGCATATATTTAATATATATTTAAAGAATATTCAAAGATGTGTTCAAAAATTTGATCATGTGCTTTTACCTGCACCTTGATTGAATAACTTGTGCCAAGATCTTCCAAATTACCTTCAGGTGCATTGACGGGCACTAATGGCTCTTCTAACACCCTGTGAGTTGCTCTAAAATGCAAGTCACTACCGCACTGGGTCACAGCTAAGACCAAAAGAAAGAACAAGACAAAACCCACATCTTCATAGAACAGAACCTGATCAGCTCCTGCGGAAGTAGCAAAAGTTGTCACAAGTGTGTGCAACAATATGTAGCTTGATCAGCAAGTTTTAAGTTGTGTAAACAGAAATTGCTGGAAAAACTCAGCAGGTCTGGCAGCATCTATAGAGAAAACGCAGAATTAACAAACAGAGACCCTTCTACAGAAGTGATTTTGTTTCTGATTTCCATCATCCACAGTTCTGTCATTTTTTTGGTTAAGATTTACATTGTCCTTGTTGTATGTCTTCAAGTGGGTATGACCTTAATTTATGTACATCAGACAGGATATGATGTTATCTGTTACATGACAAGGGTGAACAAGCAGGAGGTACAAGGAAAAGCCTTCCAGCAAACTGAGCTATTTGAATTATAAACTATCAATATAATTAATCTGTGTCATTTAATTGATTTCAAGGATTAAAGAAACTATAACAACTCTTACAAGCACAATCGTAAGGTCACAATTGCAAAGAGTTGAGGTCCTAGCACTGCTCCCCCACTCATGACATTCTGCCAGCCTGAAAAATATCATTTATTCCTACTCTTTGCTTCCTGTTAGCCAGCCGATATCTTCTATCCATGCCAATACATTATCCCCTTACACCATCAGCTTTCATTTTCCACAATGACAATTAATGTTGCACCTTATCAAGTACTTTCTCAAAGTCTAAGTACAATACATTCACTGGTTCCCATTTATCTACAGCATAAGTTACTTCTTCAAAAAAGTCCAATAAATTAATGAAACATTATTTCCCTTTGAGAAAACCATATTCATTCTTCCTGATTATCTTGAATTTCAGCCCTTCAAGCCTATGGTAACACATTTTCCAAGCCTGCAAAAGGTGTCAGTACAGGCTTAGACAGCTGAAGAGCCTGTTCCTGTACTGTATTGCTCTTTATCCAAGTGCCCTGTTATAACATTTGCCAGACATTAAACTGACTGGTCTACAGTTTTCTGCTTTCTTCCTCCATCCCTTTTTAAATAAAGGAGTTACATTAGCTATTTTCCAGTCTAAAGGAACCATCCCCAAACCTAATGAGTTTTGGAAAATTAAAACCAATGCATTAACTATTTTACCAGCTACTTCTTTTAAGACCCTAGGATGAAATCCATCAGGATCTGGGTACTTGTCAACTTGCAGTTTAAACAATTTATTCAGTATTATTTCTCTGGTAATTGTAATTTTCTTCAATTTCTCCATCTTTTTTAATTCATGATTGACAGCTATTTACAGGATGCTACTTGCATTCTCTCGGGTGAAGACTGACATGAAATATCTATTCAATTCACCAACCATCTTTTTATCCTCCATGACTCATTCCCCATTCATTTTCTAGAGGACAAGTACTTACTTTGTTAACTTTTTTTTAAATATAAAGAAACTTTGCTGATTTTTTTTCAAATTTTTGGGGGCAAACTTTCTCTTATCCTCTACAGATTGTGAATGTAATTCCATTATTCAAAAAAGGGAGAGAGACAGAAACCAGGAAACCACAGGCCAGTTAGTTTATAGTCTGTCATTGGGAAAATGCAAGAAGCTATGATGAAAGATTTTATAACAGGTCACTTAGATAGGCAAGTTCACATTATCAGGCAGAATCATCGTGGCTTTGTGATTATTAGACTATAGGACGCAGGACCAATGCAGGCTATTCAGTCCAATGAGTCTGATCCGCCATTCAATTAGATCATGGGAAATCTGATAATCCTCAACTCCACTTTCCTGCCTTTTCCCAACCACCCTTGATTCCGTTAGTGAGTAAAAATCTGTCTGAATGCTAAATACACTGAACAACCCAGCTCTGACACCTCTCTGCGGTAAAGAATTCCACAGAATCACTACCCTCAGAGAAGAAGTTCTTCCTTATCCTTGTCTTAAATGTCTGACCCCTTATTCTGATATCATACCCTGAGATTTGGTCCTAGATTCTTCCAAAAACAACCTTTCCAAATCTACACCGTCAAGTCCACTAAAAATCTTACACGTATCAATAAGGCCTCCTTTTTTTTTTTAATTTCAATGAGTACAGGACCAACCTACTCATCTTACCACATGAGACAGTCTCTCCATTCCTGGCATTAGCCTAGTGAACCTTCTGGGGAATGCTCCAATGTCAGTGTGTCTTTCCTTAGTAAAAGGGACAATATTCCAGCTGTGGTCTGAATAGTTCCTTGTATAGTTTGTGCAATATTTACCCACTTTTATACTCTATTTCCTTTGAAATAAAGTTCAACTTGTCCCAAGATCCTGGATGTCCTCCTTTTTCAAACAAAGTTCCTTTCCCCCTCTGTAATCCAGACAGCCCTCCATGATGCCTCCTCATTCCCCACTCCACAGCTCTGAGCCACCCCCGACTCCCAAACATAATAAAGATAGGGCCCCCACTTGTCCTCACTTTCCACCTCACCAGCTTTCGCATCCAAAGTATCATCCTCTAACTCCTCCGCCAACTCCAATTAGACCCAGAACATCTTCCGCTCCCCACCCCTTTCTGCCTTCTGCAAGGATCATTCCCTTCTCCACTCCTTAGTTCACGCCACACTCCCCACTGTTCACTCCAACCCACCTGGTACCTTCCCCTGTAACCGAAAAAGATGCAACTCCTGCCCACACACCACCTCCCTCACCTCCATCCTGGACCCTAAACTGCCCTTCCAGGTGAGGCTGAGCTTCACCTGCATCTCCTCCAACCTAGTCTACTAGGTTGCATCCGGTGCTCCCGATGTGGTCTTCTCTATGTCGGTGAGACCAAACATAGACTTGGTGACTGTTTCGCCCAGCATCTTTCCCTGGCTTGTAATGGCCAACCTAACTTCCCAGTCACCACACATTTCAACTCCCCGCACCACTCTCCCTCCGACACGTCCATCCTTGGCCTCCTCCAGTGTTCTAGCGATTCACAATTGAAATTTGAGGAACAACACCTTATCTTCCGTCTGGGCAGCCAATAGCCCGGAGGACTCAACATTGAGTTCTCTAATTTTAAATAACCTTCCCACCCATCCCTCCAGCTCTCTTTTGAGCCCCACCTCCTCCCTTCCATTCCATCTACTGACTCTCCCTTCAAGCTTCCAACCAGATTCATCCCTCCCATCAACCAACAGTCCGTACCTACTACCAGTGTCCAACTATTGCCACCATTCTGCTACCCCCATTCCCCCCACCTTATCTGCAGCTCCCTCTACCCCTACATCTAGTCCTGAAGAAGGATAATACCCAAAATGTTGACTTATCCTTTCCTCCAGAAGCTGCCTGACTTGCTTTGTTATTCCAGCCTCCTGTTTGTTTACCTTGGATTCCAGTATCTGCAGTCTTTTTTGTCTCTAATCAACATTCTAATTGCCTTCTCTATTACCAGCTAAACTTCAAGGCTCGCATTTTGTCATTGATGGATGAGAACTTCCAAGTGTCTCTTTTCTGTACACTTCTGCATCCTTTTTCCATGTAAATAATATTCAGCTCTTCTATTCTTCCAGCCAAAGTACATAACCTCACATTTTCTCATAATCTATCTGCCAAGTTCTTGCCCTTTTGCTTAACCTATCTACATCTGAGTGCAGACACTTTGTGTCATCCTCACCAATTGCCTTCCCACTTATTTTTGCATAATCTACAAACTTGGCTATAATACGTTCACTTTCCTCATCTAAGTCATTCAATCATGCTGTGGCTCCAGCACTGATCCTGGTGGCACTCCACAGGCTGCCATCCTGAGAATGCCTTATTATCCCAACTCTCTGTCTTCTTCTGAGCTAGACAATCCTCTGTCCATGCTAATATATGTGACCCCCAACTCCATGAGCTCATATCTTTTTACGTAGTCTTATGTGTGTTATGGTGTACAATGCCTTTGAGTAATCTGAAAACATGAAATAAACAGATCCACATTATCTATCCAACTTGTTATGTCCTCAACTCTAATAAATTTGACAGAAATGATTTCCCCTTCATGAAGACATGCTGACTCTGGTTGATCATACTACGTATTACTAATTAAAAATATATCCACTTTATGATGGACTATAACATCATCTTAATTACAGATGCTAAGGTAATTGATCTATTGTTACCTAATTCCTCTGTCTCCTTCTGTTTTTAATAAGGGTGTTACACTGGAAATTTTCACATCATCTGATAATTTGCTGATGATTGCACAATGCTTAGCACCATTTATTACTCTTCAAATACTGAAGCAGTCCATGTCCAAATGCAGCAAGAACCAAACAATAGCCAGGCTTTGGCTGAAAATTGGCAAATAACATCTTCGCCATATAAATGTCAGGCAATGATCATCTCCAACCAAAGAGAATCTAGTCATCATCGCTTGACATTCAATGATGTTACCTTCATTAAATCCCCCACTATGAATATTCTGGGGACTTGCCATTCATTAGAAGCCAACTGGACTAGCCATATAAATACTGCGTCTATAAGAGCAGGTCAAAGGCAAGGAAGCCTGCAGTGAGTATCTCCCCTTCTGACTCCCCACCAACCAGTTCACATCTCTGAAGCACAAGTGAGGAGTATGATGGAATACTTGCCTGGATCAGATCAGCTCCAACAATGCTCAAGAAGCTTGACACCACCCAGAACAAATGACCCAGCTGATTGGCAATACATCTGCAAACATCCTCTCCTTCCACCATTGACGCTTAGTAGCTGTAGTGTCTACCATTACAAAATGCATGATTGAAATTGACCAAGACTTTTTAGTCGAGGAACCTTCCAAGACCATGACCACATCCACTAGAAGGACAAAGGCAGCAGATACACAGGCATACACTATCTACAAGTTCCCCTCTAAGCCACTCTCTATCCAGTGTTGGCAATATATCGCTGTTCCTTCAGTGTCGCTGGGTCAAAACCCTGGAGCTCTGTCCCCAACAGGGTTGTGGGTCTACCTTCAGCACATGGATTGCGGTGCTTCAAGAAGGGAGCTCACCAACAACTTGTCAGGGCAACTGGAAATTGGCAATAAATGCTTGCCCAGCCAGTGATGCCTACATTCCATGAATGATTAAATGAAGGTTTTCCACAATAAACTGAATTCTAATTTCTACTGTGGTATGTTCACTGTGTCCTAGGTGGTCTTATACTCTGAGATAATCAATAAAATTAACCTCATTAAACCCTACCAAATCCAAAACTGTCTGGTTCCTGACTGGATCGATAACTAATTGCTCTTGCAAACTGTCCTGAATACACTCTTTGAATTTGTCCTTGTGGCCACCTCTGCTAATTTGATTTTCCCAATCTACCTAAAGATTAAACTCACTCATGAATAATAATCTGCCCCTATTTACATGCCGGCTTTATGACTTAATAGCTGCTGCTAGTGGGCCTATAGACTACTTCCAACAGGCATTGCTCCTCTCATTTCTTACCATCACCCTTATGGATTCTACATCTTCCAATTCAAGATCATTATTTGCTATCAGGGCAGCATGGTAGCTCAGTAGTTAGTGAGAGTTAGTGTTAATCCAAGATCAAAAGTATTGGGAGTTAAAAACAAAACTGAAGAGATTCTTGGAAGTGAGTACATTCTTAGTATAATAGTATCAGGAAGAAACTGTTTGCAGTTACAGTTTATAAGTTAAAATCACAGTGACTTATACCGATCGAAATGTTAGAGATAGGGACTCAGGTGTGAATAATGTACAAGCAGTGTTTCTGGGTACCAGACGCGTGTGTTTTGGATACTGTAGAAAGTCTGTCTCCTTTCTTTCCAATTTATAAAGGAGCGTTAGGGAATTAATAGGATTATACATTTACTGTGTAAACATCTTCGAAATTGAGCTATAAGTAGATGGTTTGATTTATTTTATTTTATCCTTCTTTCTTTTGATATTTACTCCTGTTTTATTGTTTAAAAAAATCAAAAGCAGTATGTTTTTATGTTTCAGTGTGAGACAACTTTGTTAAAACTAAAATCATACAAAATGTGATCTATCAAGTCAGGTTTCAGTCTGGAATCTGACTTGTCCATTAATACTATCTGGTGGGATCACACCAGCTTGAGGAATCACAACTCTTTCCACTTAGCTATAATTATATATCTCTTTTACACAGTATATATCTTATACCAAACAGGCTGTCTTTAAGAAAAAATGGATAAAAGACTGGAGACCTGACTTCTACTTTAGTGGTTAGAAATACTCATGAGCCAGCTGCCTTCTTCAGGTAAAACCAAACAGAAACCTCTTTCTTGTCTCCTTGAGGCACTCAACTCCAGCAATTTGTTGTAAGTTGCATTCAAGTGCTAAATCACACCAAGTTGTCCACTCAGAGATGACTCTACATCAAAATACTCTTGCAATATTTACCGGTCTCATTTCTAAACCAAACCTTAATACAAAGCAAAGAAAGGAAAAAAATAAATAAGAAACAAATCCAAACCAGAGCTTCATATTAAAAATAAATATTTGTGTTATGTTCATTAGAGCAATGAGTGTGTTCCCTCTTCATAAAATGCACAGTACAGTTGTTCTAATATCTGCTCTGATTACATGGTCTAACATTCCAGGTTAAATAATGTAAATTGATTGTGAATCCTTCTGCTGGAATCAACATAAATGAATTTGAACAATTCAGTTGTGAAATAATGCATACTAGAACCTGACTGAAGGAAGGGACAAAATTGACATTCCATTGATGAAGTTTTTCTGTTAGTTCCTAATATCACCTCATGCTTTAACATGCGTACTGCCTTAAAACTCAGCCTTGGCAGTGTTTACCATTCAAATGCAATAATGCTGTGTGTTAAGTTAAATATATGATTCCTGATCTACGATAGCGTTTGGAAAGAATTGGTATAATTGTAACTAAACAACTGAATTTGTTACCAAAAGGTATGACACATTGGATAAAACCCGAACATTTTTAAAAATCTTTAATACTAAGTGGCATGGACTTCAATTTCTACAGCATCAAAACCTACCAATGACAGAAATCCACACCACCAAGTCTGAATCTCTTTCTCTCAGAAAATTAACTTTCTTTGGTGTGTCTATTTCAAATTGAGACACATCAATAATAGACATTGGAATTCCTTTCTGCTGCAAGTACCCAGAATCTCCTCCCAGCACCCAGTTTCTGAATGATCATACTTATTTCCCAGCTTCTTGCTCTCAACTCCAAGAACATGTGTTATCCAAGCCTCAGGGGAATATCCTGTATTGTACAAGTATCCATTCACCATTTCCAACAATAGCTATCCTGTATGACTGCAACTTCAAATTTAGTAATAAACTGTAGTGTACCGGGGCCATTTTTTTCAAGGAATCATTCTTCCATCACTCTGTCTTTCCTGTCACACTGGTATAATACTCATTTTCTTCCTTACTGTATCCCAGAATACTAAATGTGATTCAGAGAAGAGCTTAAGGTTTTGACTCCAATTTTCTGACTGTAGTAACATAATGTCTACATCTCCATTAAGGAACATTAGTAGGCTATTTACAAGGCATGGTAAAGACAGAACATGCTACCACACACTTACAGACTCAGGCGCCACTTCCGTTTGTTCTGATAACACTATTACATTGCTCCTTTCGCATATACTCTGTTGCTATCCTAGGGAGTAAAGATATAATTTACCCTTTATTCTACACTAACTAATGCTCACAGCGACAAAAATACCTCAATGCCTGTAGGTCCTTGTGAAATTACCTCTATACTATCTATCAGTTAAGAAAACATTATAAATAGTCATCATTAGGCAGAGAACCTGTTTCATGACGAGCAGATGGTGTGATTTAGTTTGGAGACAAATTAAATGTTTATGACATAAATGCCGGATGTTTATGGTATTATATGAATGTACTAGAGCATTATTCATGTACTTACTTTAGCAAATTACCAGAAAATACACAAAACTTTTACAAAAATTAAATAAATGTCTTATTTCTTATAGTTTGGTCACATAATGCTGCAAAATTACTGTTGCCAATAAATATAGAACAGGTTTGCATGACATTTTTTCGTGTTCTGTTTTAGCACATGGTCAGATCATTTCTTGTTGACTGCCTAATAACTTCCTTTAATGAAATTGGCATTTCAATATGAGGTTGTCTATTCATATTGTCAACAGTAATTTCTGGGTTAGTGTCTCAGCTTCATGATTATTTCACTTAAAGCAAGTAGGGCATTACTCCAAATGTAATTTATTCAATCTAGAGCTATCCCACAACCTCAAGATACTTGTTTCCATATAGTACATTAATTAAGACATAATTAAATAGGTTAGTCTTAAATCTCTGCCCAAACATGATAGCCAGTGCAAGGTTTGTATGTACCAGCACATCCACTGCACAACGATACACAGTGCAATATTAATAACAAGCACTTTCCATCCTCGGTCCAGTTAAAATAAATGAATTATCTGAGATTTTCTTAATAGCAGACGAATTTCACACAAATGTGTCTTGAGTTGGTGGACGGAATTTTAACTACCAAGGCTAAGTAAGTTGTGGTAAGCGAGCTGTGAAAATTTTAAATTAATTCAACCTACCACCAATGTGCTCACTTCTGGAGGTAGGAGCTAATATTGCAACTTGTAATTTTAATTTATTAATCTGTTAGACATGGTAAATGTGGGAAGAATGTTCTCAATGACTGGGGAGTGTAGAACCAAGGGTCATGGTTTATGAATAGAGGGCAAGCCAATTAGGACTGAGATGAGGAGAAATTTCCTTACCCAGAGAATAGTGAGCCTTTTAAATTCCATGTCACAGAAAGTAAGAACCAAAAGAACTGCAGATGCTGTAAATCAGGAACAAAAAACAAAGTTGCTGGAAAACCTCAGCAGGTCTGGCAGCATCTGTGAAGGAAAAAAAACAGAGTTAACGTTTCGGGTCCGGTGACCCTTCCTCAGAATGTAGAAAGTAGCTGAGGCCAAAACACTAAATGTTTTTGAGATGGAGTTAGACATAGTTCTTCAGGCTAAAGGGCTCAAAGGCTATGGGGAGAAAGCGAGAACAGGGTACTGAGTCGGATGATCAGGGATGATCATATTGAATGAAGGTGCAAGCTTGAAGGACTGAATGGTCTCCTCCTGCTTCTATTTTCTGTGTTTCACTGTTTAGAGGTCAAGTTTCTGATTCACAAATTCAGTGGAGGAAGATGTTCCATCTGAATTTAACCAATTAAAATTACACAATTTTCACTGATCCCTATGATACCAAGAAAACTGAAGGACAAAAGTACACACATGTAAACATTTTGACTTACTGCTGGCCTGAATCAAGGGTAAGTGAGATCAGATGTAGAATCCTGGGCAGTATTCTACATAGAACATACAGACATAGCCACTTTGCCAAACTGGTCTGTGAGAGCATTTATGTCCTTTTCAAGCCTCATCCAATTCTACTTCTTCTAGCCTGAACTGCACATTAGACCAAAGGAACTAAATCTCATTTGATCTGACTGTAACACAGCAAACTAATACTGAAGTTTATTTCAAACTACTCCATTCTTGTTAGACAGGACAAGTTAAAAATTGAAACTTAAGCTTCATCCCATGCAATGTTGAAATTGCAAAATTCAAGTGTAAAGAAACCCTGGTTTTCTGTCAAACCTTTTGCAGATTGGGGAATAATTCGATGCATCTCATGGTCTCAACAGAAATTATTTCAGGTATAGAAAAATAAGGAACAGAAGATTTGCACAGCATAGTTGATCAAGTCTAATATACTTTCCAGGTCAAAACCTACCATCTGTAGTTCAAACATATACCAATAGTGAGGGGAGTGAATGTTTAAAGGTGCTGTTTGCCTGTTAATCAAGTAGACTGCTTTGACACAAATGATGTCAGGCTTCCTATGCATTGTTGCAGTCTCAGCTTTCTAGAGAAGTGGTAACTATTCCATCACACACCTCACTTGTGCCATGTTGGTGTGGAGCACCAGGGTCCCAGGTTCGATTTCACCCTCGGGCGATTGCTTGTGTGGACTATGCACATTCTCCCCGTATCTGTGTAGGTTTCCTCCCACAGTCTAAAGGTGAGCAGGTTAGGTGGATTGGCCATACTAAATTACCCATAGTGTCCAGGGATGTACAGGCTAGGTGGGTTAGCCATGGGAAATTCAGGGCTACGGGTCTGGGTGGGATGCTCTTCAGAAGGTTGGTGTGGACTTGATGGGCCAAATGGCCTGCTTCTGCACTAAACGAATTCTATTGATAGGTTTCAGGGAATCAGCAGGTGAGCCAGGTTCTTTCTTCTTTCATGAGATGTGGATATCACCGGTTGGGCCAGAATTTGTTGCACATCCCTAATTGCCTTTCAATAGATAGCTTGCTCAGCCATTTCAGAAGCAAGTTAAAAGTCAAATTCATTGCTAGGCATCTGGATACAGAAGTGGGCAAGACCTGATGAGGTGGCAGACTTTTCTTCCCTAAAGGACATTAGAGAAGCAGATGGGCCTAACATATTAACATTTTTTCACACTGCATGGTTGTTGCCAGAGCTATTGAGTTTCTCCAGCAGTTTGTTTCGTTAATTTCAAATTTGTCCTGTTGTTCAGCTTACTCAATTTCAACATTCCAGAGACAGTGTCATCCAATGGTAAAAGAATCTAAGAGCAACTATGATGAATGAATCTGTGTGAGGGGAGGGATTAGGTAGAGTCCCCTCTCCTCCAACACCAGTGGAGGTGGCCCATCTTATTTTTCACTTCTTCATGTCATCTTGCGCTTCTCGATAAGCTGAGAGTGTGCAATTTCATGAAGTGTGCCCCCAGTGTAGACCAAGAATAATGCAGTGGAAATCCTACTGCACAACCAGATGTTTTGTTTGAAAGATGCAGCTTTAGTGGATTCCCTTTTGTTTTCATTGACCAAGAGGAGGCTGTGGACCCTCAGCTGAGAACTCATGCTAGTTCTCAAGAACTTGTCAGATATTATCATCAAGATGATGAGTGAACTTCAAGAACTGATCTTCAGGTCTAAAAGGCATGGACATTTTGAACATGTCAACCAGGAGTGCCACTGAGGATCAGCCAACTGCAATATCAGTCCAGCACTCAGCATTTATTAATTCAATGTTGAATATCTCTCTAGAGCAAAGTTTGAGGTCTTGTCTAGTGACTATACAATGCAAATGATCAACATTTGTGCTCCACTCAAAACCCTCCTTCATGAACCTAAACATTTCTCTGGATACAAATGCTACCAGAACAGCTGAGCTTCACCAGCACTTTGGGGTTTTCATTTCACATTTCCAGAATCCACAGTGCTTTGCTTACATCCAGAAATATTAATGTGACTTGTCAAACTTAGCTCCAAATTCCATGAGACTAGGATAACTCTCAAAGTCTGGTGCCATTCCAAAATTAATGAAATCGTAAAAGCTAGGAAAACCAGCCAACAATTCCAAAAGCCATTGTTTTTGTTTTATCTGTGGTCTATGAGATGGTCAAGTTGCTTGTTCTTAACTGGATAAAACTGACCATTCTATTAAATAAGGATTCAAATTCAAGAAGCTGCTTTGACCAGGTCCTTGCACTCACAATTAACATTGGAGAATGAGTTGAGAAGCAAATGAAGATTGGAGTTGCCTTGAAGACATGTCATCAGCACATAGTGCTCTCTGGTATGAAGGCCTGCTACTGAAACTTTCAGAAATCATTCAATGCCACAAAGGTCTCAGATTTATTGTAAGTGCTCAATCATCGAGTGTTTTATTCGGTGTGTCTGGTGTCTGTTGTGTGTTTGTGATTACTTAAGCCTGGGTGCTGTTACCGAGGAGGAGAAACTAAACTGAATCAAGCAACAGAAAGCATGACAGAAAACAATTTAAAACATAGAATACAGATCCTGTTCCAGACATATAACCTGAAGTGTACCATCTCTGCATGTATTGAAGGGACGAATCTAAATGCTTACCAAGATTATAATGAGCAACCATAGTTCTATATCTAGCTGGCTAACAAAACCAAATGAATAGAGGCCAAAAATGGTCTACCAATATGACTGGAGCTTGTTAGAACTTGGCCTTTTTCAATATACCTACGGTATCTAATATTTAGATAGCTGGAATCATTCACAGTAAGCGGACTGAATCACATGACTAAAGCAGAATAAAGAATCAACATCCTATCAATAACCCAATAGCAGATGTCCCTGACTTTGACTTCCTTTAAAGATGATGAACAGCATCCAATCAATTTAACCTAAAGCTAGATGGTGCAGCCAACTCTTTTATAAGTGGAAGATGAAAGAAAACCTAAAGAGCAATAGTTGCCCTGAATCCTAGATGCCAGATATATCACAGTATCTTCCCAATAAGATCTGTTTGAAACCGCATTTATACACATCGCACCTCAGGAGGTCATTTAATGGCTAGTCAAACTCAACATCTTTTATATGCTTTCCTCATCACTGAAAACAATAGCATCTTATAAATGTTTAATTACCCTTTGTAATTAAGCCTAATTGGTGTGGGGTTACAGTTTGTAACAAGTGCTAATTGCCATTTAAATGAACCTGCCTGTCAAATTGGAGCTAGAAATAACTGGGCAAAGGCTCACTACACAGGAAGAAAGTGCATGTCATCTAATAACAGTGCAACCACCTTAAATGAGCCCATCGCACATGTAGCAGGCAAATCACATTCGCACAAATGTGTCTGCTATAAGTAAGTGGTGTCGTCTGTGATGGAATAGAAAAAGATCAGTGCTTTTAAGTTAAACAATTGCATGATTTACACATGGACATTTTAAACAGTGGGGTATGTATCAGATTTAACTGAAGAAACCAAGCCTGGAGGGAACATGTGGAACACATTAAGCTTCAGGATTGTTAATCCTTAATTCATACATCTACTGCAAACTGAAAAGAGTAAAAAATCTTCACTCCCTCTGTACTGTCAGCTTTTCACAGCCAAACAAACATGACTGTTCACCATACTGGGAGAAAAACGCCGTGATTCTGGAATAATTTGACAGAAAAAAACCCTCTCATTATTTCTGATTCCCTTTCATTTTTTCGCTGAAACTGCTTTAATTGCTGCTTTGAACTTAAAGCAATCCATCCAATTAAAAGCACTTACATCCCCATAAAGCCAGAACTGGGAACCTGATTGACAGAAATGTATAAAATGCTTTTGCTTCACAACAGGAGAAATGAAAGGGGAAAAAAAGATCTGTAATTCTACAAAAAAAACATTTGTGCGAAATAGTTTAATTAAGAGCATTTTATACAGTGAGTCATAATTTACATATCTTTAGATGACAACAGTCAGTCAAAGAGATTTTGAACTCAGTGTCAGATATATTATTATTAATGATGTTGCTTAGGTAACCGTTCACATCTGAAACGTACACAACACACTGAACATCACAATAAAATGTGGTAGAATACAAAGTGTGCAAATTGTATTGACTTCCTCTTTTAAATGTTTAACATTTGGCTCATAGTTTTTGATTTTTGGGGCTATTCTATTTATTTTAAGATTTCTTTTCTTGTCTCATACTGACAGTAATTTCACAGCTACTTCACTCAAATGATCAACTATCATGTGTGATCTTCCGAGAACACATGAGGAAGGCAGAAGGAGATAGAAAGTTATCTGACACCCAATCCAAGCCTGCCCTCACACAAAAATGGGACAGAGCTTTAATTTTCTAGTTCAAGAGCATAAAGAAATAAATATAGCGCCCCAATTGCTGCACCAAATCAGTCACACTAGCAAATGGTTTTGAGGCCTCCTGTCATTTCTTCAATTAGGCAGTTTATAGTTGCTATGAATTGTGGTTCTTGCCTTAGATATTCCTTTGTGGGTTTAGTAATTCTAATCACTCCCATAAAAAGTCTCTTCCAATTAGGACTGCACTTAAATATTCATTACCTTAACCACATGACAGCATAACCCAGGGAGGTAACCCTTTTAATGTGAACATTTGTAATGGCACATTCTTCAACAAGCCTGAAGTAGTCATATTTATGTTAGAGAACAGCAATTTCTATTTTAAAAACAAGGGGTGACTTACAACCTGAAACAGTCAGGCCCTGAGCTACCCAGCAATAGACAATAGCAGACCAACCAATAGGGTTAACACAGCAATAAGGCAATTATGGATGTGTTAACACTTCTGTATGTCTTATTTCTGTTCTTATTCTGCATCAAATCTGATAGAATCTGAAACTGAGGAACTGTCCTCTTACATTAAATGACAAAGGTTATCATAAACTCTCAGACCTTCACTTGTGAGCTACATCTTTTAAAGCTGACTAATCATTTCGTCATGACGGCTGCCTGGATTCTTTCTCAGTTATTCAGGTACTGCCAAAATACTTCAGCCCTTTGAATATAAATCTTGAGAACAGCAAGCTCTGCAACATTAGACTCTATCTTACCAGAAGGATTGGCATGAAAACAAATCTGGCAGGGTCTCTTTGTCATTCCTGAACTTTTGAATTGGTAAGGTCATTCAGCAGTGTCCTGATTGTGGTCACCAGGTAACAAGTCAAATGCTCGAGAAGATTTTCTTTTTAAATCAACCTGTTCAGATGTGTTTTAAAAAGTGAGACCTTCTGGCTCAGAGGTAGGGCCTCTGGCACTGCAGCACAAGTGTCCTCAAATGCCTGCATAAAACTTCAATTTCATCTGCTTTAAAATTTGGAATAAGATTTGATTTAACAAAATGGTTGGACCTTGGCTTCCCAGATGGAAACAAAATAAAAATTGCAAATGACACATACTGGTCAGACTTGACTTGTAAACTTCAAAATGGACCTCCAGTATATTCATTTCTAAATACTACTGTGTTTTTAAAACCATTCTGTTTTGCACTGGGTTCCTTGAATTTACTTATCAGACTTGAGACTGCCGCATGCTCTCTGCCAGTTCAATATCATGGCGATGCTTATTTGCCTTCTCATGGGCCTCAGTATTCATAATGTTCCCTCTCTTCTTCCCTCTTCCTGCTTTAAGTTCCTCAAACTTTAATTGAAATTCTCGTTCTTTTAGTCAATCTCAAATTTTGCCTCTCTTCAGATGGTTGAAACTATAAGATAATTTCTGTTTCATTCACTTCTAAATTTTAATGATGTGAATAGCCTGCACCACAAGTTTTATTCAGTATCAATGCCATCTATTGTTGGAGAACGGGATTACAAGATCTTGGGTACAATGATGCTATCAATGCATGCGAGCAGCCTAAATACCTTATATCGATAAAAGAGCCCAGGCTGCCCAACAACTAAATATTGGGATGCTTTAATTCAACAGCAATAGACAAAGCTACTTAATTCAAGTCAAACTACATATGTAGCTTTCAAATCCCGCCATGGATTTGTGCCTCCCTATCTCTGTAATCTTCTCCAAATTTACAACCCTCCTAAAAATCTAACATCTAAATCTAGCTTCTTGTGCATCTTAATCATCATTGTATCATCACTAGTGACTGTACCTTCAGTTGTCTAGGGCCCAAGTTCTGGAATTCCGTCGCTACACATCTTCACCTCTCTACATTAATTTCCTGCCTTGCGACACTTCTTTAAACCAAGCCTCAGGTGGTCTGACTTACATCTCTTTAAATGACTTGCTGACATGTTTGGTTTAATAGTTCAGTTATGAAGCACCTCAGAATGTTTCAGGGCATTATAAGTGCTATATAAATTTCTTGTTGTTACCCAATACAGCTATTATTTCACACCCTAATGAAGTCTGGTAACAGACCATGTACTAAACAAATATCACTGTGACAGGAGAAACTGTGCAATAAGTGGGTTACATCCCTGACCTACAATGTTTACATTAAAATAAACTGTTGTGAGAAGCAGTAAGTGAGAACTTCAGGATTGAACAGCAAGATGCCGAGTGGTGGGCAGATATAGAAATGAGATGGTGAGTGGGAGCATAACGTGTGTGTGTGTGTGTGTGTGTGTGTGTGCAGACACACTGCGGGCCAGGGACTTAAAGCACTGAGCATGTGAGATGATGAATGGGGAACCAGGGGAGTAGACGTTGTGAGTGGGAGATGTGGTGAGCAGAATGGTCAACAACTGGGAATCTCAGTGAGTCAGAAAAGGTCACAATTCAGGAGAAGAAGCAAGCAGGATGGTTAGAGAGTAGACACAACTGAACAGGAGAGATGATGAGCAGATGTGTCATTAGCAGGAGGGCCAACAAGGAAGAAGAGATGCAGATTTGGCAGAGACGAGAAACAGGAGGGTTAGGCATCTCATTAAGCATTGATTCAGGAGGGTCAAGGAAGGAAGTGATGAAGCGACCGCTCATGTTTAATAAAAGACTGTGCAAGCTCGGAAATAAAGTACAAATGGTAACAGTGTTTTTGGGGAACATCTTTAATTTTCTAACCATCCTAAGGTAAACGGCTGTGTTTGTTGTCACACAACTGAAAGGTGCACAAGACCACATATACAAACCTTGCCATTGAAAGCTAATATTTCTGATTAAAAATGCATGCCTTGCGCTCAACTTCAATCAGACCTATAAGGGCACAATGTAAAATTATTAGATTGCTTATGTTGCAAAGAAAGTGTATGGGCTTCCCATGATTGGGTAAGCAGGGCAATGAAGAGAGTGGTGAGTAGGGCAGTAAAGGGTGAAGAAGATAAAGTGGTGAGCAAAGGGAGCAGTGAATGGGGTGGCAAAGAGAGCAGAGACTGGGCAGTGAGGGGAGCATTCATTCAAAACCTTACTAATATTCTTCTATCCAATGTTTGAAGTCTAGAAAACCCTGAAAACATGCATTGCTGGCACAGACTTTCAACACTTATTGATTTAATTTAATTCTGGGGTCATGGAATCTTTCGTGAGTAGGGCCCAAGTAAAGTGCAATGTTTTCAAAACCAGCATCAAAGTTTACAGAAATCCAGTAAGCACAAAATTTGGGCTTAAAATTGCTCAATCCTTTGTGCCAGGTACCCTGATATCAGCTTAAGCACACTGAAAAATTGCAATGTAATTGAGCAGAAAATCTACGCCACAATTTTTAGTAAGTGTGCTCCTTTCACGCTAACCTTTCTGCAGAAACAATAAAATAATCAGCCAGCCAAATTTGAAGAGCTTTGTCAATTCTAAAACCCTAAAAACTAAAACAAAACAGTCATTTCCAAAGCTTGGATGTAGAGATTCGTCTTGGGTGGTAATATAATAAAGACAGTGTTCCCTGGCTGCCTGTCATATTCTCCTCCAGATATTCAGTGGTACGAAGTGTTGCATGTCAGTGGGTATATCAGAGGCAGCCAATACACCAACACCAGTGTTAAGCTACAAGGTGAATTTTTATCCCATTGAGAGGAGGCATACTATTCGACTGATCATTCTTAACCAAAAGGACATTTCCAAATTCTAGACTACTACACATTAGATTAACTGCCAGTGTCTCTGCAGCCAATATAATACAGGCTCAGAAGAGGTGCTTGATAAAAGTATAAAATTATATGGTGGTCTAACCAGAAAATTTTATTTAAGAAAACTTGGTGCTGTTGTTCACACCGAACCCCCATCTCCCATTCATCTTCCTTACCCAATAATACATCAAATGATTTTCCCTTCATGTTCGATGCTGCCTCCCTCAAGCAGCAGGGACAAAGCGTACAGAATCACCTACTTCCACAGCAACACAGCCAAAATGACTTTATTGATTCACCAACAGAGAGGTGGGCTTGCTGCAAGGAAAATGAAGTACGTAAAAATGTTTTCCTGCCTGTCAGGTAGAGTAATCTGCCCTCATTTCCAGCAGGAAGAAAAAAATTGCAGGAGACAAAATACTGTTTCAAATTGGCACCCAAACAACACTTGCCAATAAAAGGAAATAAACATTTTCAGTTTCTGACTGTTGAGGAGTGGCCTTACTGTATAGAAATATGCTTGCATTGGCGATCCCCAGCTTGTTGCCTGCCACACATGTGTAGTTGCCATAGTGATCCTCTGTGGCATTAGTGACAATGAGACTGGAGCGACTGTCCAAGTTCTGGATCTGGATGCCTTGCGAGCTGTTATATATCCTGACACAAGTAGAAAGAATAAAAATAGGCACACATTACTCATCCAAGTCTATTGTGAAAGGAGTAGCTCTTCTTGACAGCTTAACCACATTATATTCTAGAGTCCAATGTCTAGTTGTCTGAAATATTGAGAATGCTACCATATTTTCATACATAAATTGTCTGTGGTAAAAGTACAAAATACATATTTGTCTGTGACAACGTATCTGATGTGAATGGGTAAATTAGTGTGGAGTATACATCTTGCAACAATCCTTTCTCTAAAGTAGGTTGGTTTTACCATATTCAAACAACTCAGATCTTTTTAGCAGATTTAATTACTTTATGAAACATAATGACTCTTGCTATGGGGTCAATATTCTCATACTGTAATATTTATAATGTTAAGGCACAGCAGATGAGCAAATACAGTTGAAATGGAGTATAAAAGCTGGCTGAGGCAGGAAACGTAAATAATCTAGACATTAAAATAGGCAGTAAGGGCTTGTATATTACGGTTCAAGTGCCAGTCTGACGCAAAGGGAAATATTGGGAAAATAAACAAACACATCAGTATACATGGTCAGTGAAGTAAATGCCTGAAGACTCAGCAACCAAACACTCATGAATTAAATTGAAGGCTTGAATGTCATGGTGGACAGTGACTATGATCTCATAAGCATTGGTTCAATAATAGCAAGGGTTGGGAAGACAATGAGAAACAAATTACTTTTGAGAGACAAAATGCAAACAGAGAAACAGGTTATTTTATTTATTGCTTATAATAGATACATATTTTTTCTGTACATATGAAAATACGGCATAAAATCTGTAAAAAGAAAGGAGATGCATAAGAGATTTAAATAAAGGCATCTACTATTTGACAGATTAGGAAGAGACACTGAACTATGAACTTGACAGTCAAAGGAGGGAGCCACAATGCAATTGCGACAAATAATTTAGATGCATATCAGAGGTACAGTAAGAAAATTTTAGAAGATGCTGTAGGAGAAAAACATGTTCAGTGAAGAAAGGATGAGATTCAGGATACAATTTACCTGATGTGAAGTAAAAACAATAGTGGACCAAGTTTTTGAAGTTATTTTTACTATAAATTTGGCAAACAGCAAAACAATACTCCCTTGCCATTTTGTTTTGAATACGCTACTGAATCAGGATAATTTTCTCATTGAAATATTCAGTTACTGATGTCTGTCTTCTTGGCAGGTCCTCTAAGATCATTTCAAAGCATCAATAGACTTGGCACAATGTTTAACTCTAGCGTAAAGTATACATGAGGTTATCTTTGCTTCTTTAATTTCTATCAACTCTTGTGTGAAACTTCCCCAGTTGATCTTTAGATGTCATGTCTTGCTGCAACACTCACCGCTTATCTTCCTTGTACCACTCAAAAACTGCTGGTGGCACAGCTGAAACCTCACAGTGCAGCATCCCAGTACGGCCCACTGCAACATCTGCACTCTGAGCATACTTAATAGTGGGAGCATCTGAAAAACAAAGCAAATTCACATCAGGAAACCAGCACTGAATAAATTTATTACCATGCTACAATGCAATTTTCCCATGCTTTACCAAATAATGCAGTAATTCTAATCATTTGATTGTACAAATTAGGTGCAGGAAGAGAACATTCAGTTCCTTGAGTTTCTGGAATTCAGTAAGGCGATGGCTGCTCATGGCAAGGGTCTAGTATTGGCTGCGAATACTGCTGTCACTGTTGTAGAAAGTATTCAGTTAAAATGACCTTCTCAAGGCAACTAGGAATGAACAATAAATGTTTGCCTTGCCAACAATGCTCGCAGAGTCATAACAGTTTGCTAAAGATTACTGTATTCAGAAGCTCTTAATTTATACATTTTGATATTGGCCAACATTTTTAAATGTATTACCATTTCCAATAAATTGGCAGAAAAAACAGAATATCATATGAATGTGTGAAACCTTCATTATTCATGTTGTCAGAAGGAATTTCTCAGTTTAAGAGGAGAGATCTTACTCTTGCTTCCTGGCAGAGGAACATGATCCCTTAAATACCTACGTATACATTGGAAAAGCCCAGCCATGAATTTCTAAGGATTTGGGAACTGCTGGTCTGGTGGTAAAGTCTCTGGATTAGTAATCTATGGGCCCTGCCAATGGTAGCCCGGTGGCTTAGTTTTTAGCACTGCTGGCTCACTGCGCCAGGGACCCGGGTTCAATTGCATATTTTCCCCACGTCTGTGTGGGTTTAATCCAGGTGCTCCAGTTTCCTCCCACAGTCCAAAGATTTGCAGGTTAGATAGATTTGCCATGGTAAATGTGGGACTGTGTATATAGGGGCGTGTAGATTTGGGTGGGCTGCTCTTTGGAGGGTTCAGTGTAGACTCGATGGGCCACATGGCCTGTTTCCACACAGTAGGAATTGTATGAAATGCTGTGGGAATTATGAATTCATCTCCCACCGCACAGCTGATGGGATAATTCTGATATGTAAAGCTAGTATCACCAATGGTGACCATGACAACTATCATCAATTATTGCAAAAATTCACCTGATTTACAAATGTCCTTCAGAGAAGAAAACCTGCCATTGTGCTCTTGCCTATGTGTCACTGCAATACATAACAATGTGGCTGACACTTAACTGCCCTCTGAAATGGCCTAACAAGCAACTCAGTTAATTTACAATCGGGGAGGGTCAAATCCTGCCAACATGCCCATATCTCATTAACAAACAAGGAAAACAGAAAATCACTGGCTGGAAGTACACTATTTCCTGATGTACATTCTTTTGCTGATACATGTTTTGTGGGGAGTGTGGAACTTGATATCTCCCCTGCAAACTTGAAATGGCACTGAAGGAAATTTCTCGACAATTGCTCAGCATGCATTACTTATTCATTGAATTTAGCCTGGGATAGATTTCCAAATTTATTGTCAAAATTCTGTAAAGATCCAAATTCTGACAGTCTCAGTGCCAATGATGCTGCATTTTGAACATGGGACCTATACTTCCCACCTCCAATTTTTCACACAAGGAATAAGACAGAGTTAATTGTTAAGTAAGTGACACTTGTGTTAATTTTTGATCCATGTGTTCACTTGACTTATCCCGTTCTATTTAAAATGCTTAATTTGTCTTATTGTCCTCATGTATCTGATTGTCTGTATAATGTTTTCATTAGTCAGCTAGCTCAATGAGCTGCTCACCAGTCAGTGACATTTGTAACAACAACAACTTTCAGCGGAAGCTTCTAGAAACAATTATTCTGGATTGAATTAGTAGTCAAATGGGAAAAAAAGTGCATTGATTAGGAAGAGTCAGATGCATTGATGAAGAAGATTTCATGCCTGATTAACTTGCTGGATTTTTTGAAGAGATAAGAGAAAGACTTGATGAGGGTATTGCTGTTGACATGGATTACACAAATTTTCAGAAGATGTTTGATATAGTGCCACCGAACAGATTTGTGAGGAAAATTATTGACCATGAAATAAAAAAGGTCAGTTGCAACATGGATACAAAATTCGCTGAATGATTAAAAACCAAGAATAATGGTTAATGGATACTTTTTGGGCTGGAGCAAAAACTGGGGTAATATACAAAATACCATGCAAGGACTGTGAGAAACACTACGTAAGCCAAACCAGAAGAATATTGACAATACAGATACATGCACACCAACTAGCCACCAAGACACGTGACCAATTCTCACTTGTTTCATGACACATGGACAACAAGGGACACCCAGATCGATAATCGCACAAGCCAAACAGAGACATGCCAGGGAATTCCAGGAGGCCTAGTATACCAACCGGAACTCCGTCAGCAAACACATTGAATTAGACCCTGTGTACAAACCACTGAGAAACAGAACCGGAAGTAATACTAACCACCCCAGCGACCTGAGGCATATAAATAACAAACGGGCCAGAACACTGACTCTTCACCGGAGGTGCACTGACAATGTTACCTAACAGGGTGATGAAACATTTGCAACCACTGGCTCGGCGATTATGTCTACAACCTCATCCGCAATCTGAGCTACTAATCTTCTCAAAAACTTATGAGGAACTTCAGTTACGAAGATAGATTGAAGAAGTTGGAATTGTTCTATTTGAAGACAATGCTAAGAGGAGATCGATGAGAGGTTTTCAAAATCATGAGTGGGCTGGATACAGTACATAGGAAGAAACTGTTCCCACTCATAAAAGGAAGAGAACAAGAGGCCATGGATTTAAAGTTATTTGCAAAAGGATAAAGTGATGTGAGAGAGAGAAAAAAAAAATCACACAGCAAGTAAGCGGCACGGTGGCTCAATGGTTGGCACAGCACCAAGGACCCGGGTTTGACTCCACACTCGGACAACTGTCTGTGTGGAGATTGCACATTCTCCCCGTGTCTGCGTGGGTTTCCTCTGGGTGCTCCGGTTTCTTCCCACAGTCTAAAGATGTGCAGGCTAGGTGGATTGGCCATGCTAAATTGCCCATAGTGTTCAGGGATGTGTAGATTAGGTGGGTTTATAGGGGAATGGGTCTGGATGGGATGCTTTGAGAGTGGGTGTTGACTTGTTGGGCCGAAGGGCATGTTTCCATGCTGTAGGGATTCTATGAAGTAGTTAGTGTTCTGAAGAAGGGTCACTCAACCTGAAACATTAGCTGATTTGTCTCCACAGATCCTGCTAGACCTGCTGAGCTTTGCCAGCTGTTTCTGTCATTAGGGTATGGAATCCCCTGTCTTGAACTGTGGTGGAAGCAGGTTCAACAGAGAATTGGATGATTACTTGAATAGAAATAATATGCAAGGATATGGGGAAAAAGCAGAAGATTGTCTATAGGTAATGATGCTCATCTGAAGATTTGGTTTAGACATGGCAGGCAGAATAGCTTCCTTCTGTTCTGTAACATTTCTGTGATTCTGTGCCTATTACATTCATATACAGTCCTGCACGAAATGCTCCATGGTGATTTTTGGGGTAACCTTGAAGACTAATCACTGTTGTATTACACTGAACACGGCCAACTAATTGATCCAACACATGATTCAACCCGATTTAAGGATGGATAGCCACCAGTCATGTGCTTGGTGCACTCAACTACCAAATCCTTGAGTGAAACATTATATCTGATTCTTTGCAATCAAAGTAGAATGAAGGAAGGTAATGATGGAAAAGAGAGAGGAGAACAGGAATGGAGGTATGGCCAATTGATGGAGACTAGGGTCTGAAATTAACATAAAAAACATAGATTACATAAAATCAGCAAAGTTTGATTCTAGCCAATAAATTTAGATCGGGAGAGCATGTAATCAGCTCAGTATTGGTAAAGCTGGTCTGAGACCTTGAGTGTTTGAAGGAGGAAATAGTAATTTGGTGTCTACAAGAAGATGAAGAGTGTCAAACTTTCTTTCTGGCTATATATTTATGGAGTCACATAATGACCTAGTATTTCCTTAACATAATGAGTTTGTAACCCCCACAAGTACTGGATTTAAAATAAAGAACAAAAATAAATTGCAACAAAATATCCCATTTTATTGCAGACTCAAGTTTGAGTGTTAATGAGTTAACATTTGCTCTGCTGATAATTTCGCTGAAAAATCTGATTTAAACTGAATTGGAAACCCAGTTTTGTAGTCATGAAACTTTGGTTAAATTTGCTAAATGTTTGGCTAGGATGCTGATGTGAGAAATTTCATCTGTTATAATGGAGCAATGTTAAATCTTTGGAATGTCTGGGCACAGTTCCATTTTGTGCTGTAATGAGCACACTATTACGATATCTTAAAACTAAGTTTATCAGGGCGGTGCCAGGACTGGCAAACCATAATTAGGAAGAGACACTTAAGTTCCTAAAGACATGTCAAATGGAGGTTCCCAAATTTATGAAGGTTATGATGCCATGACAAGAATTAAAAAAAAACAAATTTAGGAAGTCATTGATGCGGGTTATCAATTTCAATTTGCAGTGAAAAGGGGTCAGAAAAACAAAAAATCATATGCAGGTTATTTTTGGATTGTGGAATGCTTTGCTACACTGATTGAATCAGAGACAAATGTATCTTTGAAGAATTCATGGACAAGACTCATATTTGACATACAGTGCTCACAGATGCCTTTTAGCTACATGTATCATGTATGTATGATGCTATGGGCTGAAATGAGGGGTTTCAGATTGTTTAAAAGTGAAGCCTCCTCCCTCATGGGACAAAACAATGAACTGCAGCCACTCCAGGAGTGGCGGCAACCATTTTACAGCTCCAGTGTGCACTTGTTATTTGCATCACAATGAAAGAAACAATGGCCACATTTCACACAGTGAGTGTCAGGCTCAGCTTCAGCCTCTTCCCCTCATTCAATTCCCAAATGTACATTCCCATCTTGGCAGCTCTTCTTGTCAAACTCACTGGCTTTGCACTTCTCCATGAAGGTACAGTGAGGCTGGTACATACCAACATCTGTGATGGCTGAAGTCACTGTCCTTTGAGTTTGCCCTGAGATGGCGGTGGCTGGTATCCAAAATGGAAGTCCAGAGGAACAAGCAGCACTTCAGAGGCACCAGGTAATCACTTTGTTTCTTCATGTTGGGAACTTTCACCATCAAGTTACTAACCAGTGTATGGGATAATGGAAAACTGCATATAACTAAAATGAGATTAACTAATAATGAGATGTTAATGCGTACAAATAGGTCTCTCATTGCTCACTCATGATAACCTCATCTCGTTATCCAACGCTTAGTTGGAAATGAGATTTTTTTTTCTCTTGATTTAACAAAAGCTCCTCATCCATCTTACAAAATAGTCACAACTTTCACACCAATGTCCCATCAATCTGTACCTAGAAAGGTGCCACTCTCCTGAACTGCTGGAGCATCCATTTTGAAAAGAGCAGCAAAATCTTTGAACTCTGACGAGTGTTGATTCTGTCCATGTCTTGGAAGATGGTCTTACCAGCTTTGAATCAGTTGGTTTTGGCTCGCGCGCTGAGGGTCTACAGTTTTCTTCAGTAAAAGGCGCACGTGTCATTTATATCAGTGAGGCATTGAATTTCCTGAGCTTCTGAGTTCATCATTTGTTCTGAAAATCATAGATTCTTCAAAAAATGTGAATTTTGGATGCCTGGTAGGAGAGCTTCTTTACTGGGGCGCTTCACATGAACTCTCTCTTCTATTTTGATTAATCAATGTCTTGTCTGCATAGCTCTCAGCAGACTGAACTATTTTCTACCATTAACACCTACTTCTCATCTACATCAGTTCTTTACTACCATTGGTAGTCCCTTTGCCTTTACCTCTGGAGCACCTTTTCCATCCATTCTATTTGATGCTCCCCTCACTCCACCACCTTTATCTACAGCACAAAAACCATAATTTTACCAGCTCCTTTCAGTTCCAAAGTGGATTCATTTTGGACTCAAAATATTAACTTAACTTCTCACTCATCAGATGCATCCAGGCCTGGGAGGTTTCCCCAACACTCTCTGATTTTATTTCTTTTCTGTGGAATTTGGGCATTATTACCAGTTTGGAATTCTGCCTGTTCGTAACAAATGAGTTTGTATATTTCTGTATCATTCTAACCAAACCAGTGTTGGCGCTAGTTAGTGATGTATTTGAAGATGTCTTGGCATGGATGGGTGATGATCAAGAGCCTTGCTAGGAGCTACTATGTCCACATCTAGGTTTGGAACTCACAAGCTGCTAACATTATATTTCTCTTAGGTGTCCCCGAATAATCCATTAAAGACCTGATGTTCTAAGGACTAATTTTGACTGTATTTGTGAGTTTGATCACTGATGGACGGTCCTGCTGAATGTAGCATTCCAACAGAGTTTTGAGTGGGACAAGTGTTTGAATACACTTTTTCTAACCTCTCTGCCTAGTGGGTGTACAGAGTTAATCCTAAAGAGGGATTCTCTCACAGATACATCCACTTTTTGCCTCAATTAAGAATTAAATTATTAACTGAGAACTGCGATCTTTGTATCAGGTTCTGAATAAAAGCTCCAACATATCACAATTCTGACCTCAGTGCCACTTACAGGTTGCAAATTTCCATCTCACATCTTGAATTTTAGCTCTTTTTTTCCACTCTTGAACCAATACTGCACTGACATTAGGAACCAAGGGATTCTGTCAGGACCTGAACTGAGCATCAGTAAACAGGTTATTGCTTCATAAGTGCCACTTAACAAATCTAACAATGAGACCTTCCAATACTGTACCAGTATCCGCGAATAGACTGAAGGAGTAGTAAATAGCTGAGTTGGATTTATACTTATTTCTAACAATTTATATAAATGACTTAGATGTAGGGACAGAAGGTATGGTTGCTAAATTTAATGATGACACAAAGATAGGTGGGAAAATAAATTTTGAAGAAGATACAAGGAGACTGCAAGTCGAGTAGCAATAAGGAAAGCTAATAGCATGTTATCATTTCTTGAAAGTGGAGTTGAAGGGAGAGTGTACTTCAGTTTAACAGAGCACAGGTGAGACCACATCTGGAGTGCTGTGGTCACCTTATTTAAGGAAGGATGCAGATTTTTTGCAGGCAGTTCAGCAAAGGTTTACTGGACCAATGCCTATAATGAGCAGGTAGTCCCTTAAGGAAAGACTGGACAGCCCATGGTACCAAGTGGATTGACTGATTGATTCATTGTCACATGTACCAAAATACAGTGAAAAGCTTTGTTTACAAATGGTTTATGATTGTGGTACAGGCAGATCACAGCAAGCAAAGGATGTCCAGATCAAAAAGACTTAGAGGCAGACAGGTTACATTACAGGTTACATTATTTGAAGCTAGAGTCCACTCAACAGTCAGATAACAGCCGGAAAGGAGCTGTTCCTGAACCTGCTTGTGCGTGTGTTCAGCCTTCTGTAGAAGAGTAAGAGGTGATTTGATTGAAATTTATAAAAATCCTGAGGAGTCTTGACAGGTATATACGGGGTAGATGTTTTAGCTTGCAGGAAAATCAAGAACTAGAGGTCACTGTTAAAGTTCAGAGGTCACCGGTTTAAAATAGAGACTAGGCAATTTTTTTTCAGAAGGTTGAGGGCGTTTGGAACTCCCTCCCTGAAAGGGCAGAAGAAACAGTGTCCTTAAATGTTTTGAGGACAGAGATAGATGGATTCTTATTAAGTAAGCATATGACGAGTTATCAGGGACAGATAGGAATGTGAATTTAAGGTTTTAATCAGATTAGCCATAATCCTATTGAAGAGGGGAGTGGGGCTCAATGGATTAAATGGCCTACTTCTGTTCCTGATTCATATATTTATTTGACATAGTAGGGCAATTTTCTGCATTGTTCGTTAAAGGTCAGTGTTGAAGCTGTCTTGAATAGTTTGGCCAGGGACACTGATAGTTCTGAAATACAATTCTTTCGCACTACAGCTGAAATTTTGTCAGAACCCATAACCTTTGCCGTATCCAGTACTTTCAGATATTTCTTGATATCATGTGGAGTGCATCGTGTTGACTCAAGACTGGATATTGGGAATCGGAGGAGGAGGCTAAGTCATTGACTTCCACAGCTATTGGTTGATCCAATTGCTATCATAGGTCTTACTGAGTAGGGGACCTTGCTCATCATGTCACAGGTTGCTGTAAAGTAGGTTCGTGGAGGGATAATAAGACATAACCCTATACATTACAGCACCCTAAACACGCTGCCAAAACAGTCAGCAACTGCCTAGTCATCAGGAGCAACTCTGCTTATTTTTGCATCCAACGTTCATGTTCGCTGGCTGCTCTGACCATACGCCACCTGTTGGTGAATTTGGTGAGATACTGCTTTCCCCAACAATACACTGCAAACAAACCCAGATTTCAGTTTGGTTCAAAATGCTTCTATGTTATCGTTTGTGAAAATAAAGTGTGTGGATCAGCTGAATATGTAGACAGTTATATACCTTAGGGCAGAACTTTCACTGACCTGACTCAGAGGGGATGCTTCTGTACATCAGTGATTAGTTCCCCACATGTTGCCAGAAGTAGAATGCACAGGGCTGGAGAACTGTAGCTACAAGGAGAGATTGCAGAGGCTGGGATTGCTTTCCTTGGAACAGAGAAGGCTGAGGGTGACATGGGTGTGGTATACAAAGTTGTGAGGGAATAGAGAAGGAAGGGACAGGAGGAACCTGTTTCCCTTGGTGAAGAATACAAAAAGCAAGGGTGATAGATTCAAGCTAAGTAGCAGAAGGATTAGAAGGAATACAAGAAAAACTTTTTTACACAAAGGATGGTGGGTGTCTGGAATTCACTGCCTGAGTTGTTGTTGGAGGCAGAGACCCTAAACTCTTTAAAAAGTACCTGTACCTGCACCTTAAGTGCTGGAAGCTGCAGGGCAATGGGTCAGATGCAGTAAAATGGGATTAGAAATCTGGGTGTCTTTGGGTCGGCATGGACAAGATTAGCAGAATGGCCCCTTCTGTGCTGTATCACTTCTGTGGTTCTATGTAGACCCTGCAAAACTGACAGCTGAGCCTTGAAGTCAAACAGGAAGAATCACAGCAATAGGTAAGTCCACACCAGGATAGGGGGCAAATTGGTTTGAAGGAAGCTTGGCCAGGAGGGCAGAAGGGTCAGATGGAAGCTTATTGGAGTTTGGGATAATACAATCTGTTGAGGCTATGTTCTGAGCAACAGGAATCTCGCCCTGCTAGTGGCGTGAGTGAATTCAGACCCTGGTGGTGGTGACAGTGTTAATGATCCAAGTCTGACTGGGGCAAGTGTAGGAGATAAAGGCCTCAAGATGAAGGCTGTTGGGGATATCCTGACAGCTACCCTGGCACACCCTTGTGTTTTGGAATAAATGTGAAGACACTCAGTTCCTGAATGAACAAAGTCCTCCAAAACCTTGGTTTGAGAAATTTGCCTATTCCCAATGCTCAGGCGACCCAGCTGGCAGCTGGTAAATTCTACACACGGACTGTGTGTGAAAATCAGGCTCGCCGTCAGATCAGATTTAAAGTTCAAACACACTTAGCAATTTGTTCATCCACTGACCTTCTGGCCTCAGTTTAAACCAAAACAAGGTGTTTTGGAGATGGGTTTGGAAAAACCGATTACTGACTCTTCAACCGCCAGCTGACCGTGACCACCTCTGTTCCTTTCAGTTAAAAATTAGACAACTGTCATAATTTATATGAAATAACCCAAAAACCCAAGAGATCAGAGACTTATGAATGACAGGGAAAGTTCTATAAAGATTACAAATAGATTGTGAAAAAGGCAGAAGCCTCATTCACAATTGGACCCAACTCGAAGGTAGATAAATGTGTATCATAGCAGAGAAGTAAAATGGCAGACAAGGAGATCATCGGTTTGAAGTGAATATTAGTTGTTCTTACTTATAAAAAATGACAATGAACAATATTTTTAAACTAAAAATAAATTTTTGGAAATTATCATGTATTATGCAGATAACAATGATGTATATAACAATACAATGAAAAAATATGTATTGTATCAATAAACGCTGTGATAACAAAAATATTTCAAGAAAAATTGGTTTAAGTCAGAATATTAGATTCCATAATTTCAACTTTAAATTTGTTTGATTCCCTTTTTACTCAAAGATTCTATTTTCAATTGCTGTGATTGTCAACGTATCGAACAGAAGTTACTTAAAGCTTCCTTGCAAAAATTCCCTGTTAGTTCTGATTAAATTAGTTCTAGTTTAAAAAAAAACATGAAACCTATGTGTTCAACGATATGCTGAATCATTTGACACCCATTTAAGTACAATACTTGGTCTTCTGGAGAACAAACAGAATGAAAGGTGAAGTGAACAACTTACAGTTAACAGTGATATGGACTTTCTTCTCATCGGCACTGGAAACCTCATTAGCAGCTTTGCACTGGTAAATGCCTGCTTGGTACTTGCTGATCATGAAGATTTCTAGGTATTCCTCTTCCTCTTCAAATTCCCTGGCTAAAATAGAAGTTATAGTGGTGCTAATTAAAACAATTGTATCACACACTCACTTTTTCCCTTTTGTGAAATTGAACATAGCTGCAGTTGAACAGAAGCACAATTTAAATTTACAATAACAGTTTACATTTTAATATATGGTGACTAAATATGGTGACATCTCCAGAGATGTTTTAATTTGTGCCAACTCACTTTAAAAGATACTATGTGAGTTCCAGCATCAGCATCAGCCAGTTGAATATTGCTTGAATACCATATACCCTTAGTTCACTTTTACAAGGCCTAAGATTGGGCAGCACTCAAATGATTGACTAGTTAGCAAGATTATAAGTTTCAGGTTCAATGATTACAATTAACAGCAACTACAAGACATAATATTAATAAGAGGATGGAAGTCATAAGTTATGAAAATGCAATATCTTGGTGGGACTTTATGCTGAAATTGAGGGTATTAAGAGTCCAATAACAACCGGAACTATGGGTAAATTGGCCTTGGTGCAATTGAGTTTTCGTATTATTTTTGGGAATTAATAGAATTGAGACAAGGGTTGTAGAGGTGTTGAGAGAACCATAAAGTTTTGCTTCCATTTGTTCACGTTAAGCTGAAGAAATTTAAAGTCCATCAAACTGTTCATGTCAAAACAAACAGAGGATATGGAAGAGAGATCATAGGAGCAGGAAAACTTGACGTTTCGGGCCTAAACCCTTCATCAGAAATGGGGGAGGGGAAGAGGGTTCTGAAATAAATAGGGAGAGAGGGGGAGGCGGA
>JAHRHZ010000032.1:15170387-15189758 GCA_024137785.1 Ginglymostoma cirratum
TCCTCTACATCGGGGAAACCAAGCGGAGGCTTGGGGACCGCTTTGCAGAACACCTGCGCTCAGTTCGCAACAAACAACTGCACCTCCCAGTCGCGAACCATTTCAACTCCCCCTCCCATTCCTCAGATGACATGTCCATCCTTGGCCTCCTACAATGCCACAGTGATGCCACCCGAAGGCTGCAGGAACAGCAAATCATATTCAGCCTGGGAACCCTGCAGCCCAATGGCATCAATGTGGATTTCACAAGTTTCAAAATCTCCCCTCCCCCAACCGCATCCCAAAACCAGCCCAGCTCATCTCCACCTCCCTAACCTGTTTTTCCTCTCACCTCAAGCCACACCCCCATCTCCTATCTACTAACATCATCCCGCCCCCTTGACCTGTCCGTCCTCCCTGGACTGACCTATCTCCTCCCTACCCCCCTACCTACACTCACCTTTACTGGCTCCATCCCCGCCTCTTCGACTTGTCTGCCTCCTCTCCACCTATCCTCTCCTCTATCCATCCTCTATCCGCCTCCCCCTCTCTCCCTATTTATTTCAGAACCCTCTTCCCCTCCCCCATTTCTGATGAAGGGTTTAGGCCCGAAACGTCAAGTTTTCCTGCTCCTATGATGCTGCTTGACCTGCTGTGTTCATCCAGCCCCATGCTTGTTATCTCGGATTCTCCAGCATCTGCAGTACCTTTTATCTCTGAGAGAATATGGAAGAGTTGGGAGATGAATGCTACATGTCTGAATGTTGATCTCATCTTGAGGATTTTACCAACATGTAAAAGATAAATAATGGTGGCAGTAATAAGAATGGGGCTCTTCCACAAAATACAGGTGATTGCGCTAGAATGAGCAGAGAGTCTGTTTGAAAAATGTAATGATATACCAATTTTAAATAGTGACAGCAGTACCACAGGGGCACTCTTTGTGGAGAAATGTTCTCAGATTATAACTCCATCAAAGTCATGACTAGATCTAAATGGGTGAGTGATAGTTCAGATTTGAGTCATTACATTAACATGCAGTGTTATCAGAGTTAATTCAAAGGAGTGTAACAGAATTACAGTGTTTTAAACTTCTTTGTACGCAACTTAAAAATGTGATATCAAAGAAAAAACTCAGGAAAGAAAATTCAGTGCACTGAAATGCATCCTTCAGGTTTAGTATGTAATTGTAGCTTGAATGTCCTTAATATTGTAATGATATGGGCAGGTTTTATTTCTCTAACTGCCTATTGATGGTAGAGTTCAACCTTATACTAAAGAATACTAATTGTTAGGTCCACTAATATCATTATTCATCTCCTTGATGCCACTTAAAACCAAAAAAAGGTTATGCCATAATCAAATGGATGAAAGCTGCATTTATAAAATCCAGTTCAAAATGTGAGTTTGTCAAAAGGATGTATGTACATGTTATGAATACTGATTTCAGGACTTGATAAGTTCTCTGCCAATTAAAGGTTTGTGTCATACGTAACGATTTCATCAGCAAATGCTCAAAGAATGTTATTTCACTGTGCCTCAGAAATTTATAAGTCAATAAGTGGAAAAGAAAATAGGAATAGAATGTTGTACTTTGTTTTTGTTAGGACAATGCACCGATGATTATGAATACAGTATTGTAGCCACGAACTAAAGTCGCTTACTCCCTTCGAGAATAGATTTCATTATCAGAATATGATTTTGTACCAAGAACACAAATTTCAGCAACAATTTCCTATACTTTATTTGCTTGTGGCTATAACAGAAATATTAACTAGCTTCCTAAATGCTTTCTGCTGTCTACTATTGAAGCAAACTAAGGGAACTGACTTTTTGCATTATCGGAAATAGGAAACCATTTAGTAAAATTTGAAATGACATAGTGTACTGCATATTTTCTCTTGCACATGGTACCTTGAGAGCTTCAGCACATTACACCAATACCTTTAGGATCTGAAATGGTATCTGTAATTATAACAGTCAATCTGTGTTGTGCACAGTGTGTTACCCTCAACCCTTTGTTTCCATGATTGAAAATATTAATAATGACACAGTAGAATTGGGAATCAGACTTCATGTACATTTACCAGAAAAATGAGGCTGAAAAGGCAGATAAATCACTTAGGATTTAGAAGGTGTCCTGTTTTATATTTTATATTATAATTTCAACTCGTCAGCAGCCAAGTGACTACACCTATGACCATAATCCACTCTTTATACCTATATTTAGTAATTAACATCTATGAAATAAGACAAAATTGTGATGCTCTAAACTCAATGAGATGTGACAAAAGACAAATACTGACACTAGTATTTAAATCACTTCTTCTGATGTGATATAATAGTGCCCTGATTTGCGTATGATCAGTAAATGCCAAGTACTTAACTTGTAAAGTTAGATAATAAATACACCTACAGCATATGAATCAGAGGCAGGAACTCTGTTGAGTGGATTCACTTCTTGGACATCAAGGTTATTTTTCTTTTATAGATGTAGATTTCACTGGCAAGGCCAGCATTTGTTGCCCATTCCTAATAACCCTTCGACCTCATTGACGTGGGTCTGGAGTCACGTGTATGTTATCAGATATGGATGGTAAATTTCCTTACCTGGAGGACATGAGTGAACCAGATATGATTTTACAGCAATTGCTCATGAGTTGTTGTGGTCACTAAAACTAGCTTTATGATCCAGACTTAATCACTGAATTTAAATTCCTCCTGCTTCTGTTGTAGGATTTGAACTCCTGGTTGCAGAGCACTTGTCTGGTACCTCTGCATTACTCGTCCAATGATGTTACCACCATGCTACAGTCTCCCTTTAATTTGGTAGTGTTAGCAGATCTTGCAGTATTTATTGTTGCGACAAAGCATTATTAACATGGTGACAATAAATCTGGCTATGATTCATCTTTGCTTATTATAATCTTATATAAATTGACTGGTTTGGTCGTCCATACATAATGCAATCAAGTTCCCAGACTCCAATTGTCCCAAAAGTACACTCTGGCACAAGAGATTAATCCAAGTCCTGTCCTGGTCTATTTGTCTGTCTCTGTGACATTCAAACTAATTAATGGTCTGCCTTCAAAAGGAATCAGGTTATATTTTTATATCAAAACACAACCTCAGCCTATGCTTCTGTATTAATCAGGTACAGTGATACAAAAAATAAAACAAAGAATTGTGAATGCTGTAATTCTGAAACAAAGACAGAAATTGCTGGAGAAAATCAACAGATCTAGCAGCATTTGTGGAGAGAAAGCAGAGATAGTCTTTTCACATCCAGTTACTCGTCTTCAGAACTACAAGTCACAATTCCTGAAGAAGGGTCACTGGATTCAAAACATTAACTCTGCTTTCTCTCCATGGTAATTATTGTTGGCATGTTTATCTTATGTTAAATTTTTAGTTGTTTACCCTTCTCCTACCAGCTTTGTTTCTTATATAGTTACTGTCTAAACCCAAATTTTGATCTGTCATTGGTTCGTATGAGATAGTTTGGTACTCAGTCTCTCATCAGATTATAGGCTTTTTGTTCTTGCCTTCTGTATTTTCATTCTCTTCCCTTATATTTCCAAACTGTCTGTTGTTTACACGCAGAGCCAAGATTAGAATTTATTCAAATACGTTATCTTAAAGGAATGCTGGGAAATCCCATCAAAACATTTTAACAGGATGTATTTTATATATATGCAAAGAGAATTACTTTCTTTATCATAACTAAGGATTCTTACTGATACTGTCCACACTATTTTATTTAAAGTAATGTCATCAGATCATGAAAGCTGTGGCACATTACATAGGATTTAAACATATATCACAGGACCCGAAAGTATGTAGTCAGCATGCCTGAGCCTTTCTGCTTATATTCATCTCACATTTCCTCAGTACTATTGGTGGAATGTTGCTAGAGCCCATAGCCTCTGCAGAATCTAGTGCCTACAGCCATTTCTTGATAACATGTGGAGTAAATCAAATTAGTTGAAGATGGGTATTTGTGATGCTGGAGACCTCCAGAGCAGGCAGAGATGGAATCGCACTTGAGCCTGAAGATGGATGAAATTTATTATCTTTGCCTTTTATAGCAGTCCATCCCACAGCACTTGTCTGGTGAGGATGGGAAGAATTCTGGAACCACCACTGGCTGTTGTTTAATTGTCTATCACTATTTGTGATTGGTTGTGGCAGCATTGCAGAGTTTATGTCCAATATGTTGGTTGTGGGCTTTCTTAATTCTCTTTAGTACACGCTACTTCCAATATTCAGCAAGGAATCTTTCATTGTAGCTTCAGAAAGTTGACTTTTTAAAAAAAAATGCCTGGTGGCATTCCTGGCATACCCTCCTCCACTCTTCTTTGAACCAGGGTTCATCTCCTGAGTGATGCCAATGGTACGGTGGGGATATGCCCAGCCATGGGAACAAGGATCATAGTTTAATATAATTCTACTGCTGTTGATGGCCCAGACTTCCTCCTGAATGTCCATTTTTGAGTTGCTAGATCTGTCCCAAGTCAGTCGCATTCAGCGCACTGGGAGTGTCACCCTGGAGGGTCTTTTCAATGTGAAGATGGGACTTCATCTCCACAGAAACTACACAATGATCACCGCTACCAATTCTGTTATACTCAGCTGATTCCCTTCTCAAAAGGAAATCAGTGTATCAGGTGGGTTTGTACGACAGTCAGCAATGGTTACTGTACTGTTGTCAGACCAGCTTTATAACTCAAGACCTTTATTTCACTGAATTCAAATTTTATTCGTTTGACCCGGAAGTAATTTTTGTGTCAATACACCAGGCCAATCAGGCACTGTAATTAAGTACACTTAAAAGAGGATAGTGTCAGCAACTTTCCATTTGAGAATCAGCACATAAGGCACAGTGAGCTGACATACCCATCTAACAGCCAGAAAATTCAGCTTTACAATTTCATAGAAGGGGATGTAGTTTTCTGACAGTGACCTCCTGGATTGTTCTTTTATACAGTTAGAATTGGGTAATGCATACTCCGAGCACAAAGCTCTCTGCAAGGAGATGCATAGTCGGAGCTCAGAGGGCAGAAGTCAGCTCATCATCTTTAATTTTATCCAGAATAGAATTTGTAAAATCAACCCCACAGTTACCTTAATTCAGACAATTTCGCTTCAGGAACAATGGGGATTTGCAATGTACAGGCAAAAAATGTAATCCAATATTTTAAATTGAAATATATGAAAGACATATGATTGAATTTTTAGTTTGAAATGCCACTGCATTCTTTTAAGTGGAGAAAGGGGATTTGCAGAGGGTTTCCAGGAACTACTCCTAAAGGCCAGTGAGATCACAATCTTAAAGTTGATGCTCATATTCTATCATAGTTTAATCCAAACTGCAAAGTGAAGAAATTGAAGTAAAGCTACAATTGTGGCACATATACTGTTCAATATAAAAAAAAATCAAGAAATACCACAGTACATTCACAGATAAATGTTGACAAGGTGGATGACGATTATTGGCAATGATAACCATCCAAAACATTACAGAGATTTATTAGGAAGGCATTCTTGCTACAAATGGAAAATTTCCATGCTCCCTACTTACATGCATACTGTAGTTCTCAGATTAAGTTAAGTACAACAGTAAACATTTGCCATCAGTACAGCTATTGGCATTGCGACATGCACAATTTTACATCAAAATCTATAAGTTGGTGTGATTCCTTGCTCCTTCGTAGGATCTGATGTGGAAGCCTCGGCAGACAGAAATCTTCAGAAAACACTTAAATTGATGTATACTTGCACTTCTATGCTATTAGTTTTAAATAGTTTTAAAACCCCTTGAAAATGATGCACTTTGTTGAAAGAGATGTGACAGGTTCTTTAACAGGATGCCTTGTTTATAATTATTACTCAGCAGCCTCCTTGGAAAACTAATTATAGATTTTCTGAAATGTTAAATTCTTCTATTAGAAAAGAAGTTTCAGAAGTTTTAATATCATTTTCTTTGTAAGTTTAGATTACATCTTCCTCCATAATCTCATGTGCACATCTCAAATTTTATTTTGCTTTCTGTAATATGATTAACAAATGAAGGATATTAATACATTTTACTTTCTAGCCTGTTGGCTATGAGAATTCTTCAATATGACTGGCTGCTTAGCATACTTAATGACAAAATGTTCTGCACCAGACAGCCCTTGTACTTGCTTGCAGAATCAAACAAACATTGGCCGGGGTGAACTACATGTTGGACAGATGGCTACATACTTATGTACAGCTTTCTTCAGAAAATTGGTAAGTGCCACCACTTTGCCATTGACAAAAGTCGGTATTAACATGCAAATAAGATAGTTCATTACTGAATTTCAGTCAGATAAACGTGACAGTTGATGGCCGTTAGTCGAAGGTAGTTCACTTACAAATGATTGTTCAATGTGAAAGTCTAATTGCTTTTGAAAAAGCCATTGGTTAGTCTCTTGGCCAGTGTCTATCATGGGCAACCTTTAAATCAAAGAAGCAATTTGTATAATCTTATTTCATAGCAATATTTCTTCAACCAGACCAGACTTTAGTATAAACCTGAGCTTGAATCTTTAGGAAAAGGCTTAATTGTAGAATTGCTTAACATCATGTCGTCACACTGGATTTGAGAAAAAATTGCGAGATCCTTCTACCCCTACAATGAATTAGCACAATGAGATCCTAAAATGTAAATAATATTCCTTCTCGCGTATTTCAAACAAAATACTGGATTAATCCAATGTTGATTGGCTTCTACTTTTCCAGTATTCTATCATGCAATATTCATTGATCCAAAATTGAAGAAAGTTATTTTTTCTGATAAAAGTTGGAAAAAACATTTGCATGCACTGATGGCTGATAAGGTCACTGAATGGCAACAAGTTAATGCAGAAATGCTAAGGAAACGCATTATCTTTAGAGGGAAACAGGGAAAGAAACCTCAGTGAACACTGATCACAACCCTTCATTTCCTGAGAGTTAACCATCTTGTTATACTCCTTTTCTCTATACATTGGAATTTTACACATGGGTTTTGCATTAAGCAATGTTTGTATTCACACTTTGACTTCTTCACAGTAGCACATCTCAAATATTCTGGTAAAAAATCATTGGGAGAGGTATCATCCCAAACAACCTCATTTAGAATACACCATGGCCTATGGTACACCACTGATTCTATTATCCCACTCACCATCAAGGGAAGCTCTCACTTCTGGGAAGATCCTGGGATTCCTGGCACTGGCACTGGCACATCTTCGAAACCTAGCCATGCACCATGTCAAGGAATGACAGTCTGGAATTGCCTTCACGGTGCACATAGCAGGACAGCAACCACACACCAGTATTTCTCAGGATACAAAGGTGGCATGCTGACACACCATTGCACATGCAGCTGAACTGTCTTGCATCTGTCACTGTTTAAACATTAAGCCACACAGATTACCTGTCTTTACATCACTGTTGAAGTCAGTGCTGCTCCTACCCAGCATGTTATCATTGTTAAATATGGGCCAACTATGTACAGGAGTGCATGGTTTCACAGCAGTCACGTTTACTCATCAACAGCAAAAACTAACAGCAAACAAACAAACAGAAGCTGTATTTATTTTTCAGAACAGAAACAGACTGCACACCTGTCAAGCAACAACAAAATTTCACTCAATGAATGATCATCGCACCCATCTCACATCCACTGTAACAGGGTATTAATTAAGTCTTGTGGGGTTTGTAGCACGTGTTGGTGCTCTATCTTATAGAAGGTGAAGTTCCTCTTTCTCTACATTCTCATTTTCCTCAACAGAAAACTCTCCTACTCTCCCAGTTAAACAATTTCCATTACATACACTCTTTGCCTGCTCTAGTTGTGCAGAATACAGCATACTGGGATTATGTGATGTACTGTGTTTGGAGTATTCGGCATGACCAGACCAGGCCAAACCAAGCAGCAGAATTCCATCTTCAGCAGGCCTATTCTCTGTTCTACCATGGCCCTGGTTGAAGAATATGCAGTATTGTACCCCTGCTTTGCCTCAGGTTGTAAAACAGATTATCAACTACAGTCATAGTCCTTATTCTCTTCACAGCCCACCCGGCCTTTCAAGCATGGCAGGAACATGAGAGATTGCAACGATATAGAAATCATGGTATCATCCCAGAGTAGGTGGCACAGATTTCTAAGAAGTGGTACTGCTGATCACGGATGACATGTACATTAATGGAATGGAACCCTTTTCTGTTGATGAAGTCAGCTGTGAGACAATATGGCCCTCTCAACACGACCAATGTCCAGCCTATAGCTCCCTTCATGTGGGGGTAGCCAGCTTTGTTGGCAAAGTCCGCTGCCCAGGCTGCAGCACTGACATTGTCACAGGAGCAGAGATGAAGCAGTGTGATCTGAGACAAATTGCATTGGTTACAGCCTTGATACCTTTGTGGATGGATAAGTGCGAGATCCCACACTGGTCCCCGGTGGCCCCTTGGACGAGCTAGTTGCATAAAAGTTGAACGCATCTGTTACCTTTCTGACCACCGGGATAGGATGGCCACCATCCCCTTTATGTTACAGGTCCTTCTCCAGCAGTTGGTATAGCTCTGTGACAGTGTCCCAGGACATCTTCAGTCTGTGGTGACACTGCATCTCGCTCATCTGGAGGAAATAACATTGAGGACAATCATCTCTGGCCCTCTTGTGCATCCTGAAGGGACCTTCAGCTGTAATGTCTTCACTGGGGGGGGAGAGCTGTTCAACATCCGCTGGTAGATGCTGCTGCTCCTGGGCTTCCTGTTTCTCTTCCATTTCTCTGAACCATCACTGGTTCATAGCAACATCAATGATAACTCCTGCTGTAGTTAGATTCATCAGTCACAATGAAAATGTGTGGGGAATAGTTGGCCTTGTCAATTGTCATCTTTCACATCATTAACTCCTGCTGGCCTTGATCTTCAAGGTGCTGCTGACCAAGTGCATTGGTTTACTGATTTCACATGCTGACAGTGCAGTTTCATAACTAGTGTTTCTGCAGATGTAATCACCATATAATGTATTTTTTTAACCAAAAACTTAAGGAATATGGTGAATTTGACATGCCTTTCGTATTTAATGAAACAGTGAATCAGACAGGCAAACTCATCTGAAGTGAACATCTGTCCTAAATTGCACTATGTTATGTTGCACAGAATATTTTAGAAGCATTATTTAACTTACATTTCAAAGAATATTAAGCTGAATATTTTTACTAAATACTCAGGGTTTGTAGACTCTCAGCCATATACTTCCATGGGTTACTTTATAGATTTGGGTTTTAATTAAATGAATTTGAATAATGTTAACAACAACATCTTTTTCTCTGTTGCTGTTTCCTGCACAGTCATACTATAAATGGGAGGATGGACTTGACTGATAATTTTCATCCGGGCACTTTATACTGTGGAGCACTGAGTAAATATGCTTGTATCGTGATGTACGATCAGAAAAGAAAGATTAAGAAACCTAATTAGAAAGATGAGGTCCACAGGACAGTACACCACGAAGGTTAAATAGATAAAATGCAGAGTCAATAAAAAAGTTTGGCTAGATTGTGCTGCGTGAGTTTTAAACCAAATATTTTCATAAGTCAAATGAATTTTAAGAAATAACATTATTCAGCATAACTAGTGTGAATAGACTTTATGTAAAAACTGTGGTAGAAATTGCATTTTTAAATCAGAGTATCAACTTTTTCTCAAATAATGTGTGACTGTCTTCCGTAGAAGTATGCGTAATGGAGGCTAGGAAGTTTCATCTAAATCCTGGGATCTTTGCCATAGTACTGTAAAACTATCTACTGGGTGCAAAAGTAACCTTTGATTACAATTTTCCTGATTTTTGGACACTCGGGCCCTCAGAATCCATCTCATTAAAGAAACCTCATAAAACCCATTAACTCAGAACTCATTAAAGTAAGGACAACATGACAGTTGTATCGTGATGGAGATAAGTCACTAGAAATTACTCCCACACTGAGATATTTCTGAAAGAATTATGCCATACAATTTAACTTTTTAAACAAAAATACTGTCCATTGTACAAGAATTAAACAAATAGGTACTACTAAATTAACAGTAGATTTTATAAACACTTAATCTTTAACCTTGGAAATTTAAACAGACCACTTGTTGTTCTACTTTTAATTCTAATCAAGCATTCCTCGTTACTTGAGAACTTAAAGGTTAATGCAGTAATCCTAGGATCAAATCAATGTGTGCCACAACCCTCAAGGATTCACTATGAATCTCCACAATGTTTCTGCTTTTCTCTAAGGTATAGGTTTTTTGGGCTGCTTCCACAAGCATCCAGCTAAGCATCTCTCTAACTCCTTTCTTCAATATTTCATAATTGTGAACTTCACAGCTCAAGCCTGGGTCTCAATGTATTCCTGTTTAGTGCCTCCAAAACAGAAAATACCAAAGGTTTCAACAACCCTCTGCCCTGGTCCACAGTTCCTGGCAGATTCTCTTTGTATCTGTGTCAAGGCAGCTGCCAAGTTGACTGCTTATTTCTTTGAGAAATCAGATAGCTAAAACCCAAAACTTAAAAAAAATCCTCCTGCAATCTATCCCCATTGCACAAGTGGATATTAGATGTATGGGTTTAATCTAATTAATATTATCTTCAAAATATCTCTTTCATTCTGGGACCCACACAAATAATTTATATCGCTAGTGGGGATAATTGCAATCTTACCAGATATACTAACTCCATAATGAAACTAAGAAGTGATCAGCTGTTGTCTATTCCTCTCTTGCCTCTCACTCTAACATATACTGAACATTATCATCTGAGATGTTATCATCTTAGTGTTTATCAGTTCTGCAAAAACAGTTCTTTTCCACATTTAATTTGTATTTAAAAATTCAATTCCCAAAACTGAAAGTCATACTTCCAAAACAGAAAATTAGATATTTGTCACACTGTGTGGTAAAATGTTTGATACAGGTCAGTCTGACATTCCATTTCCAAATAATGCCGAAAAGTTAATGCTGTTTCAATTATGCTGCATTTTACAGAAACTATTTGCCTGCTACACCTGTATTTGAGTGTGTTTGTGCAGTTTAAATAATTTTATTTTTAACCTGACTACTTTCTGGAATAGGAATAAACGGAAAATGAATCTTAAATGATTATTGTTTATGAGGCTGATTAAAACTATCGACCTTATTCTAATCCTGACTGAAATTTCATGTGGATTTACAGGTTAACTCATAACCATTGTTATAACCATTCTGTCCCCGAACAGATGCAACTGTTTCAACAGGCTAATGGTTTTCTGTGAAATGAGCCGAGATTGTATAAATGAGACCAAGAAATGGAGGCTGATTTGGTTTTCCAATGTTTCATTAAGGCTACTTTAGTTGCTTGGATCAGCTGCATTTATTGACATCAGCATAGTACTGCATGGAATATTTGCATATGTGCAGATCCAGTTAGTGAAATAGCTGTCAATAACTTTCTAGGCTACTGCCCGCAACAAAAAATGGTTCTGTCTTCACAGAGTCCACTTAAATCAGAACATAGGAGCTGGGAGGACTAACAGGGCACCTCACAACATAGTCTTTGTGGTAGATTTATAGTGGCTCTTATACACCACCCATTGCTACATTATCCCTGCTGCTCCTCTCCCATTTCCTCACTGCCTGTCATGGATAATGAGGTGGCAAGAGATCAGAGTTGGAGGGGGTCAGGAATGAGTGGTGAATTTCAGCACTGGAGCATGACCTTAGATGAAGAAAAATATTAGGAATTCGTTATTTACACAAAGGGTTGCAGGGGCATAGCATTTATTGTTAAATAGGGCAGAAACAGAGAAGAATGGATTTCATAAAAGAAAGTTGGAATAATATTTAAAGTAGCTAATGATAAAGAAGATGGAAAGAGTGCAGGACACATAAGATGAATGGTCTTTTCTTTGCTGTAAATCCAGGGGAACGATCAACGTTTACTACCTTACTGCATTTTCTGCATTCTGAATTTAGTTTTTTTTGTAAAAAGCAGTTTTGAAATTGTCAAAACATCATGACAAACACTCCATCCCCTTACACAGTTGATCCTATTTAGTTCAAATCATCTCATTTAAACTGCATTCATCTTTTCTGAGGTCAATCATCATCTCATATCCAAAGAAGCCATTCCCAAAACAACATGTATTGGGTGATGATGCAAGAAAACAGTGGGACTTTGATTTCCCTGAGCTTGGTTCAAACCTTTCTGATCCCATGCTTCTATCAAATCAACAAGGGAATTATTTTCCTTCAATTTTTATCAATCTTGCAACTTACGTGGACCAACAGGGAATTCACAATAGAAGATAAATAAAAACTGCTATGCTAAAAACAGATGTTGACACCGCAACACATATTACTCAGTGCTGTACATTTGATATTAATTTAGGATATTTATAGTATTGCACACATATGATTTTTGTTTCTTGAAACCGTAAAGAATTCTTCAGAAGTGTGTACAATTGATTAATATTTGTTGAATAAACTAAATTTTTGTCAGCCATGGCTTACGAACTCATCTCTGAGTCAGGAAATTGAAATTCCATTCTAAGGTTAAGCACAAAAATCAAAGCTGACGGTAGAAGGCCTGTCTGTTCTTTTAGCTAAAATAATCTTAAACAATAGAAGCAGTGCAGCCCCTTTGAGCCTGCTCCACCATTCAATAAGGTCATACCCCAACTGTGGTCTTAACAAAACCCAATGAGATGCAAAAGTTTCCTTTATATATTTGTTCATGGGAAATGGCTGTCGCTGTTATTGCTAATTCCTAATTGCCTTTGAGAGAGTCGCAGTGAATGGTCTTTTTGAACACGTCCATAGGGTTTAGATGGTACACAGTGCTGTGGGTGAGGGAATTCTAGGATTTTGACATGGATGCAGTGAAGGAATAGCAATGGAGTTCTCTGACAGGTTGATGAGTGGCTTGGAGTTGATCTTAATGGTGGTGTTGTTACCAAGCATCTAACTCCCTTTATCAGTTTAGGTGGCAGAGGCCACAGGTTTGGGAGGGGCATGGAGGCACGGTGAGTTGCTGCAATGTGCATGTTTAAACATGGAGATGGTACGCTGCTCTGATCAATGGCGGAGGGAGAGAATGTGGAAGTTCAAGCAGGCTGCCTTCTCCTGACTGGTGACAAGCTTGAGGATTATTGGAGCTACGCTCATCCAGCCAAGAACAGAGTATTTCATCACATCCCTGATTTATGTCTTTTTGGTGATGGACAGACTTTGGGACGCTAGGAGGGTATGTTATTCCCCTCACCATTCTTAGATTCTGGCCTGCTCTGGTAGCCAACATATTTTTATGGTTGGTACAGTACAGTTTTTGGACAATACTAGCCCTCAGAATACTGCTTGTGTAAAGGCTTATATTTTATATTCATTATTTTTGATCACAGTTAAAATGGATAAAGGACTGTTTTAAAAACCAAAGATACTGAAGGGAATTACTATGTTTTTAAAAAAAGCAAATTTCTGAAATTCATCATGCGTTGTGTTTACACTGCTGCTTTGTTCAAGCAGTAGGATGAGTTGGCATGGCACAGGGATATGTGCAGAGTGAGATTTGGCTGGCAACAAATAGCTGATTGGTTTGTGCAATTGTGACCACCTTATGGATGCCAAAGGCCATCAGCCTGGCTGTGGTAATACCATCAAACATTAAGAGACAATGGTTAAGTTATCTTTTGTTGGAGGTAGTCATTATCTAGCATTAGATCTCAGACACTATTTCAACAAAAAACAGCAATACATTATCCCCAATGCCCCAGATAATATTTATCCCTTAACCCACATTACAACAGTGATTACACTTCAAAAGTGTTTCATTTGACTCAAAGCAATTTGAAAGGCTGGTGGTTTTGAAGGAACTGTGTAATTGCAAGTGTACAGGTGAGCGGCAGCTAGTGCAGATGAATTGGAGGAGCTACTGGTAATAAGCCCTGCTTGAGTCATCTGGGATTGGGTTCTTGCATGCTTTCGTAGAAATTTTGGACAACATCAACAGTCTGTTCAGTCAGTCAGGAGTGTTCAAAGCAACATGTACAGTTCAAAAAGCAGTCATAGCAGAAACCATAATGTGGCAGCTATCTAGTGTTGCATGACCAATTTGCAGACCATCGTTGGGGTGGTAAGTGTTTATGTTCCCACTTGGTTACAAACTGACATCGCTATTTTTGCAGGTATATCACATGAAAAGTATCAAGAGCAGACAGCCAAAAAGAAAAAATCAATCTCATCACACGAAGAGGCTTTTGTAAATTATTTTGTGTAATCATAGAAGCATACAAATCTTTCAAGAGCAAGGATCATTCATATTCTTCAGGTGGGAATTTTACTTGGCACAGGAAACTAAACAGTATTGAATTCATGCTGAATAATTGTTTCAACTAGAAGTGATTCTTTTCACAATATTGATTCTAGGTACCCTGCCATTAATAGTTTGGGTTCCAGAGTATGAATGATAGATATTGTGTGGCTGACAACTGCAAATGTGGCCTTTTTCTTTTCTCAATGTGTAAATTGCTGGCTTGCAGCTCTCAGTCCAACCAGAGCAACAAACGAACCAATAAATGGGAGTGTATCTCTTCGTATGGATTCTGATGCCATATCCTATATCAGGAGTACTTTGAAATTTTGTGAAGGATACAAAGGATTAGGAAAAGGATATCATTGTGTTGGTTTTTAGATTACTCCTTGCTCTTCTGCATTTTTAGTCTGAACGTTACGGTTTGAAGGTCTGTCCTACCCAAATCTTTCCCCTTAGATGCTTGATCAACTTCTCCCACCTAATTCATCAGTGCTAGATCAAAAAAACGTCTCTGGTCGTTCGACTGAAAGTATAAGAATTTCTCGTGAACACAATTGAGAAATTTCTCCCTTACTTAACTTTTAATTTAACTATCCTAATGTCAATTAACGTTTATTAGTATGAAAGTTAAATTTGGAACAAGTGAAGCAGGCACTCAGTAGTGCCCAAACCTTTGTCATGCTGTCTTAATTCAACATTATTAGTTTGATGTCTCTGTAATCACAAAGATAAAAAGCTAAATATTTTTACCTAGAGCTTCCATCTTAGAGAGGAACCTTCAGGTCATTTGTTATCCAATATTCTGCTCTGAAACCTCTGCTCACATTTTGATTGTGGTGACAAATTTTAACACAGCAGCAGAAAATCATAAACTTCAACCCACACAATCTCTCATTGTAAGAAACTCCATCCATATCAAGAATCAACTTTTTCTAGAACCAATATATCTTTCGTTAGATAAGGGGACTAAAACTGCTCACAATATTCTAGATGCATTCTAGCTGGTGTCCTGCATAGCTTTAGCGAGACTTGTCTATTTTTGTACTCTATTCCCTTCAAATTAAGACCAACCAACCATTTACTTTTCCCATTACTTGCTGAATTTGTATTCTAACTTTTTTGACTTGCAGCTTTCTACAATCTTTCTAGATTTCAATAACAGTCAACTCCTCTATTAGAATCATAGAGTCATACAGCATGGAAACAGACCCTTTGGTCCAACTTGTCCGTTCTGACCAGACATCCCGATCTGATGTAGTCTCATTTGCCAGCATTTGGCCTATATCCCTCTAAACCCTTCCTATTCATATACCCATCCAGATGCTTTTTAAATCTTGTAATCGTACCCACCTCTCCACTTCCTCTGGCCGCTCATTCCATGCACGTACCACCCTCTGAGTGAAAAAGTTATTCTTCCTGCCAAAGAGCATAACCTCAAATTTTCTTGCATTATATTCCATCTGGTAAGTCTTGCTCATTTATTTAACCTCATCCAAAGTCATGAATACATATTGCATAGCATTGTCGTCCGAGTACTCATCTCTATGACATTCCACTTGTTAGTGAGTGCCACTCTGAAAATGCCTCATTTGTTCAATCTCTCTGTCATCCAGTTAGCCAATCCTCTGACCATGTTAACATACTACCCCCAACACCATGAGCTCTCATTAAGTAATCCAACATGTGTTACCTTATCGAACATTTTTTAAAAATCCAAACATATTACATTGTACATTTGAGATAACAAGGTGTGGAGCTGGGTGAACACAGCTGGCCAAGCAGCATCAGAGGAGCAGGAAAGGCTGACATTTTGGGCCTAGGCCGCCCAAAAAGTCAGCCTTCCTGCTCCTCTGATGCTGCTTGGCCTGCTGTGTTCATCCAGCTCTACACCTTGTTATCTCAGATTCTCCAGCATCTGCAGTTCCTGCTATCTCTGAAACATTGCACATTTCCCTTGTTGCCTCCTCAAAGAATACTAATCAATTTGTCAGGCATGATTTCACCTACATAAAGTCATGCTAATGGTCTTGTTATATCATGTATTTCTTAATGCTCTGCTATTAAATCCTTTATATTCTAATACTTTTACCAATGACATATTAAGCAAACACACCGATTTTCTGATGAAGGGTCTAGGCCCGAAACTCAAGATTTCCTGCTCCTATGATGCTGCTCGGCCTGCTGTGTTCATCCAGCTCTACACCTTGTTATCTCTTAACACCGATTGTTATCTGTTTTTTATGTCCTTCCATTTTTGAGTAATGGTGTTGCATTGGTAGTTTTCCAATCAGGATGGAGTAGGTGAATGTGGATATTCATGTGTATTGGGATGATGGTGGTGCTGGTTGGTTGGAGGGGTGGGTGTCTGTGGTTGTTCAGCAGGTTTGCTCTTAAATACTTTTTGTGTAATAAAATTGGTCCTCGCTAAATAGATTCCATCTAACTTTCAGTTCCAACATGTTGGTTCAGGGGCTGGTGAGGGCCAAGCGGGTAGTTGAGTTGGGTTAGGTCTCGGGTCAGGGAGCGGAATGTGGGTGCAGGGTGCAGGGATGATTGTTTGTGATTGTAGGGTTGATTTATACAAAAGTATTTAGCAGGTTACCACTTCTGGGGTTAGTACCTGGTTATGTGGCTTGTATCCAACTAAATGTCCAACCCAGAGCAAAGAGACACGCATGGAGGATGCTGGGCACAGCAAATTAACATTTTACCAGTTTGAACGTTTTGTGTCATTACACCATTTGTGCACACTTCGGATATTTCGCTGTCATAGAGGGCTACAGCACAGAAAGAGGCCCTTTGGCCCACCAAATTTACACAAGTTGACAACAACCACCAAACTATTCTGGTCCTGAATCACAACAGTAATCTCAGTTCAATGCAACACCAGTCCTGCTACCAGACAATCCATTGGCCCAATAACATTTGGGGGCTGCAGTGCTTAAGGAAGTGCAGCAGAGAATAATCAAACCTAATGATAATAGATTTGGTTTACAACAGCTCTGTTGAGACTCTTGCTAACATGTGAAATTGTAAGCTATTTTGTGATGTTTCACTGAATCTATCTGCCAGCTGTTCTGCGGCAGCAATAGTGAGTTTAATACCTCGTTGTCGGAACAGCTATAACTTATACCCGAGTAAAATAACACAGCCATCTATCTACAAACATAATCTTCAAATCCTGTCCTTTCTCTACAGAGATGGTAATTACCATTGCAATCATCTGTAAGCAGGGAAAGGAAGTTTAATGACAACTGTTGAAAGCTAATTGAATTCTTTTAGACTGTAGTTTTATTTATCATGATTTTGGTGCAAAACACAAGTTCTGATGAGGTGTTATGAGATTTTTAAAATCTGAGTTTAACACCGCACATTATTCATTAATGCAATCAAGTATGAAACAAGTTAGAATTACACAGCTATGTTGGTTACTGTGCTTCTGGGTTATCTCCCTCCCAATTCAAACCTGCAGCTCTTTCTCCTCTCATGGATTTGCACAAGACATTTGTTAATCAGGATTTGATATTCATTTTTGTTTAGAAAATGTAACTTGTTCTCATAACATTTGATTCTGACTCAGCAAGCTTTTGACTTTATTTCAATTAGATTCTAATGAATTATGTTCAATTTCAGTATTTGTCCCCATGCACTGTGCCATTGATCTGCAATGTTTCTGAATCTTCATCCTAAATCTTCTCTTCTGATTGTTCCGTGTATCCATTAGGAGATGGTAAAAATGCGTTCTCATTATAAGACCCATTCACAGAAGTGGAAAGGTAACGACATTTCAGAGAAAAAAACTGTAGAAGTTAAAGGTCTGCCATCATTTGGTAGTTCCCACTGGTTGAACTTCCCAAGGTATCGACTAATGAGGAAGAACATTTGTTCCACCTAGATCGCCATGCAGAAAGAGCTGGCTATCCATCAATCATATACTGCTCCTTAAGTGATTCCAACACCTTCACAGTTCCACCTTGAAATTTATTTGACATTTTTGATTAGTCTTCATGTCAAGAAGAACTTGCTGCCATCATTGTGTCCTGAGGATTTTCTTTTACTTTAACGTGTCATGTCATTTCATTTGAGTGGAGAAAGAACAAGGTATTTGTGAGAAATACTTTGCTGGTTTGTGGATATTGATATAAAACTGGGGCAATGGGTATAGTCCTTTGGTACAGATACTTCAATAAAGCTGAATCGCTTTTTCATTTCTTTTTGACTGTAATAAGGATAGTCCTTTGTGGGGCCTTCTCCATCAGATTCGTACATTATTGTTTCCAGTATTTCCTTGCCTGAATTGACATGGATCTCTGGGTATTCCACATAAATTCCTGATTGTATTTACAAAATATGACAAAACCTTAACCCCATGTCAATGCAAGCTAAGTTCACATTTTAATTCAGGTTCAGGACTTTGACACACAGATCATTCCCACTTCCAAATCCATTCTATGTCTGTGTTGCTTAACTTAATGTTATTTTGCATACAAATCTTTCTACAAGTCTAGAGGCTAATTTGCCACCTAATTAGTGATGTTAGGTGCTGCGAAGAGATAAGGACTGACTGCTGAACACAATACTAAAACGTAAATTGCAACCTTTACTTAGTATGTCATTGTCTCACAGAATAGATCAGGCAGAATATCAGAGTGCAAGCAGCCTCAAGGCACAGGCAAGAAGCCAAACAGACAACGAACAAGTATTAGATTTGTTCTGTGTGACTTAACTTGTTTTGCCAAAACTTTACTTCAGCAGCAACATCACATTGCTCCTGAAAACTGTACTAATGTGCACCAGATTCTCTGCTTTTTCTGATCTGTGATTTGAAAGTCACCTTTTTGGCTTCCTCAGCTCATTAACAAGCTCTTCAAGGAGCCGAACAGGCAGATAATTGGAGGCGCGCAGGATGCCAGTTTCAAACCCCCACTTCCCACCCCACCTTGAAAAAAGGCAGCATCAAAAGACTGACATGCATCCAGGATTGATATTTTCAAAGATAATAGGTACTGCAGATGCTGGAGAATCCGAGATAACAAGGTGTGGAG
>JAHRHZ010000032.1:15190158-15215086 GCA_024137785.1 Ginglymostoma cirratum
GGCCTGCTGTGTTCATCCAGCTCCACACCTTGATATTTTCAAAGTGCGTCAACACCTAACTTTGCCTCAGGGTGATTGTAAATCAAGCGTTAGTACACCAAGAATAAACTTGTGCTTGGAAAGTATAATGCCATAATTGAAAAAGGTAAACAATCATAGAATCCCAACAATGTGAAAGTAGGCCATTCAGCCCATCGAGTCCACACCAATCCCTCCAAAGAGGACCCCACTCACACTCACTCCCCTACCCCATCCCTGTATCCCTGCATTTCCCATGGCTAACCTACTACGTTGCACATCCCTGGACACTTCGTGGGCAATTTAGCATGGCCAGTCCAACAAACATGCGCATCTTTGGACTGTAGGAGGAAACTGAAACATCTGGAAGAAATCCATGCAGACACAGACAGAATGTGCAAACTCCACACAGACTGTTGCTTGAAGATGGAATTGAACCTGGGAGCAGCGCAAACCACTGAGCCACCGTGCCGCCCCAGCAAATTTTAAATGGAAATAACAGGGGACTCACCCACCGGGTGGAAACACCACCTTTCAAAAAGAAGAGTGTGCCAATCACGCAATAAATGGGACACTAGCCTGCCTACACTGTGGGCAGAAATAACCCCACCTCCCACATGATCCCCCACCCAGCACTGCCGCCCAATCAGATGCGGCAGTGAACCCACCCAAGATCAAAGATCACAGAAGAACTCAGAGCACTGAGAGTGATGTTGGGATAGGTATCACAGGGAGGTGAGTTAGCATTAATGGCAGGGAATTTACTCTCAGCATTGTCCACTTTCCCCAATGCCAGGTTTGTCAAAGAGTGTCTTTGAATAAGGGACCCTTCTGGTATGGGTCTGCTGTTTTGGGAGGATCCTGCACAGTGTGTGCTGCACTGACTACGGTGGGAGGATGAGGTCCTTCGTAAACATTGATTGCCCACTGACGAACTTCAATTGGTAATGGGATGAAAGGCTGATCTTGAGCCTTCCTGCCCTGGACCTTATTGAGTTGGAAGCAAGAAGGTGTTGGGGTTCAAAGCTATCAGCCTTCTGCCGAATTGGATAATAATACAGATACCACTACAAACACGTTTCAAACAAAGGCATTAAATGCCATTCAATGTTTCTGAAGCAAAAATTATAACTTGGGCATTGCAATTAGTTTACATAAGCAGCACAACAACTGATATTTCTTTAATCACACCCAATCTTCATTCCACTGAGATTCATTGAATGGTGTTTAAAAAATCTTTCCTGGGATTTCTTTCTGTTGTATAACTTAATGGTGCTGAAGGAGTTAATGTTCACATTATATTAGTTCTTCCCATGTTACACTCTGTAAATCCTAGCAATTGTGCTCACCAGATGTAGTTTTACTTATTACTTTTGTGCAGCAGACCTTCCTTTTTTCTAATAACAGTGCCGCTTCGTGTAGACACTGTGCAGTAATGTATCATCTATTCCTAATCCCTAGGTAGACCTCAGATGAAGTACGGACAAAGGAGAATTGATGACAGTGAACTACCTTAAACATATCTTACCCAGCACCACATATTAGTATGTGGCAAATGTGGCAAATATCACAAAACACCAGGGATTTCACCTGGGAGCAGACCACATTTTCCTAGAGGAGATTGTTCTGCTCCCAGAAGTGGCAAGCTTGGAGACAGGTTGAGCACATAATTAGGTGGCGCGACAGCAGAACCAAACTGCATTCCCCTACTGACCTCCCAACCAGAATTAGATTCTAAATAGAAGGGACCATGTTAGACCTTTCTGCCTGCCACCAATTCAGGCTCTTGAGTGACCAAGCCAGGACAATTTAAGAACCTAACCCTGCTGACACGGGGATTAACCATGTTGCCAAGTGGCCTCGTGATAGCTGTTCAGGGCGAGGTTTGTTACCTCAGGCAGCAGGCTTTCCTCAAGTGAAGGGAATCAGTGATTGCTCGAGTGACTGGACATCAAGCAGTTTGGTTCCCATTGGGTTGTTCACCATCCTGAGACCCCAGGATGCTCTTCTGGAAGCAGCCATACACTTCTTCAAAGTGCTCTCAGAGCAAGTGCTGCAAGCCTTTTGATCTGTCACTGAGGGGTACTTCCACTCCAAGGGTCTAGATTCCAGATGAAACGAGCCTCACTGCTGACTGATTGGCAAGCATTACCTGGAAGAGGCACAGCGGATTTTTCATTGGCTGCCCAGCCAGCATTTGGGATGCCAATGTCTGAACAAAACACTGTCACATGCCTCGCTGCTGCTTTTTATTGGTTTGAAATTAAAAGTCTGAGAATATTTTCAAGTCAATGGAAAATAAAAACTGGCATGGTGAGAATCAGCTTTCACTTCACTGCAAACTTGTCTCATACTGCTGTTCAACATTAGCCCTTGCACTTTCCCATAGGTAACGGCCAATCTGGCCTATTGTTAGAAATACATGAATGGTAGAATTTTTTTTTTACAAACTGTTCAAATGATCTGCAAGACTTATAAACACGTGGAGTGAAATGGTTGTGAGAAACTGATAATAATAAACTAGTCTTCATTTGGTCTAAAAAAAGTCTTCAATTATGTGTCTAATTTAAAATGTTCATATAGGTCAAAATTAGATCACATGAGCCTACTGTTCTGCTAAATGTCTACTGTCTGCTAAATATTTGATGTCTGATGAATCTTATAAGAGGTTTATAATAAAGTGGAAACTGCACAGGCTGTATTTTTGTCGGGTGTTGGTATCTTTAACATGAAAAGGATTCCTTCAACCAACAGTAAGACAGATCATCTAGTCAATTGTTGTTTGAGAGACCTTGTTGTGACTAATTTGGCAGACTGTACGCCCCACTTCCAAATGAATCACTGATTCTGAAGCACTTTTGAAATGTTATATGGGCATTAAAAGTATGAAACCAGAGTCATGGAAAATGAAACATTCCCTCCATGTATCTATTCTTTTGCTCCCTTTCATGTCAGTTCAGCTGTATCTCAATCACAAAAGTTTAGTCCTTTGTTAAGCATATAGATTAGGATTGTTAATATAGTGGTAAACGGAGAAACTGGAATCTTGTGTGTCGCTACCCCTCAGCCAGAAAGCCTATGTTCAAGTCCCACCTGCTCCAGAGATGTGTCATAACATGTCTGAACAGACTAATTAAAATAGCTGTAAGGGGAAGATGGTGGTATAGGACTAATGTCACTGACTAGTAATCCAAAGGCCCAGACCAATGTTCTGGACTCATGGGTTCAAATCTCTTCACCAACAACAGCTGGAATTTAAATTCAATTAGCTAATAAATCTGAAGTTGAATGCTAGTCTTCATAATGGCTCAGTGATGAGTAATTGTTGTAAAAATCCATCTGGTTCAGTAATGTCTTATAGGAAGGTAGGTGTGTGCCAATATGAGCTGGTATACAAGCAAATTCACTCACATTAATATAATTGCCTTGCCATTTACCTAACACTTGACAAAATAGAGCCTGTGCAGTTTCTACTTACTGTAATCTGACTGTATACATAATGTCCAAGTCCAATGAAAGAAAAGTCTTAGACTGAAAACAAGGTTTGTTATGGCTGAGAAAAAAATATTGCAACTTGTAGATAATCAAGCCCTCTGCACCCCCACCACCTTAATGTGGCTGGTCTGCCTGTGCAGTCAGAGGCTTAGTGCTTCTTTGTTTATTCCGTTATATTTCCGAAAAATAATCCCTTGCTAGCATCTCAATCCTAATCATCCCCCTCCCATTTCATTAAACATTGGTACCAGAGAAATAGCATGCAATGCCCTCACATTCTGAGGTCCATTCAACTCAGTTATGCATCTGTATATTCAATACATAAAGGGAGCAGTCCAGGATTGAGTCAGGAACTCATTATCAAATTTACTGTGATATATTTATTACAATAAGTTGCCACAGTTTCTTCTGTGGTTTTATGCTTCCATTTTTTGCGACACTTAGTATCAAAGAATCAGACAGCATGAAGGAAGGCATATGACCTGCCATGGCAACCAATTAGTCCCACATTCCTGCCCTTTCCTCATTGCTCTGAAAAGTTTTCCTTTCAAGCAAACAGCCAATTCCCTTTGAAAGTTATTATTAATTGTTTCCACCAGCTTTTCAGTCAGTTCATTGCAGATCTTAACTTTTTGCTCAAAAATTCTCTTTATCTTGACCCTGATTCTTTCAATTATTTTAAATCTGATTCTTTTGGTTACCAATCCTTCCATCAATGAAACAATCTCTCCTTATTTATTCTGTCAAAACCTTTCTATTTTGAACACCTGAATTAAATCTCCTTATTCTTCTGAGAAGCATAATTCCTTTCAATTTTTAATACAGAAGGTCCCTATTGACTCTATATAGTTTCTATCTTCATCCAATCATCTCGGAATATTTTAACATTGAAACTTACTTCTCATTTGGCACGGGATCTAGACTGAAGTGTGATATATCATTATACATTTCAAATTTGAATGATACAATTCATAGAAGTGCATAATTATTCAATGATATTTTGATCTTACACTTTCTGGAACCCAAATACAGAACTGGCCCGTCGGTAGAAGACAGAGGGTGGTGGTGGAAGGTTGCTTTTCAGTCTGGAGGCATGTGACCGCCAGTGTGCCACATAGATTGGTGCTGGGGCCACTGCTTTTCATCATTTATATAAATGATTTGGATGTGAAGATAGGAGGTATGGTTGGTAAGTTTGCAGATGACACCAGATTGGACATGTAGTGGACAGTGAAAGAGGTTACCTCAGAGTACAATGACATCTTGATACTGAGAGTGAACTGCAGTGTCAGAGGTGCTGGCTTTTGGTTGGAACATTCAACTAAGCAGCCTCTGCCTGCTCAGTTGGAAGCAATAGATTGCATGACACCAATGGGGAAAAAACAGGGAACAGGGAGAATCCCTGGTCTCCTGGTAAACATACATACATTAATCAACGTCATAAAAATAACAGATTATCTGTTCATTTGTGAGAGTTTGCTGCGTGCAAAATAGTAGCTGCATTTCTTATATTACAGTTGTACTTCATTGGCTGAGAGTGCTATGCGAGTTTGGTGGGCATGAGAAGTGCTTTAATTAAGTCTTTCTTGCTCTTTTGACAAATTCAAACCTAGCCCAGAACGACAGGATGCAAATCTTCTCTGTTTGCTTACGGACAACAAACTTGCACACTTGGAACTTAATTCAGTGTTAGAATGAACTAAAGAATGGATCACACGTGAGTGGAGGAAGATGCCATATTAGTATATGAAAACAAAATTACCGACACTGGAAATCAAAAGCAAAAACAGAAAGTGCTGTTAAAACTCAGCAGTTCTGGCAGCATCTGAAGAGAGAAAGGAGAGTTAACTTTTCAGGTCCAGTTCTAAAGAAGGATCCCTGGACCTGAAAAGTTAACTTTATTTTCTCTGCACAGATGCTGCCAGACCTATAAAGTTTTTCTAACAGTTTCTGCTTTTCGTGCCGCATTAGTATAATTGCATCTAGTTCCTCTGTATGTGGGCACACACACCGCCAATACAGAGTGTTTGAAGGTCTCCTGTGTTAATGTCACTTGCCATGATGAATGCTAAATCCCACACATTTACACTGTATTATTCAGATTGGATCAATGACCATGATACCAAAGCACAGTGACTTTATACTGGAAATAGTCCAACTTGATATTTACTATTAAGGACAATGTAGTTGTAAAAAAAAGGACGATTTGAAGCACATCTCATTACAGATAATTGCTTCTGCAATGTAACACTTAGACATGACTCTTAATCATTTTGAAAAATTCTCAAAGCATTAGAATTATACAATAAATCAAATCAAGCACAGCAATTACCTGAAATTTTAGAAGAAATATATTCCACTTAAATATTCCTTTCCTACATCATCAACTATCATTTGAGATTCTAATGATAAGGACAATTTCCCTGTACTACCGCAACAGAATATCATCCCTTCAAAAAATCCAAATCAATGTTAATGGTGTCGATCTCCCATGAGGGCACAGCACATAACATAGAATATCCAAGACAATACCATGAAAGTTCCAAATTTAATTCCTGGTGTTGGCTCCTTCAGCTGATTTAAGAATTTGGAGAATTTCATAATAAGCTTTGATGTCCTTAGAGAAGAAAGAGATGAAAACATTTTATTGTTTCCTGCATCGAAATTAGATTGAGAGTTATTGTCACATGTATATAAAATACAATAAAATGTGTGTTTTTGTGTGTTATATACAATGTCGCCACTCTCCAACGCCATCTTGAAACACTGAATATAATGCAAGATTTTATAGCAATATAGTTTATCCTTACCTAGTAACCAGAAAATTATTTTCAGTATATTCAAGATGAGGAAAATGTTGAGTTTTGATACCCATGCTATGTTAACAGCCATTTTCACACTGCTGTGACTCATTCATGAAGAATGAGCACATTCACAAACAACTAGACAGCCGCCAAAGTGAAACCCAGTATGATGATACTATGACTTTCAAGGGTGTATTTTGTCCTGGATTTTTTAATGAAGAAAGTTTGAGAAAGGGGTATTGAGCAGTCTGCTCAAAGCCAATACAGTAAACAGTTTGTGAGGTCTCAGGGGCCTTTTTTAAAAGCTGGAACATTAGAAGCAGCCTGAACGGGTGGGGTCAAGCTCCCACAGAACCAGTATTTTTAATTTAGCTTTCAGTAGCAGTTGCTGGGATCTCGAATCTGGATGTGGAAGCTCTTATTCCTCTTTCTGTTACAGCTAAAAACCAGGGTTGTCTTCCGGTTGCTCCACTTGCATGTAAGACAATGTAAATTTGCATTTACCAAGGCTGTGTTTATAGGATGTTACTATATTGAAACATTTAATTAATAGCAGGTAATAGATAGATCATTTTGTTAAGCATTTTGAAAGAGCTACAATTATGCCTTTTCTTTTATTCTTATTTTGTTTGTATTTTAACCATAGTGCAATAATAAAGTATGTTTTGCGTTATGTTGAGTAGGTTGACCAATCAAATTGCATCTGGAATGCAACGTCTCATACTTATCTTTTAAAATAAAAAAGAGTTAGTGTCTAGGCTATCTTCTTAATAAATTTTAAAGGCATTTGATCTGGTCTATAACACCAGCATTCTCTGGAAAGAGGGACAGTTAAAAAAAGAACTGGCAGCACAATTAGTATCTGAAGCAAGTTAGCTGCAAACTAACACTGTCTTGTAAGATGCTTGAACCTCATAATTCTTCAAGTGACAGTTTGTGGTAATCTGGCAGAAAGGTGCCTTAAGCTAAAAGTTGTAACATCCTGCAAGTTTACATTTTCGACAGGTTGTGCCATGGTTCCATGTGCTTGTCACAAGTTAACGTGCCTGAGGGTTTGAAAATAATCGTAAGATAGTTGCATGGTTATGGGTGACCTAGATAGAGTCGGCATCTTATAATAATTTCTGCCCATCAGTAACTGTTGTAACCCTGCAGTATGGTTCATGCAGCACTGTCAGTGGAGGGAAAAATCATTTCCCTTGTAGCCACTGTACTGTAGCAATCTTAAACTCAGGGGCAAAACTGCCTAATCATACATCAAAATGCTAGCAAGGGTAATTCTACATTTTGACAATCTATACTGACACCCCAGTGATGTGAGACTTTGTATATTCCAACTGTTAACGCAAGTTCCAGGGCAACATGAAAAATTTACAGGCACTAATCCTTTTTAGATCACATTTTGCTTTTCCTTCAGGAGTGAAACAGGTTTCGTTTGTATTTGTTCAGACTGAATGTTTCACTTGCATAATCTATTTCCATTATGGCAAAATTATAATTGCTTTCCTAGTCTTAGCTCAGACATTCCTCAGTTTTAACTAACATTTCTTTTGGTCATTATTATTCACAACTGTGATACAAAGATAATTCTGCTGAGAAAGACATAATGTAGCACAAGTCAATTTCCATAGCAACAATCAGGGTCTTTTTTGTAAGCTTGATTTCAAATGCAAAAATGCAGTAATCCTATACTTAAAAAAAAACCCTGCAAAACCTATCGGTTCAATTTTAGTATTTTCATTGCAGACTTTTCTCAGCCACAGTTTATCAGAATCTGCTGATTTCACCTTTCAAGACGAAGCAGAATTTATGACAATAGGGTGCCAGTACACCACTGTTCTCTAAAGTGTTAGACAAGATTAAATGTCAATGTAACTCATGCCCTTTGCTGAAACATCCGTTAAATATACGCCTACAATTTACTGTGCATATGCAGAGCTGACTGTATTCTAGCTGCCCAATCAGCTTCATGACAATCACTGTCCTTGGAGATAACTGGGCAGGGGCATAGAATTACTTTGTTGCTATAAAATGCAAAGAATTCCTGGCCATAAGTGTTTCCACTAATTTCACTTTTTTTTAAGGAAAAAAATCAGGTAAAACCAGATATGCATTGCAAACAATTGAGACATGTTAAATGCAATTTGCAACTAAATTGAATCTGACTTCATTCACAAATCTGGCCACACACTCAGGATGAATTAATCTTCATTAGGAGTTACACTTAATTGCACTTATTCCCACGTCTTCAGGGAAGCTTTAAAAATTAAGCTGCTTCTTTGAGCTGCAATAACAAGAAAGGGTACATTATAAAAGATTTTAAATGTAATTTGATTTTTAATTTATTCATAAATTGACCTAACCAATCTAAAAATACCTAACTATAACTACAATATTGTTTTAAATATTTGCAAAGAGTGAATATCAATCATTTAAAAATTGGGCAAATTGGAGATTGTGAATTAATGCCTTGATTAAAAAATGTTTTGTTTAAATTGTCTATTGTTTAAATAAATGAATTCATTTTCAGCTATTTTAAACAAACTTAACCCATTGGTCAATTCTAACTCCACATGAATTAACCTTATTTTTAAAATAACATTTTTTAAAAAACTATACATTTTATAACTCAGGGAATGTTTTGTATTTGATGCTTTACAAATGAGTAGAAACTCAGAGGAAAGAACCTTTTTCAAACCAATACTCTTCAGGGCTCAGGAAATGCATTTTAAAGCAGAAACCCTACCCCAGGAGTTGAACAATTAGTCATGCAGCTGCTCCTTTCAAGACTTGATATGGCACAAACAGTATTAAGAATATCATACCTGATTGGTTCATTTAGATTTTTAATATCCAACCAAATTAAACTAAAATTCAAAAGTTGAACTGGGCAAATGAAATTTGAAGTGATCTTGATGGCAGATTACATTATGGAATAGTAAATGGGTCAAAAATGCTTTCTTTATGAAGCTGCAGTGTTCCATTCACAGTACAGCAAGCACAGTTCAAGGTCCATCGGCTTGCATGCTCGACACACTGACTAAATAAATAAATCATGTAATGTTGCTGTGCTCTTAGTATGGGCTGGTGTATTCCATTAGGATAATGATTACTGGGATTGCTAGGATCCTGACAGAAATTAATTTGTTTATGCTGTTTTTTTCCCCTATATATCCAACATTTTGTGTTGCAAGTATTTAGCCATGTATAAAAGCACAGACACAAAATGTCTGAGTTGCTGGACCTGTTAAACAGGAATCTTAACTTTCTAAACAAACAGTAAGATACAACAATGTAAAAGTACAATAATCAATTTCGATATAAAATGTAGCCAAGAGAATATGGTGAAAAGCAGACCTATTAAATGCTAAATGATACCAAGATGATGGCATAGGATGCTTCTGCTAGAGCTTATCCACTCCGTCCATTTTTTTCTCTCTTGGTGTTTCTTTGTTTCACTCCCAGCCTCAGCATGGACCTGGCACGGCGTCCCCTTGACCCGGCCCATGGCGGTCTCTCGGCGGCCCATGGTGCTTCTCTTGGCCTGGTCTCTTGGCAGTACATGGCCGACTGTCAGCCCAGCGTGCAGTGTCTCGGCCCAGTCACTTGACGGCCTGTGGCAGTCTCTTGGTATGTGAGTGGGTCCTGCCCAGGCATGTTCCGGAGGCAGCAGGAAGGGATCGGGAAGCCGGCAGCTTCAGCAGCAGCGATGGACTTTAATGCTAATTACTACCTTATTTCTTTACTTTTCTACTTATTCTATGAAGGCAATGCTTAATTTCTTTAACTTTGTTTCTTTTACTACTACGTACCAAAGCTTTTTTTGTACCTAAGTACTTTAAAGTTTTTTGAGAAGATTTGTTGTTTGGGTTGTGGATGAGGTTGTAGACTTGCTCACCAATCTGGTGTGTGTATGCTTGCAGATGTTTCATCACTATGCTCGGTAACATCGTAAGTGCGCCTCTGGTGAAGTGTCGGTGTTCTGTCCCGCTTGTTATTTATATGCTTCAGTTTGCTGGGTGGTTGGTATTACTTCTGGAACTGTTTTTGAGTGATTTGTACATCCGATCCGGTTCAACGTGTTTGTTAACGGAGTTCTGGTCAGAATGCTAGGCCTCTAGAAATTCCCTGGCATGTCTCTGTTTGGCTCCTGCTATTATGGATGTGTTGTCCCAGTTGAATTCGTATCCTTCTTTGTTCGTGTGAATCGAGACCAGTGAGAGTTGGTCACCAAGCGACACGACCAATTCTCTCTGGTCTCGAAACACACGAACAAAGAAGGATACGAATTCAACTGGGACAACGCATCCATAATAGCAGAAGCCAAACAGAGACATGCCAGGGAATTTCTAGAGGCCTAGCATTCTGAACATAACTCCGTTAACAAACATGTTGAACCGGATCCGATGTACAAACTGCTGAAAAACAGAACCGGAAGTAATGCCAACCACCCCAGCAAACTGAGGCACATAAATAACAAGCGGGACAGAACACCAACGCTTCACCGGAGGTGCATTGACGACGTTAGCTAGCAGAGTGACAAAACATCTGCAATCATACACACACTGGCTTGGTGAGTAAGTCTACAACCTGTACCTAGGTACCTTTGCACCTAATATGGTGCTGTGTGTGGCAACATTATACACTTTTTACGGTACTCCTGTACTTGAGTACAGGTAATAATAAAATCTAAATTTATCTACCCATTAAATAGCTGAAAGAATGAACTATTAGGGAGTGAAAGTTAAAATTCCATCTTTTGAAATTACTAGTCTCTTCTTCCAAAGGAAAGCAGCAACTTGGGTGAATAACAATGGTACTCAGCTTTTCTTCCGAGAAGAATAAATAAACTAATTAATCCACTCCTCTGGTTTAGCTGCAATATCCTGTACTTGAATACCTGTGAGTCTTGATATCACAGCCATATTTGTTCTTATGACTTTGAGACATTGAGCTAAATATTACTCACAGCACAAACTATTATTATTGTACAAATCGGCCATCAAGTTCAGGGGCCACTATGCATTGATCACACAATAATGGCACTTTGCCCTTAGCCTTCCTAGTATTTTTCAAAATTTGATACTTTACATCATGATTGCCGATATTTCAAGTACACACTAGATATGTTCCAGCAAGGGGTAAAGACAGGGGAACCAAAGCCACAGATAAATGGATGTCCGAAGAAGATAGAAAAACTGGTTAAATTAATGAATAAAGTGTATGATGTGAGTCAAGTAAATTGATCAAGCAATATAACCAGGCCAATACAATAAGTCAAGAGGGGAAGAAATTAGGAAAATAAAATTGGCAAAGAGAGAATTTTAGAGGAGAATAGCCGATAATATAAAAGCAAACCCCAAAATCTTCTAAAATCATGTAAATAGTAAGAGGCAGTAAGAGGCTGGGTGGGCCTTATCAGAGACAAGGAAGGTGATATATGCTTAGAGGTGTCAGGTAAGGATATAATACTGAATACATACTTTGTAGCTGTGCTTATTAATGAAGAAGATGCTACCAATATGTCTGTAGAGGTAGAGGTAGCAGAGGTAGTGATTGCAATGAAAACTGATAGGCAGAATATACTGGAAAGTCTGGCTATGCTGGAAGAGCAGAAGTCACCTGGGTTTGATAGCCTGTATCCAATGTTGCTTAGGGAAGTAGGAGTGGCAATAACAGAAAGATTTGCCATAATCTTCCAAATTTCAAATTCCAAGATATGGAAGCGGCACCAATGAACTGGAAAGTGGTATGTGCAATGTAGGGACATCCCTAGCAACTACAAGCCAGTTCATTTAACATCAGTCCTGGGTAACATTTTAGAAACAATAATCAAGGAAGAAAAGCAACCGGAACTTTCAGAGGTTTGAGTTTATTAAAGAGAAGCAGCATATATTTATAAATAATGATTATGTTTGACTAATCTAGGTAAAGTAAGAAGTTTGATGTGGCAATGGAGTGGATCTTGTCTATGAGGATTTTAAGAAAGTGTTTGACAAAATTTGATTTTATTTATTTATTGTCACTATTTATTACAAATAAAAGTTAAAAGTGTTGTTTACTGTCACCACTCTCCGGTGCCATCTTAAAACACAGAAAATAAACCAAACCACAGGATATAAAGCCAGAAAAATAAAACAATAAAGTTCACTATATAGTCTTATCCCAATAAAGTTAGGTGATCTTTGGAACAGCTAGGCTGTTTAACATCATTGAGGCTTATGGAATATTAGGATCGGTGTCAGCTGATTTTAAAAAAAAGCTTCAGGACAAAAGAGCAACAAGTTATGGTAAACGGTAAATTTTCAGATTGGAGAGTCAGAGGCAGTATGTTCCCCAAGGGTAAGTGCTAGAATGGCATTTAAAAAAAAACAGAAAAACCTTGGATATTCAAAAAAAAGTTCAAGATTTGCTGATGGCATCAAACCTGGCAAACACCAAGAATGATACTGTAACTGGACACGGGCAAGGCACCAAACTGATCATACAACTAGCTAATGGAATTTAATAAAGAAGTGTGAGGAGATGCATTTTTTCAAAAGGGATAGGGAGAGACACAATTTACTTGGTGGTAAAATTCTGAACAGCATGGACATCGGGACCAGGGCATTCATGCACAGAAAGCACTACAAGTGGCAGGAAACATTAACTACGTAGTCGCCAAAGCATATTGGATCGTGCGTTTAATGTTTAAGGTGTTCAGTAGAAAACCAGGAAAGAAATGCTGAAGCTTTATAAAGCTGTAGGTAACAGAATAGTATTGCTCCCAATTGTAGTTACCAAAAACTAGGAAGGATGTTAAAGTCCTTAAAGGATGCAAAGGAAATTTAGCAGGATAGTTCCAATGATGAAAGACTTGAGTTGCAAGGTTAGTTTGAAAAGCTGGAGAAAAGGATGTTCTGAGGAAATTTCATAGAGGGATACAGGCCTAACTTGTGGTAGCTTTTCACTTTGAAAGGAATTTCTTCTTTCAGAGGGTTGAGTGTCTTTGGAATTTCTCGCCACAAAGAGATGTGTAGACTGAGTCCTTACATATGTTTAAGACTGAGAAAAAATAATTTTTGATCAATAGGGAATCAAGGGTTATGGAGAAAGGGCAGGAAAGTGGTTGTGAGAAATGTTGGATTAGACATGATTCGATTGATATGATTCAATTCAATGCAGAGCAGGGTCAAAGGGCCGAACACGTACATTTGTTCCTATCTCTTATGGTCTTATAATGCTCTATTCCATGGTTGTCAACATTGTGATTTGTAGTTTGCTAGCGTCTGCTCTCTGGACCCTCTTCCTGGCTAGCTGAGCTTTTTATTTCTTTGTTTCTCCAAACAAGATTACAAAAACAAAAATGCTACAAGTAGTCAGCAGGTCTAGTAACATGAGTAGATTTAAGGTTTTGAGCTAGAGATACAAAACAGATGTGAGATAGAAAATTTTCACGTGACATCTGGTGAGTACCAGGGTCCAGTATTTTGTGTGTGTGTGTGTGTATGCCCGCGTGTGTGTGTGTATACGCGCATGTGTGTGTACGCGCATGTGGGCATGAAGATGATCAAACACTTCAAAAGGAACTTGATGAGTCATTTCAGGGGAAAATGTCTGCAGGTTTATGGGGGTAAATAAGGGACTAACCAGGGCTTAACTGGATGAATTGTTCCACAGAGACCAGCATGGAATTAAATGACCATTTTAATCCCATGATGGCACTATGGATAGAAGAATATAATTCCCCAGACCCTTCCCCTTCATCCTTCCCTAGAGGCAAAGTCAGAGTTTGGAGGGCTTGAGAAACTGGGAAGTGAGTAGGAGAAGCTGCGGGGTCAGGGGTGGGGGGTGATGGGATATTCAACAGGACAGCATGATTCTGCCACCATCCGCCATCCCAATGCCCCACAAAGAAGCCAAATGTGGCTTTTGAATGGCCATTTTGGATGTGATGACAATGTTTTCAGTCTTTAAAGCTATATTCTAGTTTGTTCAACAGTGAAGAAAAATGAAAGATTAATTGTCCAAATCTGCATTCATCCTTCTTACTACTACTTCTGGCAGCTCATTCCATACTTGCACCATCCTCAGCATAGAAAAGTTGCCCGTTAGATCACTTTTAAATCTTTCCCCTCTCACCTTAAACCTATGCCCTCTAGATTTGGACTCCCCCCACCCCAGGGAGAAGGCCTTGTCTATTTACCCTGTCCATGCCCCTCATGATTTTATAAAGCTCTATAAGTTCATCCCTCAGCCTCCGATGCTCTAGGGAAAATAGCTCCAGTCTGTTCAGCCTCTCCCTGTAGCTCTAACACTCCAACCCTGGCAACATCCTTGAAAATATTTTCTGAACCCTTTCAACCTTCACAACATCAGTCCTGTAGCAGCAAGACTGGAATTGTATGCAGTATTCCAAAAGTAACCTAACAAATGTCCTGTACAGCCGCAACATGACCTCCCAAATCCTATACTCAATGCATTGACCAATAAAGGCAAGCATACGAAATGCCTTATTCACTATCCTGTCTACCTGCAACTCTGTTTCCAAGGAACTATAGACCTGCATTCCAAGGTCTCTTCGTTCATTAACACTCCCCAGGACATTTCCAATAAGTGCATAAGTCCTGCCCTGATTTACCTTTCCAAAATGCAGCACCTCACATTTATCCAAATTAAATGCCATCTGCCACTCATTGGCCCATTGGCCCATTTTATCAAGATCCCGTTGTACTCTGGGGTAACCTCCTTTGCTGTCCACTACACCTCCAATTTTGGTGTCATCTGCAAACTTACTAACCATACCTCCTATCTTCACATCCAAATCATTTTTATTAATGATGAAATGAAGTAGCCCCAGCACCGATCCTTGTGGCACACCGCTGGTCACAGGCCTCCAGCCTGAAAAGCAACCCTCCACCACCACTCTCTGTCTTCTACCTACTGGCCAGTTCCATATTCAAATGGATAGTTCTGCCTGTATTCGAAGTGATCTAACCTTACTAACCAGTCTATCATGAGGAACTTTGCCAAATACTTGACTGAAGTCCATATAGATCACATCCACCGCTCTGCCCTCCTCAATCTTTTTAATTACTTCTTCAAAAAAAATCAATCAAGTTAGTGAGACACGAATTCCCATGCACAAAGCCATGGTGACTATCCCTAATCAATCCTTGCCTTTCCAAGTACATGTAAACCCTGTCGCTCAAGATTCCCTCCAACAACTTGCCAACCATTGATGTCATGCTCACCAGTCTATAGTTCCATGGCTTTTTCTTACCACCTTTCTTAAATAATGGCACCACGTTAGCCAGTCTCCAGTCTTCCGGCACCTCACCTGTGGCTATCACCCTATCTTCTGCATTTAAACCAACATTTTCCTAGCTGCCGTCAGTTCTGACAAAGGGTCACATGACTTGAAATGTTCACTCTGATTTCTCACCACAGATGCCGCCGGATCCCTGAGCTTTGCTAGCAATTGCTACTTTTGGCTCATAGAGAATCAGGGCCTCTGGGCACATGACTGCCTACAACAATAGATCACACAGTATGGCCAACAATTTATACAATTGATGAAGGAGTGACCTTGCTGGTTGGTCACTTTGATCACATGCAGCCAAGTGTTCTTCTGCTCATGGTTAGTTGAAGAGAGGCAGGAAGAATAGAACGGGATAATTTTTTTTTTGAATGGAGAAAATCTGCAGAAGTTATTGAACTCAGGGATTTAGAAGTTCTCATCCACGAAGAACAGAAAGCAAGCATCCAAGTTCAGCAGGTAATCGGGAAGGCAGCTGGATGTTGGCCTTTATCTTAAAGGGACTGGAATATAAAAGTAAGAAGGTTTTGTTAAAACTATACAAGGTGCTAGTTAGACTGTAGCTGGAATACTGTGAACAGTTTTTGGATACTTATCTAAGAAAAGATACACTGCCACTGGAAACAATCCAGAGAAGATTCACTCAACCGCCAATAGGTTTGAAGAGAGGTTGAGTAGATTGGGACTGTACTTGTTGGAATATAGAACAATGAGAGGTAACCTTATTGAAACATACAAGATTCCTTGATGATTCTCCTAGATGTAGAAAGATTGTTTTTGCCTTTGGGAGAGTCTAGGACCAGAATACATAATCTCGGAATAAGGGGTTGCACATTTAAGACAGAGATATGGAGGAATTTCTTCTCTCAGAGCGCTGCAAATCCGTGGAATGCTTTAGCACAAAGTGCTGCTGAGGCTGGGTTATCTAAGTATACACAAGGCTGAGATAGAAGAAGGGAATCAAGTGCTTTGGGGAAATGGCAGGGAAATGGAGTCGAGGTTTATCAAATCAGCCATGATTTCAATGAATGGCAGAGCAGACTCGATGAGCTGAATGGCCTACTTCTACTCCTGAGACTCATTCTCTTACGGTCTCAGTGGAGTTGAGCCTGAAGAGGAAAGATGGGGAAAAGGACTGTTAATAGTAGCGGGGACTTATTCCAAGGTACCTTCACATCTTATCACTTTCCTGTCAGAGGTACAACCAACTACTGAATATGTAGATGCCATGTCACGGGTAGGCTTCACAGGCAATAGAGTAAAATGCACTGAAGTGTTCTCCAAGGCAATTTCTCAAGGGTGCATAGGGTCGCTGTCTCAAACAAGATTAGTGATTTTAAGGTTGAAAGAAATGCTACTGACAGTGCAAATATTTCACTGCTATTGACAACAGACATGCTTCATGCTATTCATTTCAGGCTGGTTTCATTTTCAAATGAGTTCCTGCAATGAACTCACCCTCTCCAACACGGTGAATTGAAGATACAATGTCAAACTGTGTTGGGAGTAAGGATTCTATTGTTTAAGAAGGCTCTTAATTGCCTTTTAAAATAACTCATTACTTTCCTGCCAGTCTCATCGGAGTTCCCCACAGGACTGGCAATTTGCCTTGGGAAAAGCCATGAGAGGTCAGTTGTATCTTGGGGCCTCAATGTCTGTGGTTCAAGCTTTGGATATGAGTATCAGCAAGATATTTAAGAATCACGTTCACACCAAACAGAATTGGCGGATGGCTGATTCAGAAAATTCCTTCACAGAGATTGGAAATACCTGTGCTGCTCTGTTTGATGCTTCATTTAGCTTTGACTTCATGTAACACCAAAAGCAGATGAATAACATGAAAAAAATGCAGAATATTTATTTCAATGGATGCAAAGGAATTTCATTTTTTGTGAAGTGCTGATGCTGAAATGAAAAGTATCAGTTGTGATTCACAGTAGATTCTTGATAAATTTGACAAAGCTATGCCAAAGCCAAAGTGATTCAAAATGAATTCACTGTATCTTAGCATTAGATGCCAAAGACAATGAACTTACTGGGTTTTAAAAATTATTGATTGTGTTTGAAGGTATCCTTGTGAAATGAATTAAATAAATAAAACAAAACATCACGTTGATTTCATTAGCGTTATTGGTTTACCTTTTTCACAAATATCAATGGTTTCCACCTCAGATGCCATTGGGCTGGAAAGCCTTTAGTATCAGTAAAATATTAGATCAGGTCAGCTAGCCATGCCTGATTCTGAACATGCTCATTAATCTGCTTTCATTTGTGCCCTTTATTTTTTTTTCTATAATCTACCTGTTAAGAGATATTATCACACAACTCTGAAGGTAGAAACTTGAACCCAGGTCTCCTGCATCAGAGACATGGACACTACCCCTGTGCCACAAGAGGCCCTTGGCCATCAATCTAACAACTACATGTTTAAAATGGATACCAGGTAGCAATCATTGATTGAGCTGTGAAAAAGTTTTTACATTTCCATACCCAAAAATTCTGAGGTAAATTAAAGTGACCACAAGTTTGTGCATATAGAGATTAGCCACAATGGCACACAGCAATAACTATCTCTCATACTTTCATGATCTGTGTTGCTTGGCATCCTGGGTTTTGAAAAATCACACTTATTCTGTATAAAAATGCATGATAAAACATTTTAATTACAATAAAAATAGAATTAATATGGAGTTTTATCTTGATGGAATGATTCCCAGGTGATAACAAACTCTACACTTATGATTATCTTTCATATGTATTTCCATGCAAATACTGCTTTATTACTTTAAATCATGTTGATTGCTACATTGATATGACAGTCACAGGGAAATGGACTTTTTTGCCAAAACTGTGACTACCTTTCACAATAAATTTAACCTTCCTGCCTAATTTCAGGAATTTAATATCTAAAAGATTGTTTTGCAATAATGGATCTCAAAGTTTCCGAACTGGGAAAGTAGATGTAACATTGGTTAACTGTCAAACAAATAGGGGTAAACCAGGCCGATGGTACAGAATACAAACATGAGGGTGCCCATACTGTAATGTGGAAAATCAGATCAGCCGCAATTTAACATCTCTCATGATTTTTATTTCCATTTGAAATCAGGAGAGGTGTATCACTGGTAATTATTTCAGTATCTCCAATTTCACACTGACATCCAAAGACAAAATTAGTCCCATTGTGTGCCCAAAAGCCAAGGTTAGCAGGTGTTAATTAACACAGTTAACTATATAGATCTTTTAGCACTGTTGCAACTGCATAACTTACAAGCATAGAATTGTAAGTATCATTGACCCGAACCATTATATCTTCTTCTCTTTCAGTCAACTGTCTTCAGTGTTACACTTGCCTATAATGGTGGTATTAACTTGTGGAACAGTCATAGTCATAGACTACAGCATGGAAACAGGCCCTTCGACCCAACTTGCCATGCCGCCCAGTTTTCACAATTAAACTAGTCACATTTGATTGTGTATTAATCCAGTGTATAATAGCTAACTGTAATCAAACAAAATACTAGTATTCCCCTTTGACGAAACTTACAGACTACAGAGTAGTGACTAAAGGTTTAGAGATCTCACAATATGTAATGTACTTTCTTGAATAAAATGGTAGCACATTACCAAATAACCATTTAACAGAGGTGAATACAAGACCTCAACAGTGAACTAAAATTTGTCATTGTGCTCATCATCAAGAGGAACAGCTTATTTTATAAGGCGTTTATAAGGAGTAACACTTTCACCTATCTGATTGGTACTCTTTTCTGCATGTGGTAAGTAAAGTGAATAGCTGGGTATTTCTTTTATTGTGATCTCGAAATGACGGAAAATAGTACTCAACTTCTTTTTAAATTGACAGAACTTGCATAGATTTGATTTCAGTTGACTGCTTCATTGGGCTAGCTAATGATCTGATGAAGCTAACACATACTTTATTGATAATTAGGCATTCACTTGCAGCAGCGCTTGGTGTGTTCTAACATTCTGAAAGAAGTTTGAAACATTTCTTGGCTTCTCGTTGGATTTGAATTTGGGCAATGGTGTGCAACGTAAGAATAGGTTGTATAAATTTTTCAAGATTTAAAATTTGTTCAGTAGCTCGTGGTTTACCTCATAGGCAAGTGACTTGTGACAGCTAATGATTTGTCACCACTGAAATATATCCAGAGAGCAGTAACTTCTCTCTCACCAAGAATTATTATACACAATTTCATGGCTCCCTGTAGTAAATCACTGTATAGAAACTTGCAGATGTCATGTCAAACTAAAGCACTTCTTTGAACAAACAAGCAATAATGTTAACTGACGGTTTATGCCAAGCTTTCCTGTGGTAATTCTGTTCATTTAATTTATCTCTTTTATTTTAGGGTTTATAAAGCTTCATTGATCATTTTGGTTGTATGCTAGTTTATCCATCTTCTGATAGACTTACTTCACTAAACAGATGTGCAGATGCTGCTAACCATCTGGTGCTTCACCCTTGCCCAAACTTCATATCAGCTGAAAAAGTTGGTGCTGCTACCATGTATATTTCTCAGTGGGTGGAAGGGGGATTCAGCACCCCATCCAATAGTTACTTACCATCACGGAGGTGTGTCATGGGACATTGATCAGGACTCAGAATCCTGGGAGATTTTTACCTTAGCAGCCTTTGAACATTAAGACCTATTGTAATGTTGCACAAATGCAAGATCTAAGATCTTCCAACTGAGAACTTGGACCAGGATCTTAAGCAGCTAAAGTCCATACTGTTTAAAATACTTGGGTCCAATTGGTTCCACTGATCTGGAATTGGTAGATTTGGCAAAAATTAAACTTTTGAATTTTAATCTTTAATATTGTGGATAAATGCACACAGAAAATGATTTTCTGTTTTTTCACCTTGGGCAACTTAGGTTGTTTCATACAGAAATTGTTGCTACACTGCACGCATCATCCGAATAAAAAATCTATTTCATTCTGTTCCTCTGCAGATGTAATTCCTTTCTATACTAACACAACGATTTCAATCATTCATTGCTCTCTGGAAAATCAATGGCAGCCCCCTAATGCTCTACATTTCGAGCAATTTGGTGAACTTGTCCATTTATTTATGAAGTTAGAGCTGGGTGGGATTCCATTTTTTAAAAAATCTTGATACTGTGATTTTTTTGTCACACTTCAATAGTGTATCTGTGCAGCAAAAAGCAGAAAAATGCTTTTCCACACTACAAATGGTATATGAATCATTTAGTCCCATTGAATGTTTTTTATTTGGTATTAGCCCAGGGAAGGAAAAACAACTATTTTCCTTTAACTCCATCCATTGATTTTCTAACAGTGGTTGTCTGGTTTCCAAAATGCACAGCAAGTTCCAGACATTATGACAGGCAACATGTGGAGATCTTGATAGTCAAAGAGAAGCTGCACAATTGCTATGCAGAGTTGCAATTTAAAATCCAGTTTGAGTTAATTTTGAAAACCTCAAAATGTTAGGTTAAAAAGAAATCACAAGTTTTGGAAATAAATACATCCTAATAGTGGATACAAAAATACCTACATACTGGAGGGCACCCACATTTTAAATGGGAAAGTCCCTCTTATCAGTAGCAGTTTAAGCCTGGATTTCTTCCAGGTTTGATAACAAACTAAACAAAAGTTGTGATTGCATTTCCAATCACCCCTTTGATACAGTAATAAATGAGACTGCTCTTCGAAACCACATGTTGAAATTGCACAACTGAAGGTCAGGTTTGAGTGTATGTAAATCAGATATATTGCTTGACAGGTATTGTTAATATCGTCAATGAAGTTTTAAGAAGAAGACATTTTGTGTAGACTCAGTAGTTACTCAATAATTGTTCACAACAATTGATGATTATTGTCATGGTCACCATTCTGAGACCAGCTTTATTTCTCAAATTTATTAATCCATATTAAATTCTACCAGCAGCCACATGGTCCCAGAGCATGATTCTGGTTCTTTGAAATGCTAGTCTAGGAATAGTATCGTTGTGCTACCATTTCCCAAAGGGTTCAAGCCTTATACTGAAAATTCATCAAAATGGCAAGAGAGTAGGAAATTATGTACTATCAAGTCTGAATGAACTCCCATTCCTGTAAGTCGTGGTAGAACACAGGGCCAACGGGGAATTTCTGACAAAGTTACACAGAAAGGCCACACACATGGATCAAGTCCTGAATTTCAACAGTAACCACCCCAACACTCACAAATGGAGTTGCATAAAAACACAATTTAAATGAGTGGTAACACATTGCAGCAACCCGGAACTACACCAAAATGAAGAAGAATACCTCTACCAAGTATTTAAGGACAACGGATACCCAAATAACTGGGTCTGACAATGCCTATCACACAAACAACAACAGAAAGGTACAGTACGCCCTGACATACTTGTCATGTTACCATACATCAAGAACATATCCGAACTGACCACAAGACTCCTACGACTATTGGGTATCAGAGTGGCAAACGTCCGTCAACGCTTCACCAACTGCTAACTCAAACCAAAGACCCCTTACCCACTATGGACAGAACCAACGTGATATACAAGATCCCATACAAAGACTGCAACAAACGTTACTTTGGACAGACAGGGAGGAAACTGGCCACAAGAATACATGAACACCAACTAGCAACAAAAAGACATGACCACTGCTCACTCGTCTCCATTCATACGGATAAGGAGAACCACCAGTTCGATTGAGACAACATCAGGATCCTAGCACAGGCCAAACAGAGACCAGCATAGGAATTTTTAGGGGCTTGGTTCTCCACCAAGAAAGCCATCAATAAACACATAGAATTAGTCCCTATATATACCACTGCGAAGAAAAAACAGAAATGAGGTAACCAATTCCAACAGACCCCAGAGTTTAAATACCAGGCGGGCGTACTGATGAAGTTACTCAGCAGGGTAATGAAACATCTGCGAACTAACGAATCAACCACAGCATCCAGAACCTGAGCTACAAATCTACTCCAGAACCCATGAACAAAGTAATAGTCAATGCATCTTTCCTGCACAACATATGGTTACTTTCTGGTACACATAACTATCATTAATTACCCCTCCAAACCGAAAGATAAGATGGCACTTGCTTGCATAGTAATCCATGAGTGACTGAACAAATTTCAAATCTTGGAAAATTTATGAAACTCATTCTGATGGGATGCACAATAGCCTAAATTCTGGAAATTCCATGGAACTCGCTTTTACTGCCTAAGTTAAACTAAACTTAGCAAAGAAATGTGAAAATGCTTTGAGGGTAAAAGACTTTTACTCAAAGAAACAGGACTGTCCTAAAACAATGTAAGACAGTAATTTATTTTCAAAAGTGACTTTTTAAGATAACAAATGTTTTTGTGAACCAAAAAAATTCCACAGGCATTGAAATTTTTCCAAGAATATTTGGATACATCAATTAGCCCTTCAGAATGATATTCATTATTAGCAGGCGACACTACGTAACCTTTAAGCATGCGCACAAATTATTCGAGTGTCTCATAGTCTGGGTAGAGATCTATAGATTTTGTTCCAATACCAAGAGTTGGACCAAAGGGTCTGTTTCCATGGTGCGTGACTCTATGTGAAGAAGGCCAATGATCTGTACTGTCAGTTCACTATCTGTTCGTTGTAGATATTTTTAATCAAGCTGTTCAGAGCTGTTATCACACACCTCTGAAGCAGATGGAACTTGAACCTAGTGACAGGAACATATCACGTGCGCCCTACAACTTCCACTTGTTAATTCCAATCCATTGACTTCATTGACACTTCCTACTGCATCAAGAAAGCAACCAACATAATCAAAAACTCTTCCCACTTTCAGTTATACTCTCTCTCATCCTCTTCCATCAGGCAGAAGACATAAAAGCTTGTGTGTATGTATGAACAGATTCAAGAACTGCTTCTTCCCCGCTGTTATCAGATTTTAGACTGGACCTCTCAAATATTAATGTTGATCTGTCTCTGCACCTTCTCAGCAGCTGTAACATTGTATCCTGCACTCTGTTCTGTTACCCTGATGCAATTGTGTAGTACAATCTGCCTGTAAAGCACAAACAAAAACACTTTTTACTATACCTCAGAACAAGTGACAGTAATAAAATCTAATCAAAAATTTATGTTGCAGAAATTTATTATCCCAGAAGACTACTCTCTCTTTAAAGAGAGATGACTAGTGGTGAATTTAACCTGAGAACCATCATACCTCCATTGAGTGGTGAGATTGAGAAGGCAGGACCTTCATAGCAATTCCCCTTCAGCTGGCAGGAGAATTGAACCTATGCTGTTAGCATCACACTGCATTGCAAACCAGCCATTCTGGCCAAGTGAGCTAACCAACCTCTCAGTTGAGAGCTATAAAGTTAATACTATAACAGGGACAAGCTGTGAGGAAAGGTTGATCGTATAATAAACGACATCTCAAAGATCCAAGCAGGAAATAGTCAGAAGTGATATCAGTAAGGTGGCCCTCGTCCTGACTAACCCAATCAGGAATTTGGCACACACTGTGTAGCCAGTCCAAAACTGATAATATGCTGTTCATGCATTGACAAGCTAAGCAAAGTTCAGGATAGATCTGACCATGCATATAAGTCATGACTAGCAAAGTTAATGAGCTATGTCTCATAGCAGTCTACTGCATAGTTATAAATTTCAGAAGAACTTCAATCAACAGAACACGAGATATGTACCCAGTCAGATAGCTATTATGAGTCAGTTTCCTGAAGAGTATTGACTGGAAAACACTGCTTTTAATGAATATCATTGTTTTATACTTACTATGATAAACTTAATGCATACTTAATACTTGTGAAACATATTAGAAACTGGAGTGGAGGTGACCTTGATGTCACTGCCAGTTCCACTTCTGTAGGGTTGATAAAGAACATGGACATTCTAACAGATAGCATGGATATGTGACTGGATCTAAGATAACAAGGTTTGGAGCTGGATGAACACAGCAGGCCAAGCAGCATCAGAGGAGCAGGAAAGCTGACGTTTCGGGCCGAGACCCTTCTTCAGAAATGGGGAAAGGGAAGGGGGTTCTGAAATAAATAGGGAGAGAGGGGGAGGCGGGTAGAAGATGGATAGGGGAGAGGACAGGTGGAGAGGAGGCAGACAAGTCAAAGAGGCGGGGAAGGAGCCAGTAAAGGGGAGTGTAGGTGGGGAGGTAGGGAGGAGATAGGTCAGTCCAGGGAGGACGGACAGGTCAAGGGGGCGGGATGAGGTTAGTAGATAGGAGATGGGGGTGGGGCTTGAGGTGGGAGGAGGGGATAGGTTGGAGGAGGGACAGGTTA
>JAHRHZ010000032.1:15215186-15324381 GCA_024137785.1 Ginglymostoma cirratum
AGGTCAGTCCAGGGAGGACGGACAGGTCAAGGGGGCGGGATGAGGTTCGTAGATAGGAGATGGGGGTGGGGCTTGAGGTGGGAGGAGGGGATAGGTTGGAGGAGGGACAGGTTAGGGAGGCAGGGACGAGCTGGACTGGTTTTGGGATGCGGTTGGGGGAGGGGAGATTTTGAAGCTTGTGAAATCCCCATTGATATCATTGGGCTGCAGGGTTCCCAGGCTGAATATGATTTGCTGTTCCTGCAGCCTTCAGGTGGCATCACTGTGGCATTGCAGGAGGCCCACGATGGACATGTCGTCTGAGGACTGGGAGGGGGAGTTGAAATGGTTCGCGACTGGGAGGTGCAGTTGTTTGTTGTGAACTGAGCGCAGGTGTTCTGCAAAGCAGTCCCCAAGCCTCCGCTTGGTTTCCCCCATGTAGAGGAAGCCACAATGGGTACAGCGGATGCAGTATACCACATTGGCAGATGTGCAGGTGAACCTCTGCCTGATGTGGAAAGTCTTCTTGGGGCCTGGGATTGGGGTGAGGGAGGAGGTGTGGGGGCAGGTGTAGCACTTCCTGCGGTTACAAGGAAAAGTGCCGGGTGTGGTGGGGCTGGAGGGGAGTGTGGAGCGGACAAGGGAGTCACGGAGGGAGTGGTCCTTCCGGAAGGCAGATAAGGGTGGGGAGGGAAAAATGTCTTTGGTGGTGGGGTCTGATTGCAGATGGCGGAAGTGTCGGAGGATAATGTGTTGGATCCGGAGGTTGGTGGGGTGGTACGTGAGGACGAGGGGGATTCTTTTTTGGTTGTTATTGCAGGGACGGGGTGTGAGGGACGAGTTGCGGGAAATGCGGGAGACACGGTCGAGGGCGTTCTCGACCACTGCGGGGGGCAAGTTGCGGTCCTTGAAGAATGAGGACATCTGAGATGTTCCTGAGTGGAAAGCCTCATCCTGGGAGCAGATGCGGCGGAGGCGAACGAATTGGGAATAGGGGATGGCATTTTTGCATTAAGGTGGGTGCGAAGAGGTGTATTCTAGGTAGCTGTGGGAGTTGGTGGGCTTGAAATGGATGTCTGTTTCTAGGTGGTTACTCGAGATGGAGACAGAGAGGTCCAGGAAGGAGAGAGAGGTGTTAGAGATGGTCCAGGTGAACTTCAGGTTGGGGTGGAAGGTGTTGGTGAAGTGGATGAACTGTTCGAGCTCCTCGTGGGAGCACGAGGCAGTGCCGATACAGTCATCAATGTAATGGAGGAAGAGGTGGGGTTTAGGGCCGGTGTAGGTACGGAAGAGGGATTGTTCCATGTAACCTACAAAGAGGCAGGCATAGCTTGGGCCCATGTGGGTGCCCATGGCCACCCCCTTTGTCTGTAGGAAGTGGGAGGAATTGAAAGAGACTGGATCTGTGACTGGATCTAAGCTGTGTTAATTCACCAACACTGATGGATATGCGTCCTTCAGAAAAGTCACTGTGAACTTTGTCGTAAGTAAAGGCAGCTGGGGTTCGATACCAGCTGAATTCCTGGGCAAATCATTTTTCATCTTACACTGATCCCGTTATTAAATACCTGGAGTCATTCCACAACTCGGTGCTTCAAAAATTACCTGAAACATCCGTGAGTGCTACTTGCTGATAACAGCACCAGAATCACTCCTGAAAGCATTTGTCTAACTGCAACCTTATTTAGAACCTGACATGAAGACTACCCGAGGATTCTCAATTTAAATGTCTTGTCACTGACTGAAATGCAATGCTTTTCTCGCTGTTAGAGTTGTTTCACTTCTGTGCCTTCGTTCTCTTAACCTCTTCCTGTTCTCCTGAAATCTTGAAAATTTTAGTTATAAGCTTCTTTCTGGCGAAATAGCAGATGACATTTGATGACTTTCATTTCACACAAGTAGTAAATACTACTGGGGGAGAAAGAAAAAGAAAAATGAAACAAAAACAGAATTTTTTTTCTTCAATATGAAAACCTATGTTGAAAGCTGAAATCAGTATTGCAAAGGTATCCTTAAATTTGAAAATGAAAATTCCATGAAACTCTGTCTCTATCCATAAGAACATAGACATAAAAGCAGAAATCAGCCATTCAGCCCATCTAGTCTACTTCACCATTCAATGAGATCATGACTGATCTGATAATCCTCAACACCACTTTGCCACCTTTTCTCTATAACACTTGATTCCCTTACAGAATGCATACTTGCCTGCACTGCATTTTTGTTCTGAAGCCTGCTGTAGGAACATAGAACATAGAACAATACAGCGCAGAACAGGCCCTTCGGCCCTCGATGTTGCGCCGACCTGTGAACTAATCTAAGCCCATCCCCCTATACTATCCCATCTTCATCCTTATGCTTATCCAAGGACTGTTTAAATGCCCCTAATGTGGCTGAGTTAACTACATTGGCAGGCAGGGCATTCCACGCCCTTACCACTCTCTGAGTAAAGAACCTGCCTCTGACATCTGTCTTAAATCTATCACCCCTCAATTTGCAGCTATGCCCCCTCGTACAAGCCGACGTCATCATCCTAGGAAAAAGACTCTCACTGTCCACCCTATCTAATCCTCTGATCATTTTGTAGGTCTCTATTAAATCCCCTCTTAGCCTTCTTCTCTCCAATGAGAACAGACCCAAGTCCCTCAGCCTTTCCTCATAAGACCTTCGCTCCAGACCAGGCAACATCCTGGTAAATCTCCTCTGCACCTTTTCCAATGCTTCCACATCCTTCCTGTAATGGGGCGACCAGAACTGTATGCAATATTCCAAGTGAGGCCGCACTCGCGTTTTGTACAGTTGCGGCATGAAATCACGGCTCCGGAACTCAATCCCTCTACCAATGAAACCTAACACGCCGTATGCCTTCTTAACAGCACTATCAACCTGGGTGGCAACTTTCAGGGATCTATGTACCTGGACACCAAGATCCCTCTGCACATCCACACTACCAAGAATCTTTCCATTGACCCAATATTCTGCCTTCCTATTATTCTTCCCAAAGTGCATCACCTCACATTTATCTGCATTGAACTCCATTTGCCACCTTTCAGCCCAACTCTGCAGTTTATCCAAGTCTCCCTGCAACCTGCAACATTCTTCCACACTGTCCACCACTCCACCGACTTTAGTGTCATCTGCAGACTTACTAACCCATCCATCTATGCCTGCGTCCAAGTCTTTTATAAAAATGACAAACAGCAGTGGTCCCAAAACAGATCCTTGTGGCACACCACTAGTAACCGGACTCCAGGCTGAATATTTTCCATCAACCACCACTCTTAGCCTTCTTTCAGAAAGCCAGTTTCTAATCCAAACTGCTAAATCTCCCTCAATCCCATGCCTCCGCATTTTCTTCAATAGCCTACCATGTGGAACCTTATCAAAGACTTTACTGAAGTCCATGTACACCACATCAACTGCCCTACCCTCATCCACATGCTTGGTCACCTTCTCAAAAAACTCAGTGAGGTTTGTGAGACATGACCTGCCCTTGACGAATCCATGTTGACTATCTCCAATCAAATTGTTGCTTGCTAGATGATTATATATCCTATCTCTTATAATCCTTTCCAAAACTTTTCCTACAACAGATGTAAGGCTCATGAGAAGCTTTTCAAGTGAAAGAACTGGAGCAAAAGGAGGTGCTGTGTTTCGATGACCATGCCTGATTCTTCTCCTAATAATCAGCAAAACAGACAGTGATAGATTGCCTCATCCACATGCCTCTAAATTGCAGTCAAGTCACACTGTATATAATACAAAGCCGCAGGGGAGGAGGTAGGCCCTAAAATGTCTAATTGGCAGACTCTACACAAGGTCTTTTGGAAGTGATAGCAGAGTCTGACATATATCTACAGTCTCCAGAAGGGAAAAGTCTGTAAGGTTTTGGAGTCTGACCTGTCTCATTAATGTTTAAAAGCTGTGCTATAGCATTGAAGCCTGTGAAGTAGACAATGGACAAAACAACTGTCAATTTACCCCAAATGTGGAGCCAAATGGAGAGAACAGATCCACATTTCACAATCCAAAGAACTGCAGGCACTATCAATGAATGTGCCCAGACATTGGACAGGCATGATGACGGCTTACAAAGAACAAACAACAATACAGCACAGGAACAGGCCCTTCAGCCCTCCAAGCCTGTGCTGATACATTTTGCCCCTGTGTACCAAAACTATCTTCACTTGCAGGATCCATATCCCTCTATTCCCTTCCTACTGATGTATTCATCCAAGTATTTCTTGAATGCTGCTATTGTGTCTGATTCCACCATCTCCTTTGGCAGCACGTTCCAGGCACTCACCAACCTTTGTGTGAAAAATTTGACTCACATATCTCTTCTAAACTTCCCTTCCCCTAACACCTTGAACCTGTGTCCCCTAGTAATTGACCCCTCTACCCTAGGAAAAAGCCTCATACTTTTTCACTTTATCCTTGCCATTCATAAACTTATAAAATTCTATCAGATTGCCCTTCAATCTCCTGCAGTCCAGTGAAAACAAACCCAGTCTATCCAACCTTTCTTCATTGCTGAAATCCCCCATACCAGACAACATTCTGGTAAACCTTTTCTCCGCCCTCTCCAAAGCATCCACATCCTTCTGGTGGTGTGGTGACTAGAACTGTACACAACATTTCAAGTGTGGCCAAACTAAAGTTCTATAAAGCTGCAGCATAACTTGTCTGTTCTTATACTAATGCCCCTTCCAATAAAGGCAAGCATGCCTCATGCCTTTTTATCACTTTATCTAGCTGCGCTGCCACCTTCAGTGATCTGTGGACCTATACACGCAGATCCCTTTGCATAGCAACACTCCGAAGGATTCTGCCATTCCCTGTATATTTTCCACATGTATATGACACTCCGAAACGCATCACCTCACATTTGGCTTATTGAATTTTGCAGCGCTGTAAGGACAGCAACAGAAGAAGGTGTATAAACAGCAGTCTCAGCATGTTGGACAACTTGGTGGACTGCTTAATCTGACACATATATGTTTGAGAGAAGGACCATTTTAAAGCAAACATCCAGAAATCCAAGGTATTGGAAGCGCTCACTGTATCGTAGCCACTTTCACACTAACTTTGGTCTAGGCAAGGTTCATGACACACTTTAGCTTTCACAGAGACAAGGCATCAGAATCACATTTAAAAAGGAAAATTCAACATTTCATTGCAGAGATAACTTCAATAGGAAAACAAGTAGATCCTTGACAAATGTTTCATGAAGAAAGTAAAGGTCTGATAGCCAACAATGCAAAAGAAATATGGTCAAGAATGTAGAAATTCTCAACTCAGCTCAGTCGTCCGGGAAGGATTAATAAGGGTCAATAAGGCTCTGTTTCTCTTTTCTGGACTGGTAGAACAGTTTCTTTCTTTGCTGAGTTTTGTCTCTCTGACAGTTATCCTGGCTCATCTCAGGATTCTCATTCTCATCCCCCTCCTACTCCTCAGAGGTTTTCTCTACCTCCTGCATCTCCTCCTCAGCCAACACATACCCCCTTTGAAGATTGAGATTGGGTGCATCCCACCGAGATGATGCAGAATATCCTGGCATGGCACCATGTGACTGGTCTAAGTATCAGAACTTCATCTTCAGAAGGCCTATGGCTCCAGTCTAAGTGCAGGTACACTTGTATTTCTCCTCGGTGGCAGTCTGAGGATTTTTGAGAGGAATCATTAAGCATGTGTGGAAAGGCTATCTCTTCTCACCCAGCAACAGACCTCGTACAGGCCAAAGCCTTTTGAAGGAGGCTAGCACCAATAGGTAGCCCAGGATGCAGAGTGTGTCAGTTGTCTGGATATCTAGCACAGGACATCTTCAAAATCCTGTTCTGGTCACAATTGGCTTTAACATGCAGAGAGTAGAGGTTTTACCTGCAGGATAAAGATAGGGTGCTCTGATTGCTATATGGGTACAACTGATTGCACCCTGAACCTGTACAAAACCAGCAATGGCTGAGATTCCTAATGCCTGAGGTATCTAACTCTCCATGTCAAGGTGGGAGTAGATGCATTAGTGGAGTCTGGCAAAAACAGCATCAGTGACATCCTGGATGCTCATATGAGTTGAGGACAGTGGAATGCTACAGAGGTCCCCAGCATCTCCCTGAAATAATGTGTTGTAACAAAATGAAAGGAGTGGTTACCTTTAGGGCTACCCAGCCTTTGTGACCATAGGCCCATCCGGCAGCTGGCATACTGATACATTAGCCTAGGAAAATCTGAGTTGTCTTCTACACAGATTCTCGGTAATTTGCAAGATAGCTGCTTTTAAGCCTCAAAGACCAATCAGCAGTTTTGCTTGACTTCCAGGACTGACTGGTCCAATTGCTGGAGTGAAATCGAGGCAATCCCCAGTCTTGCATTAGATGAACAATCTGATTAATACAGTAAAAGATTTCATCAGATGTGAAATATTGATATTTCATTTATTCAGCTAATTACTTAAATCCGAATTTCACTTAATGCCATCATCAGCCTCTACAGAGATAGTAACAAGATCCATGGCAGAAACTCATAAGCCTAGTAGGTGGCATCCTTGAACTGAGGGACAGGTGACTGCAACAAGCGATGTAGCATTTGCAATTTTTCTATGGTAAGGTACAATTCTTGAACCTCGAGGTATTTTGAAAACTCAAACCAATGAAACATGCTTTCCTGAATTACCTACTTTAAAACCTTGAGGGTGGAATTCATCAAGTTCTTGGTCTTCTTTATCCCAAGCCCCAGTATTATCTCCATTACAATTTTTGCTTATACCAATATCACTAATTTCCTTCCCTTTACTTATGTCTAGGTCTCTGTGTGCCATTGTTATTTTGTCCTTTTTCTTTTATTACCATTTCTCTTGATATCTCTCTAATAGGTTTGCTGTTGGTTTTGATATCATATTCAAGTCAAGCATTTGTCAGATTCTTACTTTGAACCTCCTACTACTTTAATGTAGTTAGCATGAAATAGCCTCCATTTTTTTTTGACAGAACCTGCAGACAGTTATCAGATGGGACAGCCAAAGGATGATCTCTGTACAAATCTAATTCACTTATTAAAAACACACAGATAGGAGAAGGAACACGGTTTTAGGATATACATAACTTGCACAGCGAATGGGGAATGAAAACACTAAGAGGCTGTCAAAGCACTGGGTCAAAACACAACTAAGTGACTATTCTTTAAGAAAACAAACCAAGAATGGCCTTTGTTCAGCTTCACCATTCAGCACCAGTTACCAATGGTTGCTATGCGACTACAACACTGTTCAGACACAGAGAATTTCTCATGTGGTCTCATTACATAGTTGAGGCATTGGTGCTTCAATTGAATGTCTGATGTGCAGGCCTGCTATTGGCATTTCTGCTGTTCATTATGGGGTGCTAACACAAAACACCCTCAAAGGCGCTCAGCTTCATGACCATTCTGGCTCAAACATTTTGGAGGGCTGAGTTAATTGAACTTGTAAATTCCAACTTGAAGCAGACTAATAATCACTTCAATGACTGACATGACATTTTATATGTGCAAAGGAAGATGGTTATGATAGTTAAACACCAATCATCTCAGCTCCAGGAAAATGCTGTAGTAGTTTCTCAAGGCAACATTCAATCTCCTTCAGCTACTCCATCATATGGTCAAAAGTAGAAATATTTGTTGATAGCAGCACAGGATTAAACTCCATTTACAATTCCCTACACAATAAAGCATTCATTGCCTACACAAAGCTTGATCTGAACAACATTCATTAGTAAATTTCAATTAACAAACACTTCACACATGTACCAAGTAATGACCATCTCTAACAATAGAGTCCATTCAACACTCCTTGAAAGTTTCTGGCTTCATTTATAGCTAAATCCTAAGCATCTTGGGGGCACCACTTACTTTCCATTCACCTGGACCAGATACATTACTACTATTGCTGCATCAACAGGACAGAGGTTGTGAATTCTGTAGAAAGTGACTCTCCTCCCGAAAACCCTTACCATCTACAAGAAACAAGTCAAAATTGAGATGGAATATTCTCCATTTCCTGAATGAACTGAACACCACCAAAAGCAAAGAAGATCAACTTTATCTCCTTGGAATCCAACCCATCCAGCGCCTTAAACATTCACTCCCTCTAGTATCAACACAACATGAGTGCAATGTGTACAACCTACAACGTGAAAGAAAGTGACAACTCAAGACTTCTTTAACAGAAACTTTTCTAATGCCCACAACATTGTACATCAAAAAGTTAAGAATAACAGACACATGAGAAAACCAACATTTTCAAGTTCCTCACCAAATCACAAACCATCCTTACTTGGAAATCAATTGCCAAACTGTCACTGTTGCTGGGTCAAAATCTTGGAAATCCCTCCCTAACAGTTATGGGAGTATCATCAGGTTGTAATGGCTCCAGAAGGGGTTCATCAACACCTTTTCTTAGGGCACTTATGAATGGGAAACAAATTGCGTCTTGGCTACTGACAGCCACATTCTATGTGTTAAATACTTAATAATGCACTTTTTTTTTCTAGAACAAAGAGATCCTAATTAACCATGAGAAATCTAAAGTACACATCAAGTGAACATCAAGAAAATCGAGTATCTGAATAGGAATCACTTGAGGGACAGAGATGACCATAGTTTTGAAGAAAGTGGGGATATTATCAGAGAGGAGTTATGTTGATGTTGTCACTCGATGTAAAGAATGGAAATTTGAATGATCATGAGCCAAGGTGACAATATAACAAGCAATTTTTAAAAGAAAAATCATTCACGGAATGTGGACCTCACCAGCTATACCAGTATTTATTGTCCATCCCTAATTGCCAAGAGGGCAGTTAAGAGTCAACCACATCACTGTGGGTCTGGAATCAAATGTAGACCAGACCACCAATGGTCAAGCACTGCAAACAACTGTTTGGTCCTGAAGATTCTCAAGTACAGTTGGCATAGCTCAGTCATAAATATTTGATGGACATGGGCCTTTATGATGCCCAGTTGGTTGATCCAGGATCAGCATATCTGTTGCATGGAATAATGCCTTGAGACCCTGCTGGAAAAAGAAGGGTGGATCCTGGCAGATTGATCCTGAGCAGACTGTCAAAGTCATTTGGCAGAATGCCTCATCACCAGAAATTTCCAACAAGAACCAAGACATCGCTTGGCTGGTGGTTAAAAGGTCACTACCTGTGAGATCCATCATGTCTGCCCAGACTCTGTGAACCACCACATGCTGCCCTCAAAGTGGCTGCAGGAGGGTCGAGACTGGCTGGAATGTGCCTTTGCACAGAAGGCCTGGAGAGAGATGCAGTGGTTCTTGTCGAAGTTTGTCCCGAGCAACTCTGTGACGCAGGACTCTGTGCTCTATGATCTGCTCCCCAGGATGCACACCAAGACAAACATCGACTGTGCCTGGACAACCATCAAATCGTGAAAGACGCTCTTTCGTCTGCCTGAAACTTCCAGAGCCAGGAATGGACCTCGACCAAGTGCTGCAGACTGGCACATTCCAAGTCCAAGACTATGTGCTGATGGATGCACTAGCTTGGGGGCAACAGCTGCCAGGTGCAGTGGGGAAACAGCACCATCTAAGGTATTTCTGCTGAAGTTAAATGGGGGTCTCTTCAGTTATTGGACCCTCCCAGTGCCTCAAATGTATGTAAATACAGTCTTACACAAGTAAGAAATGCCTTTGGTTTGTTTGCTGGTTAGAGTCAAACTGCAATGTTTGTTTGCTTCTACATATGCTACTGTACAGAACAGAACTGCTTCAGTGACCATGTATATATATGATATTTTTATGAATAAAGTATATTTTTGAAATTAAAAGAAGTGACTACAAGGAATGTAAAAGTTTCTTCCCTTTGATGAATTACAACCATTAACTTGTGTTGTTATTGAGGATCACCTTTTCTGCTCTGTTTTTGCATCTGAAAGCAATGTATGTCTGTTGTAAAATATGCAATGATTCTTTAAATGCTGGCTATTGCCTGTTCAATCAGAACTTTCAATGTAATTTATCATAGCAATTTTCCCCACTTACTGTTATATTATCCTGTGTTTTGACACAAGAACCAAGTTCTGGATTGAACTTCATTACTTTCAAATTTAATATAAAATTCCAACAAATTGTGACCAATTTTCCCTAAAGGCTCCTTTCCAAGAATATTATTAATTGGACTTTGTTATGATAGTAGTAAATACGGACTATTGAATTCTCATGTCCATCATGAGTTTTTTATTTGAGACATTTCATGAATATTTTGTTTAAATAAAAGGACAAATACTCAGCTAAAGTAGTTCCAGTGATCACCTGGCCACAGATGGGGACAAGTCCAGGAGGCTAAGGTAGAATAAATGAAACCTTTTTGCGCTGAAATTACCATTTTATCTAAAAAATATTGAATCAAGGCAACTGAGTCAAGTTTCAACATACTCAAATCTGAATCTCCTGTTTTACTCACAATTGTATGATTTCACATATTGGTAGATGAAGGCTCACCACTAAGTTATTCAGCTGGGAAAAGCAAATAAGCCAGAGTCAGGAGTACAAAACCAACACGACTAACTCCAATAATTAAAACAAAATGCAAGTGCACCATTTTATTTCTGTACAAGACCTTGGATCAGTGCCAGAATACTGTTCCATTTTGACTTTCTCACAGGCTATGAGTTATTGAGGCTTTGTGAAGACTGCAGAGGAGCACCAAAAGATTAATTCTGTTTTTAAATGCCAATTACCCAAATATTTCAAAAGATTATGTCTGCAAACTTCAAAAAATGAACACTCATGTAATGAATGGAATATGTTGTATTTATTTGGATCAATCTTTTCAATTAGATAAATTAAAGTGGACCAAGCAGTCATATTTACAAGTTAAATAAAGACAGAATATGTTCAATACTAGACAACTCTTCATTTCCAATAAAATAGTAGATCTGTGGAAAAGAGTATTGGCTCATTCAATGAATGTGGATTTGCAATTCTGATTCAAGAGTGAGCTGGACATAGTTTTGCATAGTAAAAACAGAAAGAACTGCGGATGCTGTAAATCAGGAACAAAAACAGAAGTTTCTGGAAAAGCTGAGCAGATCTGGCAGCATCTGCGAAGACAAAAAAGGTTCTGAGGAAGGGTCACCGGACCCGAAACGTTAACTCTGATTTTTTTCTTCACAGGTGCTGCCAGACCTACTGAGTTTTTCCAGAAACTTCTGTTTTTGTTCATACTTTTGCATGGGTAATCTTGTGTGCATCAATTTCACATGATCATAAATTTGAATCTCTTATCTAGATAATCAAACACACTGTGCTCACTTTTCTGCCATGAAATGGAAGTCTAAACCTCCAATATGGCAACAGGGGGAGGCAATGGCCTAGTGGTATTATCACTGGGTGGTTAATCCAGGGAACAAGACAATATTCTTGGGACCCAGGTTCAAATCCCTCCACGGCAGATGGTGGAATTTGAATCCAATAAAATATCTGGAATTAAGAATCTAATGATAACCGTGAATCCATTGTCAATTGTCGGGAAAAACCCATCTGGTTCCCCAATGCCCTTTAGGGAAGGAAACTGCCATTCTTACCTGCTCTGGCCTACATGTGACTCCAGACCCACAACAATGTGGTTGACTCTGAACTGCCCTCTGAGCAATTAGGGATGGGCAATAAATGCTGCCTGGCCAGCAATGCCCTCATCCAGTGAATGAATAAAGAAAAAAAAAGTGAACCATCTGCATATTCCAAGCTGGAGGTGGCACAGCCACTATATTTGTTCAAGCAAATGAAGGATGCCCAAGATCTACACGGTGGCAGACAAATGTTACACATGCTCCTTGTCCAAAATCAGAATTTCCTGACTGCGACAACTACTAGGCCACCTGTGTTCAGAGAAAACCGTGTCTGCTTCCAGTGATTAAACAAATGGTTGCAGGCCACCTCAGTAAAGCTAAATTCAGAAAAACGTTACGACCACCTGAATGTAGGGCTGGATTATACTGAAGCACTTTTCCAAACTTCATGTTAACAAAGTCTACCACATCAGTCTGCAGCTGCTTCCGAGAAATAACTCACACTCCAGCATCCTAAAGTGCTGATTTGACCCTACTCCATCCCAATCACCTTCAATCCAAAGTGATGGAATGACCGATATCAGGTGCATTTTGGACCTAACTACATGCTACTGCCTTAATCCAACATAAAAACCAGATGAAATGGCCACCATAACATCCACATATGAACATGCCACTTTACAAATTATGAGAACATGTTTCAATGCATGGATTTAACTGGAAATAATTCCCATGGCATAAATTAGAGTGCACACTAATCAAGAATTTAAATGAGAAATGAACTTCTTGGATGAATTGGGATTTTAATTAATCATATACAATATTGTAAAATGACAGTCTATGCAAAATTGTTTTGTTCAAGTACATCTGATTGTTAAGCCTTGCTAAGCATGATGTTCTAAATCTGTATGGAATTGTGTGATATTTATTACATGTTTGATTTATTCATTCTGTAAATGGTATCTTTGATTGGGTTTCCATAATACTTAATTTGCAAATCAATTTTGACATTAGTTTCGATCTATATGTATTGGTCCGATGATGCAACTTTTTCTACTTTCAAAGGAGAAAGAAGAATGTAAAAGATGCCCTTCAAGTCTATCATCCAAATGACAATCTGCAATAATCATTTTGTGAGACCTTATCACATTCATGTCAAGCTGTGTATCCCTAAGAGTGAACTCTTTCTTTAACATATCAGATGCAAAATTGGCCGTCATCAACAACAAATAGTTTACTTTTCTGGTACAGAAAGAAAAGTTATATTTGGAACATTCAAGATACTGTACCATCAGCTTTTTGTAGCCTTTGTCTCTTGATGTTCTATTTTCCTGAACAAAAGCATAAAGAGCTACAATTAAGCTTAAGAAACTAAAGCAAAATGCTTCTCGTAGAAAGTGAGAATTAGCCAACAGAGAGTTTAAAGTTGTTATTTAATTGCTGTGGGCCAAAACATCCTGCAAACTTTTCATCAATGATGTGCACTGTAAATTTCAAATCCTCACATTTAAGATAACATTTTAATTTCATCCAAACCCATTTATAGTCAAGAAAGAATTCCAATGTGTTAAAACATTAATCACAGGCACTTTTAAAATCTGATATTGATTGTAAAAATGAATGGCCTGAGGGGTAGAAAAATTATTCTAGTAAAATGTTGTTTCACAGTTTAACATTCAAACGTAAGTTTCACCTGAAGAATTTATTGGCTCAAAAGATAATTTACAGTTTGAACAAAACAAATGTCTATGTATTGGCTAGAATTTAACCTGTTTTGTATCAAATTAATTGGCAATTTAATATTGAAAGCTTTACACTAAAATCTTTTCTGGAGAATCTAACCAACCTTACTTGAAATTAAGTGCCAGGTTTGATTGTGAGCAAGTTTGGGTTTATTACTTTGATACTTTAGAAAAATTTCTGCATAGTCTCATTTGATTGATCTCGAACTTTGTTGCCAATATAAATTTTACATTAGTAGGTAAGGGACTGAAACTACTTGATCCTGTATACTGGGAGTAAAACAAGTACATTGTGGCCTTCCTCAAAATACCAAACCATCCAGCCAAGAATGTTAAAGAGAGATTGAACTTGAAAGAGGATTAAAATATTTTTCATGTGACCTGCAAATTGGGCTCCTATAGATATAAAATATTGATGGCACTTTAGTTTAGAGTGTCACACAAAATTGGCATGAAGGAATCAAATCAAGCGTTAGGCTTATTCTACTCAACTTCACTTGGCATGGGTCTGGCTAGGAACCAAATGTCATGGAAAAGTTCTGCCACAATTGGTCCTTTTTCTATTGTCTTTCCCTTCCCTGGCGTTGTCTTGAGGGATGCTAAGTGAGGTAGGCAACTCAAAGGTGGCTAATCTGTGGATTTACAATAACTGCCTGCAGCTCAGCAGACTTATCTGGACTTAGTTAGGTGACACCCAATCCCTAATTTGGACCTGCTCATCAAAAGTCACTTATAGCACACAGTATGAACTAAACAAATGTTTGTGTATACATTGTTACTTATACACTTACATTGTCACTTTTCTAAAGAAGGGTCTCAACCCGAAACGTCGGCTTTCCTGTTCCTCTGATGCTGCCTGGCCTGCTGTGTTCCTCCAGCTGCACACTTGGTTATCGCTAATAGCATAGTTTCTCAAGACTTCTGTGCTGTACAACAGATCTTTTATGATGGGAAACTCTGGACTGTGCTTTTCATCTTCTATCCAATTATTTTGCCTATTCTCTGTCTTCCTCTCTTGACAAATCAAAAGGTTTCAATTTTATGGTTATAATCTCACCAGAGCCATTCAATTATTATGTATCTATATTTTTATTACCTAGCAATGACTTGCATTGTTCATTCATTTACTTTTTATACTAACATATGTAACTCATCTCTCATTTGTTTCCCTTTGTCTTGGACGATTAATTATTTCAGAGCCAAGTGCATACGTTGGAAGACTTCTTTCAGGTTTTTGACAATGCTGCCCTTTGAGGCTTGTCAAACTATAAGCAGTGCAATGGACATTCATGACTGCAATTTCCCATAAGGTAAATTCCAATCCTACCCCTGCTGTCAAGGTGCAAACAAAAATAAGGAACATTTCCTCATATACTGGAATAGCAAATGATAATTCTGCTTTTCTTATCCTATCCAATTATTTTGCCTATTCTGTCTGTCTCTCTTGCTCCAATCCCATTATTTTCTATCTTTTCACTTATTGTTTCTTCACCATATGTTTGTATTAGTTACTATTTTGCTCTCCCTTTCACTTCTGTTCTTTGCATGTCCTGTTCTCATTTACATTGTCACTTCTTTCTTTATCTTCCTTGCTTCCTCACCCTATCTTTTCCACTGACCTTGATTCTCCTTGCTCTTCACATTCTTAACATGTGTTTTCTCTCTCATTATGTATTTAGCCCCACTGTTTTGTTCATTTTACATTTCATTTCCAAGCACCATGGTTATCGTCTGTTAGTTTTCTCTTTTCCTATTACTACTTATCTTCCTATTCATCCTCATCTTTCCTTTTCCTTACTTTCACTCAACTTCTCCAGCCTTTCTTCGTCCATGTGTGGAGTCAATTTTCATTTTTCACAGTCTACCTCTTGAATGTCTCTGGTGAGGGTTTGAATCTTTTCTCATGGTTGGGATTCATCAGGATGCTGCCTCCAAGCTGCTCAAGCATGAAGAGTGCAGGTAGTCAGCCTTTTGATTGTAGTGCAAGATATCAGGCTGTTCCTCTATGAAACTGGACAGGGCAAATTCCATTTGAGGGGCTAGTACGGAAGATGAAATCACATGGGATCTGCCGTAAGTTGATAAGTTCACTAATGTCCTTTAGGGAAGGAAACTGCCATCCTTACCTGATCTGGCCTACATGTGACTCCAGACCCACAGGAACATGGTTGACTCTCAACTGCCCTCTGGGCAATTAAGGATGGGCAATACATGATGCCTAAAAGTGATTCCCCCATCCTTTGAATGAATAAATGAAATAAATTACAAAATTGGCTTGGTGACAGAAGGTAGAGGGTGGTTGTGGAGGAAAGGCATTTTTCCTACTGGTGTTCAATGAGGATCAGTGCTCGGATGACTGTTGGTTTGTAATATATATGGATGACTTGTATGAAAATGTAGGTGGTGTTATTAGTAAGTTTGCAGATGACATGAAAATTGGCAGAATTGTGGATCGCGAGTAAGGTTGTCAAAGGATACTGCAAGATATAGATCAGTTGGAAAGTTGGGTGAAAAAATGGCAGATGGAGTTTAATCTGGACGAGTGTGAGATGATGCATTTTGGGTGGTCAAATTTAAAAAAAAGTTTCCAGTAAATGGCAGGACCCTTATGTGCATTGATACACAAGAGGGATCTTGGGATCCAAGTCCATAGCTTTCAGAAAGCGACAACACAAATGGATAAGGTGGTAAAGAATACAGACAGCATGCTTATCTTCATTGGTCAGGGCATTGAATATAAAATTGGCAAGTCATGTTTCAGCTGTATAAAATTTTAGTTAGGTCACACCTTCAGTACTGTGTGTAGTTTTGAACGCTACACTGTTGGGAGGATCTGAAGGCTTTGCAGGATGATGTTTGGATTCTACTGTATTAGCTACAAGGAGAGACAGGATGAAAACAGAAGTTGCTGGAAAAGCTCAGCAGGTCCGGCAGCAGCTGTGAAGAGAAAATCAGAGTTAATGTTTCAGGTCTGATCACCCTTCCTCAGAACTCAGGCTGTTTTCGCTAGAGTGTCAGAGGCTGAGGGGTGAACTGTTAGAAGTATCTATATTTATGACAGCCATGGCTAAGGAGTATAGTCAGCATTTTCCTAGGGTAGAAATGTCAAATACTACGGAAGGCAGCACCGCGGCACAGTGGTTAGCACTACTGCCTCACAGTGCCAGGGACCTGGGTTTGATTCTAATTTCAGGTGACTGTCTGTTCGCATGTTCTCTCTGGACCTGTTGGGTTTCCACCATGTGCTCTGGTTTCCTCCCACAGTCCAAAGATGTGCAGGTTAGGTGGATTGCCCATGCTAAAATGTGGGATTACAGGAATAGGGTGGGGGTTGGGTCAGAATGGGACTCTGTTCGGAGGGCCACTGCAGACTTGATGTGACAAATGGCTTCTCGATGCATTTAGGAATTCTATAATAACAGATTTAAGATGAGAGGAGATGTGCGAGCAAGTTTGCTACACAAAGGGAATGCACTGCTGGGGAAATGGGAGAAGTAGGTACAATAGCAATGTTCAAGATGTGTTTAGACAGACACATGAACAGGCAGGGAATAAAGGGATGTGGAGCATGTGCAGGCAGATGGGATTAGTTTTGAATGGCATTACGGTTAGCACAGACATAGCGGGCCCAAAGTTCTGTTCCCTGTGCTGTCCTGTGCACTTGATGAGCTATGAGTGCAAGATGAGAAGTTTCAATAGAATGTCTCTTTTCTCAGCAATAATAAAGAATATTCCAAAATGGCAGAGCCTGGTCTTTGGTGAGAGAGGACTGATCAGTGCTTTGTCTGACTTTCAATGTACTACTGACATGATCCGGCCCCAATTTATGGGAAAACTATTGGCCTTCATATTTGTTTCTCTTCATTGCCATTAGCATTCTTCTATTGAGTCATACTACCCACAATTTCAACATGAAATAGGTGGCACTGAAAATTAATCCGTAAGTGTTGATATCAGCCCGGTGATCTGAATATGCAGATCAAAAGTCACAACATAACAAACTTAAAGCTGAGTGGGAAGATGAATGAAAAAACAACTAAGGATTACTGAAGTAAAGGAATAATAGCAGAGAGGCTGCATTCCCTAACTCTTTCTTATTTTTCAAAGTAAAATCAAATTCTCAGCTTGTATTTTACTTGTAAACCCTAATTACTGAGCCAGATTGACAGCTGGTATTTGAGATGTTCACAAAGGTGACAGTTCTTTCACTCTGCGAGCATCACTCACACACTATGATCAAAGACATCCTTGAAGTTAACTTGCTGATTCTTAATACATTTGTAATTTAAAACTGATGGAAAATTAATGGAAAATAAAGGCTTTAAAATGAATTAAAAAGAATGCTGATTGCATTGTGCGTTCTTTTTAATTCATTTTAAAGCCTTTATTTTCTTGGCCATTTTAATTAATCCTATAGAACAGCATTTTATTTCTTTTAGAAGAGGTTGTCAAGCATGAAAATGCTAACAACAGAATATGTGTCAGGCTACATAAGATATAAATTTACAATTTGTAATGGGAATTTTTTTTAACCACAAATACGTCCTTGCCAACTAAACAAACTGAAACCCAAATCTGGTGTCATGACAAATATATCTTTATGGCTTGTGGTGTGAAATTACACAATACAACCTAGCAGCTTAAATACTGCTAGTTCAAAACACCTCAGTAATGCAAAGCAGAAATTCATACTGTGAATCACCAACAGGAAAGATTTATGCCACTACACAATACTAACCCATCTCATGTATGAGTTGTATAATCAAAACATGTTTGAGAATTTGTTATTGTGCATTATCGGGGCTTGCAAATGTCATAAACTAAGCACTGCTTCAGAGAGGTGCAGTGACCTTGTCATAATTGTTGTCCTATTGCATGGAATTGTCAAATCTCACGCAGCACACTGACTATTAGTCTATACAACGTTAGATGGTGATGGCAAAAACAGAGGGTCGAAACTTTATCCAATCACTACAAGTGGTCCACAATATATATCATCATGATAAATGTTGTCTTCAACTCACAATGCTAATTTTTTGAGGAGCTAAATATAAAATTTCCCTGCAGTCATGTCATTGCATCATTTTGTCTTAATTCAGTTTAGTATAGAAAATGCACAATTAGCAATTTACATCTGTGCCACCATCTTAACATCAAATTCTATCATCCTGTCTATGCTGGTGAGTCTTGTGTTTCAGATTTCCAGCATTTGCAGTTTCTTGTTTTGTGTTCTCTCACATATTTCATAGCAAGTTCTCATCATTATTGAATCTCCCTTCACAGCACTTTTCCCGTATATAACCTTGGCGCATATTGAGGACCCCGTTTTACACATTTTGCAGAATATAATTTTTTTTAGAAGTTGTCTTTCTAAACAAAGAGGAATATAATGCAAGATTTCAAAAAGACAGAGCGTGTTGATAGAATGAGCAGAGAAGTGGCAGATGAAATTTAATGCAGACAAGTGTGAAGCGGATCATTTTGGTTTGAAGAACACTGAGAACTATTATAAAATATAGGATGCAATGCTGAAGTGTATACAGGAACAGATCGGGTACATACGTGCAGAAATCATTGATAGCATGACAGGTTGAGAACATGGTTAATACAGCTTCCTGTACTTCATTAATAGTGAAATAGAGTATTGAACAAGGAAATTATTTTAAACCGGCATAAAACACTGGTTTGGCTTCAATTGAAATATTGCATTTAGATTTTAGGCACCACACTTCAGGGAATACAGTAAGACACTGAACAGGAAACAGCTAAGTTTCACAAGAATGGCCTCAGAGTCACAAAGAAAGATTGAAGAAGTCAGGTCTGTTCTCTTTCATGAAGATAATGTTAGGAAGAGATTTGATTGAGGTATTCTAAATCATGAGAGATGTGTTTAGAAAAGATAGGGACAAATTATTCCCCTTGATGTTTTCTCGTCATTTAAATACTTTTGAAATGTCATCACTGTTGGAATATAGGGACACATTGGTATTGGAAGAATATTGTACAGCCACGAGAGAAGTGGAGTACTTAATAATTATTCAGGATTACATTAGAGGTCGAGAGCATATTCTGAATCTCTCAATTCAACTTTTTTTTTGCAGATGTGAAACTCCACATATCATTTTTTGTTTTTAATATGAAAAACATAGAAAGTTGATAGTGCAAGAGGAGGTAATTCAGCCCATCCTGTCTATAATGACCAAGCAAGAGTAATCCAATCTGATCCTATTGTCAAGCTTTTATTCCATTCCTCTGTTGATTACAGGTTTTATCTTCCAGTGCATATCCAAATATTTTAAATGTGCTGAGATTTTTCTGCCTTTCACACATTTTCAGGCAGTGAGTTTCAGAACCCCACAACCCTTTGAGTGAAAGCATTACTCCTTGCTCACCACTGATACTTCTGTTAATTTCTTTGAAGTGTTGGATTCTCCTTGAGTCTTTGAGGTAAAAGCATTTCAAACCAACATTTGCCATAATATTGACCTAACCATAATCAAAGCAATGGGCAGTGTAGGAAAATTCAAAAATGATACTGTTCACATGACATTGTTACTCCTCTCTTTACAAATGATGAAGATTGCAGGGAAAGGAAATGTTGCTAAAACTTATTGAATCATTTCAGTCAACTATCTAGTTTGTGTGCACTGCATTGGCAGTGATCCAAGGCAAAAGCCAAATGTTAATGCTGGGACATGTCATGTGTGTACCTCGCCTTTGAGAGAGTTCATCTTTAAGATTGTCATGTGCTATGTACATGCAACGTCGCAATTCTGCCATGCAGTTAGTTTATTGTATGACTCAGTCATGCACACACAGAAGTCAATTGGTTTGCCATATTGACTGTCTCAGAATAAAATTACCCTAAGAAACAATCAATCCCTAACATGACACGGTGAACCGCTGGTAGACAACATCACACAGCTAACACCTATCATGATCCAAAAGACATCAATCTATATATTTGACAAGTGAAACACAAGAGTCTGAATGTTTTAGATCACGCTAAAATATATGACACAGCCCTTGATGTCTTTGTCCATTCTAGTGTCAGACAGTATTGAAAATGCAGCTTGATGCTAAACAGATAAATCCCTATCAACAGACCAGTTTAACTCACTTGAGAAGGGCAAGTGATCAGAGAGTGTGATAACACAGTGTGGAGCTGAAAGAGCACAGCAAGCCAAGCAGTTTCAGAAGGGTCCCAACCTGAAACGTCAACTGGCCTGCTCCTCTGATGCTGCCTGGCGTGCTGTCCTCCTCCAGCTCCACACTGTGTTATCTCTGACTCCAGCATCGGCAGTTCTTACTATCTCTGATCAGAGTGTGTGCTGGATTGATAGCATGTAAGGGAAGGTCAAAGACATAGTTTCAAAATATCACAAATTCCACAGCTCAAATTCAGATGCAGCAGATCTCCTAACAGAAATGAAAGTGGTTAAAAATGTTTAAAGCTCTTTTTAAACTATGGCTATGTTTGGTGCAGAAACACAAGCCATTAAGATTTGCTTAGCAATTGGGAATGACTGTCTACACCACAGACTTAACATGTCAGGATTAAGTGTACAACAGCTAAAAGATTCCCACACAATACAGACCAAACTCGAAGAGAATTCAGAGTCAGATTAAATTTCCATCATGTTGCTTAAATTGAAGCTTAACGGAATTCATAAACCACTTTGTAAGCAGATGCAGAAAAAAGGCTCTTTATGTGATTTTTTTCTGATGGGAATTGTTTAGTTGGTGATTGCATCCACTCTCAAGGATGTTTTCCAGAAAGATTTGTAAGACAAACCAAAGGAAATGATTTATAATTTGTAATGGGGATTTTTTAAAAAAACGTGAATACTTCCTTGTCAGCTAAACTAATTGAAACCCAGATCTGGTGTCATGCCAAGTGTATCTTTGTGGCTTGTGATGTGAAAGCACAAAGTACAACCTAGCAGCTTAAATAGTGCTGCTAGAGCAGAAATTCATACTGTGAATTACCAACAGGAAAGGTTTGTGTCACTGCACAAGACTAATCCATCTTGTATATGTTTTATACAACCAAAACTTGCTTGAGAATTTGTTATTGTGCATTCTCAGGGCCTGCAAATGTCAAAAACTAACCACAGCTTCATATAGTGCAGTGTGATCTTGTCATAATTAATGCCCATTTACATGGAATAGTTGCAATTCAAGCAGCATAATAACTATTAGTCTGGACAACATTAAACAGTGATGGAAAAACCAGAGACTCAAAACTTTTTTCAATCATTACAAGCAATCAATGATACACATTATCATGATATATGTTGTTTTCAACTCACATTGCTGACTTTTTGAGGAGCTAAATGGAAAGATTTCCTGCAATCATTTTGTTGTGTCATTTTGTCTTAATTCAGTTTAATAGAGAAAACATACAACTCATACTTTACATTTGCATCACCATCTTAGCATTTACTTCCAATATCATGTCTGATGCTTCTGTGTCTTCTTTGCTTCAGATTTCCAGCATCTGCAGTTTTTTGTTTTGTCGTTTTGTGTTCACAGCAAGTTCTTGTCATAATTGACATGAACACTATCTCTCTCACGCTGTTTTTTTTCTGAAAATAAATTATCATGGCGATGCAAATGCTAAGAAATTGTAAAATACAAATAGGGCTGAGCATTTACAGATAGAGATTAATTTAGATAAATATGAGGTGCTGCATTTTGCCAAGGTAAGTCAGGGCAAACTTATACACTAAATGGTAAGGTCCTGGAGAGTGTTGCTAAACAAAGAGACCTTGGAGTGCAGGTTCACATTTCCATGAAAGCAGGGCCCCAAGTCAAAAGGATAGTGAAGAAGGTGTTTGGTACGCATGCCTTTATTAGTCAGTGCATTGAGGATAGGAGTTGGGAGGTAATGTTGCGGCTGTACAGGACATTGGTTAGGCCACTTTTAGAATACTGCATGCAATTCTGGTCTCCTTGCCATTGAAAGGATGTTGTGAAACTTGAAAGGTTTCAGAAAAGATTTACAAGGAGATAACAAGCATGGGGCTGGATGAACACAGCAGGTCAAGCAGCATCATAGGAGCAGGAAAACTTGACGTTTCGGGCCTAAACCCTTCATCAGAAATGGTGGGGGGGAAGAGAGTTCTGAAATAAATAGGGAGAGTGGGGGAAGCGGATAGAGGATGGATAGAGGAGAGGATAGGTGGAGAGGAGGCAGACAAGTCGAAGAGGCAGGGATGGAGCCAGGAAAGGTGAGTGTAGGTAGGGGGGTAGGGAGGAGATAGGTCAGTCCAGGGAGGACGGATAGGTCAAGGGGGCAGGATGATGTTAGTAGATAGGAGATGGGGGTGTGGCTTGAGGTGAGAGGAAAAACAGGTTAGGGAGGTGGAGATGAGCTGGGCTGGTTTTGGGATGCGGTTGGGGGAGGGGAGATTTTGAAGCTTGTGAAATCCACATTGATGCCATTGGGCTGCCGGGTTCCCAGGCTGAATATGATTTGCTGTTCCTGCAGCCTTCGGGTGGCATCACTGTGGCATTGCAGGAGGCCCAGGATGGACATGTCGTATGAGGAATGGGAGGGGGAGTTGAAATGGTTCGCGACTGGGAGGTGCAGTTGTTTGTTGCGAACTGAGCGTAGGTGTTCTGCAAAGCGGTCCGCAAGCCTCCGCTTGGTTTCCCCGCTGTAGAGGAAGCCACAACGGGTACAGCGGATGCAGTATACCACATTGGCAGATGTGCAGGTGAACATCTGCCTGATGTGGAAAGTCTTCTTGGGGCCTGGGATTGTGGTGAGGGAGGAGGTGTGGGGGCAGGTGTAGCACTTCCTGCGGTTACAGGGAAAAGTGCCGGGAGTGGTGGGGCTGGAGGGGAGTGTGGAGCGGACAAGGGAGTCGCGGAGGGAGTGGTCCCTCCGGAAGGCAGATAAAGGTGGGGAGGGAAAAATGTCTTTGGTGGTGGGGTCTGATTGCAGATGGCAGAAGTGTCGGAGGATGATGCGTTGGATCCGGATGTTGGTGGGGTGGTATGTGAGGACGAGGGGGATTCTTTTTTGGTTATTATTGCGGGGACGGGGCCTGAGGGATGTGTTCCGGGAAATGCGGGAGACACGGTCGAGGGCGTTCTCGACCACTGTGGGGGGGAAGTTGCGGTCCTTGAAGAATGAGGACATTTGAGATGTACGGGAGTGGAATGTCTCATCCTGGGAGCAGATGCGGCGGAGGCCAAGGAATTGGGAATAGGGGATGGCATTTTTGCAGGAGGGTGGGTGGGAGGAGGTGTATTCCAGGTAGCTGTGGGAGTCAGTGGGCTTGAAATGGACATCTGTTTTTAGGTGGTTGCCCGAGATGGAGACAGAGAGGTCCAGGAAGGAGAGAGAAGTGTTGGAGATGGTCCAGGTGAACTTCAGGTTGGGGTGGAAGGTGTTGGTGAAGTGGATGAACTGTTCGAGCTCCTCGTGAGAGCACGAGGCGGCGCCGATGCAGTCATCAATGTAACGGAGGAAGAGGTGGGGTTTAGGGCCAGTGTAGGTACGGAAGAGGGATTGTTCCACGTAACCTACAAAGAGGCAGGCATAGCTTGGGCCCATGCCGGTACCAATGGCCACCCCCTTTGTCTGTAGGAAGTGGGAGGAATTGAAAGAAAAGTTGTTGAGGGGGACGTGCTACACCTGCCCCCACACCTCCTCCCTCACCCCAATCCCAGGCCCCAAGAAGACTTTCCACATCAAGCAGATGTTCACCTGCACATCTGCCAATGTGGTATACTGCATCCGCTGTACCCGTTGTGGCTTCCTCTACATCGGGGAAACCAAGCGGAGGCTTGGGACCGCTTTGCAGAACACCTACGCTCAGTTCGCAACAAACAACTGCACCTCCCAGTTGCGAACCATTTCAACTCCCCCTCCCATTCCTCAGATGACATGTCCATCCTGGGCCTCCTGCAATGCCACAGTGATGCCACCCGAAGGCTGCAGAAACAGCAAATCATATTCAGCCTGGGAACTCTGCAGCCCAATGGCATCAATGTGGATTTCACAAGCTTCAAAATCTCCCCTCCCCCAACCGCATCCCAAAACCAGCCCAGCTCATCTCCACCTCCCTAACCTGTTTTTCCTCTCACCTCAAGCCACACCCCCATCTCCTATCTACTAACATCATCCCGCCCCCTTGACCTATCCGTCCTCCCTGGACTGACCTATCTCCTCCCTACCCCCCTACCTACACTCACCTTTACTGGCTCCATCCCCGCCTCTTTGACTTGTCTGCCTCCTCTCCACCTATCCTCTCCTCTATCCATCCTCTATCCGCCTCCCCCTCTATCCCTATTTATTTCAGAACCCTCTTCCCCTCCCCCATTTCTGATGAAGGGTTTAGGCCCGAAACATCAAGTTTCCTGCTCCTATGATGCTGCTTGACCTGCTGTGTTCATCCAGCCCCATGCTTGTTATCTCGGATTCTCCAGCATCTGCAGTACCTTTTATCTCTGATAAGATTTACAAGGATTTTGCTGGGGTTGGAGGGTTTGAGTTAAAGGGTGAGGCTTAACAGTCACCAGTTATTTTCCCTGGAGCAACAGAGACTAAGGGGTGACCTGATAGAGGTTTATAAAATCATGAGGGGCATGGATAGGTCAAATAGGCAAGGTCTTTTCCCCAGAATGGGGAGTCCAGAATTAGAGGATATAGGTTTAAGGTGAGAATGGAAAGATTTAAAAAAGACCTGAGAGGGTAACTTTTTCATGCAGCTGGTGGCAAAGGCTGGTACAATTACAACATTTAAAAGGCATCTGGTTGTGTATATGAATCGGAAGGTTTTAAGAGGGATACGGGCCAAATGCTGGTAAATGGGACTAGATTAATTTAGGATATCTGGTCAGTATGGACGAGTTGGACTGAAGGGACTGTTTCCATGCTGTACAGCTCTATGACTATATATAAATCACATACATAACAGAAAGGACAGTATGTCTCAATCAATAATGAATCTCTGAGGATAGATAATTTGATTCCTCTGAAACATTTCAGACTGTTTAATAACAGTGATGTTTTCCACAAGCTTGAGAGCTGACACAATCACTCGAACACCAAAACATAGCAAGAGATGTGAAAGGTGTGGCCCTCTGCATGCATCAAGAAAACACATGGCTTTCCATCAATTTTCAAGGCATTTGGCAGGAAAGGCCATTGTCAGAGTACACTACATTCAAGTATGATGTGGCTACAAAGCGCCATGCGCCAACCTGCAGAGAATGTGCATAAGAGGAATATTCAAGCTGGAATAAAGATCTGGTATCCAACAGAGGTGGAGACATCAAATTAGAAACAAACCAGAATCTGTCAATGTGCAGGATGAAACAAAAAACATTAAGCAAATGTTTCACACTGTCAAGCCTGTGGAAATATCAGTGTTACCAAACAGTCTGAAATGTTTCAAAAGACTCAAATTATCTGTCCTGAGAAGATTCATTATTGCATGAGACACACTGCCCTGCTATTATGTGTGTGATTTATATATATATATTAAAAAATTCTAAGTATTTCTATAGCCATGGTAATTTATTTTCTAAAAGAAGAACAGGATGAGAGAGATAGTTCTTGGAGGCAAAACAGAATTTGTTTACTTTGGGAGAGGCTTTATAATGAACAAGATAAATAGTGTGGTTAGTTCAAAGAATCTGGAATTGTTTCTTTTTGGCTTAAGGGAACTCCCATGGCTTGAAGTCACTTTCAGGTTTTCAGTTTGTAGAAGTCTCACTTGAAACTGGATGTGGTAAAACAGCTGTCCATGAAGAAAAGAGATAATTTAGGACTATTAACATATGGTTTACCACAGGAGGTCAATTTGAAAGTTCCAGACCAAAAGAGTTTGGTTAAAAACTTGAACAGGTTATTTGTAGCTAAGAAAGTATAAGCTAGCTTTAGTTGACTTGAGTCTCAGTTGAAGACTCAAGGAAGAGATTATCAGTAGTTTTTCCAGAACCTGAAATTGAAGCAGCTAGTTAATTGACATGATAGATAAGGGAATTGTCTCTGGCAGTGTTTTACTACTGTAAAGATGTTCTATTGGGGTTAATGGGATTACATTTTACCATTTATATAAATGATTTGGATGTGAACATAGGAGGTATGGTTGGTAAGTTTGCAGATGACACTAAAATTGCTGGGATCATGGACAGTAAAGAAGAGTACAACAGGATCTTGATCAGATGGGCCAATGGGCTGAGGAGTTGCAGAGGGAGTTGAATTTAGATAAATGTGAGGTGCTGCATTTTAGAAAGGCAAATCAGGGCAGGACTTATATGCTTAATGGTAAAGTCCTGGGGAGTACTGCTCAACAAGGAGACCTTGGAGTGCAGGTTCACAGTTTCTTGAAAGTGGTGTTGCAGGTAGATATGGTAATGAAGGTGATTGGTACGCTTGCCTTTATTGGACAGTGCATTTAGTATAGGAGTTGGGAGGTCATATTCCAGCTGTACAGAACATTGGTTAGGCCATTATTGGAATATTACGTGCAATTCTGGTCTCCCCACTATAGGAAGGACGTTGTGAAACTTGAAAGCGTTCAAAAAAGATTTTCAAGGATGTTACTGGCAATGGAGGGTTTGAGCTATGGGGAGAGGATGAATAGGCTGGGGCTATTTTCCCTGGATCATAGAAGGCTGAGAAGGGTGACCTTACAGAAGTTTATAAAATCATAAAGGGCATTGATAAGGTACATAGATAATGTCTTTTCCCCGGGGTGGGGGTGTTCAATATTAGAAGGCATAGGTTTAAGGTTAGAGGGGAAAGATTGAAAAGGGACCTGAGGGGCAACATTTTCACACAGAGGGTGGTGCATGTATGGAATGAGATGCCAGAGGAAGTGGTGGAGGCTGGTACAATTACAACATTTAAAAGGCACCTGGATGGGTATATGAATAGGAAGGGTTTAGAGGGATGTTGGCCAAATGCTGGTAAATGGGACAAGATTAATTTAGGATATATGGTCAGCTTGAAAGAGTTGTTTCTATGCTATACAGGTCTATGACTTTATGACTCCACGTGGTTCTAAGTATTTAAACCTGTGTAATATGTAAATAGTTTGTTTTACTCTATTTTTCTCAATTCTTTTGTGTAGTAAACTTCTGTTTTGTTGATAAAACCAAATCTACAACATTACTTGGTGTTTAAGGTTTAACAAAATAATACCTCGCAAGCCAGATTTCAACCTGGGATCTGACTTGTCAAGAAACAACATCAGCTGGGTTCACAACAGTGAAAATTCTGAAGAACATATAATCACAGACATAGTAAGCCACGACAAAAGTAAAAGCTGCAGTATACAATGAATCACCAATTCCCTGAGCAGAATCAATAGTGCTAGAACGCAAGCACAACCAATCCGTCTGAATTTTGCAGATCTTCTCCACCATATACATTGCCGGATGAGCAATTGTGGATATAACAACACGCCAGAGCCAAGCACTAACCACAAACCATGGAGCTAGTCAAGTACCAGAGGCATAACAGAGAAAGCAGCAGACCATTTAAAAAAAAAAGACACTTGCAGAATTGAATATGAAAGGAGAATAGAAAACTGCTTTTTTCCCCAATATTAGTGGAGCTAAAGTTTCATTTCTCTGCGGTGTGAGAAAAATGAAACTTTTAGAGGGAAAGGATAGCTCAGGGTAAATCCAAACTTGAGGACAGCATCTCTGAGATTATGAAGATTTGGGGGCATACCTCTACTCAGCTCACAAAGATGAATGAAGAGCTGAAAGATAAACAAAGCAGAACCAAAGTCTCCTTGACCTGACACAGCCTGCCCATCTTCTCTCCCACTTATCCGCCCCACCTATCCCAATGATCAATCCCCACCACTCCCTACCTGCACTCACCTATCACCATCCCACCTACCTTCCCCAGCCCCACCCCTCTCTCTATTTATTTCCCAGCTCCCTTCCCCCTACCCATTCTGAAGAAGGGTCCCGACCCAAAACGTCAACTTTCCTGCTCCTCTGATGCTGCCTGGCCTGCTGTGTTCCTCCAGCTCCACACTGTGTTGTCTCTGACTCCAGCATCTGCAGTTCTTGCTATCTCAGAACCAAAGTCTAACACTGTACAACAATCCAATCAGATGATTACGAGTTTATAGGAAGATCTAGAGAAACTTGCACATGAAACAGGTCAGGTTTAGCAGAACCAACTAATGAAACATCAGTTTGAGCTCAAAGCCATGCTAAACAAAATGACAGATGTGCAAAGATAGGCAAAAATGCACAGTGTAAATAGCAAAGTGATACAAATTAGTCACAAGACAGTCTTTTCAGAATTAAATGGTGGCAACAATCCTCTAGAGAAAGAACTCAAGCAGGATGTAGGGAAAACCAAAAGAAAACATTGAAGAAGCAAATAGAACATGTCCAACCTTCCAAGAAAAGAAAAAAAAAATGAAGAATGACCATCTGTTGGTGCAGTTGGTGAATGAGAAAATATACTGAACCAACAGAAGGCTAAAATGTTGCTTCAATTAGAAGAACCTAGGTGTAAAACTATATGATTAGAAATGAGCTGAAAACTCTTCAGGAACAAACCACAAATGCTAAGAAGATTTGAACCATTAAAAATAGCTGAAATAATAAGATTTGTCAGTGGAGAATCTTGAAAAAAACTTGACTCTCATGCATCAAGATAAGCAAATTCTGGAACCACAAATGTAATCTATGAAAGAAAGCCCCACAGTGTATTGTTCACACCTGACCATCACCCAGACACACTCACCCAGCTCACAGACTGGACCAGGCTGCATCTCCAGGTTCTTCACTTGTCATTAGAACACTCAAACACGGAAAGTCTACTGCTCACAGCATCCCAGCTTTGTATTGCCTTTGTGACCTCTCCCCGCTTAGCCCCAGAGCTAACAGGCTCATTTGACTTCAGAGTTGCTAAGCCTTTTAGTGCAGACAAAAAAACAGAAAGCTCACAGTGGTTGTAAACGATCCTCCATCACATCAAGGGAGACAGCCTTTGCTCAGGGGACAGAACAAGTCAAGAGCAACCTCCAGTACCAGTCCAGGGGCTTGGACGTTGTCAGTCAATTACTCAGGGCTATCAGAGTTATGATGGTCTCCACATAAAAGGAGAGAAGCTGAAAGTTTTGCAGCCCACTGCCTGTTTTGACTCTTTCTGCTATACTGGTGCCTGTTTTCCTCCTGGAATGAGAGAAACATAGGTGAAAGCAGGTGGCACAGATTATTTTGGTGCAGGTGGGGAGGTGACCAAACAAGTGATGAGGCAGTGCAGACAGCATGCAGGCTTTGTGTTCTCCGGGTTTGGGGTGGGTTAAAGCAAGTGAACAAAGGTGCTGGGGTATATAATTGTTAGAGCGGTAGAGAGCTTGGAGCCTTGGTAGGAGATGGATACAACAGCGGAGATTTGGGAGAGAAGACTGTGGCACCTGTGCTGGTGAAGTGGCGAAGTTCATGGACAGTGTTTACTGAGCAGGACGTTCTGGACATTCTTTCAGATGACTGAGACTGCTCCAATTCAGGCCAGACAATTTAGGCAAAGTTTGGTGTCATCATCTCCATTGCTGCTTTTATAGAAAAGGAAGTGTCATCTGTGTACTAATCTGTGCAGCAAGACCTCCAGGTTTGTGCCTGTAAAGTGAAGAATTGATTTACCCCTTTCTGCCATTTCTGAGGCAAATGTCAGGAACTGTTGAGGGCAGCTCTGGATTGACAATGCACAACAGCATTTTAAAGATGTGAGGATACAAGGGATGCTGGTTAATTGTTGAATATCCCAGCAGTCAGAAGTTGTTTGGGGAACAGCATGTGGTTAGATAGCATTGGTATTGAACCTGAGGACACCACTGAGCCAGAGGAGGTGGCTAATTAAGTGAATTTTGTCAAAAAAACCCAGAAATTTCTGGAGAAATTCAGCAGGTCTGGCATCACCTGTGCAGAGGAAGCAGAATTAACGCTTCAGTTTCAGTCACCCTTCTTCTGAAGTTGCTTTATTTTTGAGTTTTGATGTATATGGTAAAATAACTCACTTGGCTTTAATGACAAATAAAACTCCAAAACACTCGATGAAACTTACACTTAGCCAAAGGATTGCACAGGAATCAGAGAGCTATGTAATGTATCATGTATTAAATATTATCTATGTTGCATTAGTGGCAGAAATTAAAATGTGTCCCTATATTCTGGAGAGATACAAGGGATGGAATAATGAGCTGAGTCTTTTCAAATGAAACTCAACCATTAAAAATGCTTCCGATTTCTCACCCTTGCAATCAGACAGGATTGCTACATTCAATATCTTCCCAATAGCACTCTTGAAGAAAAAAAATTAGTTCTATCATCCTGCAGCTCAGTTCCAGATATTTATGTTTCTTAGTCTTAAGAAAATAGGTTACAGGTGAAACAGTTTCTCCTTATCAACATCCTACTATAAGGAGAACTTATCCAAATTGGGCCTGTTTTCTCTAGAATTTAGAAGGTCAAAGGTGATCTGATTGAAGTCTTCAAGGTATTAACTAAAAAAGACAGGGTAAATAAAGATAAACTATTTCCACTGGCTGGGGATTCTAGAACTAGGAGCAGAGTCTGAGAATGAGAATTAGGAGAGATGTTAGGAAGCACTTTTACACAGAAAATGGTGTAATTAAAGGGTGGCAGATGTTTGGAGCTCCCTTTCACAAATGGCAGTGGATGCTGGAACAATTCATAACTTTAAATCTGAGATAGATTTTTTTTGTTAAGCAGAGTTATTAAAGTGATATGGACCAAACACAGGTAGATGGAGTTAGGCCACAGATCAGCCATGATTTCACTGAATGGTGGAAGAGTTTGACAGGCTGAATGGCCTACTCCTGTTTCTACAATTCTATGTACAGTAGCAATTTTAATCCTAAAATGGGTGATTTGGCATTTACAATCAGCCAAATTTCTTATTTCTTCTGGAGCAGTAAGGTACAGGTTTTCACCTTTTCACAAATCGGCCAGAAAGATATCTATCCAAGCAACACATTTTTTGCTTCAATTTCTTTATGTAGCCAGGAGCCACGCTTGCTGCCATTTTACTACCTCACTTGATAGCATCCAGGTTTTGTGATTTTGCACAACAGAGGCGCAGGAAAAAAATTTAGTCACCAGTGCAGTGTACCTGAAACCAGATGACAGTCAACATCCCAGCCATATTGTCAATAAAGCAAGATTTATTGCTTCCACACATCTCTCTCCTCTCTGGCAATACATCCCTCACAGAATTAAACACAATGTCTTTCCATTGATGCTGACATTTCCAATTCCCATATATCCCGATATGATTGTCTTTTGAAGCATAATTGGAAACTTAATGTCAAACAAGTATAATTCAGGAACTCTTAGCTCTAACAATCAACAGGTATCTTTCCAGACAAGCATTAAGTACGGGAACTGCTCGAAGAATTATGATCATTGAAATGGAGATAAAACAAAAGTATTTATTCAGTTTGAAACAACTTAATTGCAATACTACGTACATGCTCTGTGAATGTTAGTGAAAAGACATTTTTAAATGAGACAAGATAGTGGGAGCAAAGACGTGATTTTGCAAATGTGAAAGCAAGGTAACATACAGTACAGGAAACAGTTGCAGTTTGCCTTGCTACTCTATTCCTTCTGTACTTGACCTCAATAATGTTCCTACAAATCCCTTTCTTACAGTCGGCATTTCCCTACAGAACATACATCTTCCAGTCCCTTCATCTTTCTTTAATAAAGGAATGATTATATTTCATGAATATTTTCTTTTATGAATACATGGTAAAACAAGCATTCTCACTGTACTCCTTGAAAGTTTTACTGAATTCATATATTTCAATGTACGATTACTGCAATAATCTTTAAGCTCAATTTCATTTAACTCAAGCATAATCAACATCGAATATTTCAATTATCTGACATCACCACAAATTATACATCAGATATAAATATGAAGAGATGTATATGACTGATATCTTAGACAGCTAGACTTATCTATGTAATCTAGTGTACAGTGAGAGCTTGCATTGCTTATACATGTGTGCTAAATTAGTGAGAGGTGAACACGATACAAGAAATGCTGTGATATTAGTCAATCAGTATAGAATATAGAGGTGTGTAATAAATAAAAACCAGGGCAAAGTTTTTAAAAAATGTACTGTCCTTTAATCCTTTCTTATTTTGTCTTTTCACTGAGAATTAATCAACTCCTTTTAGGAGGAATTGGCCTCGGCCGTAACGCCACTCGAGCCTGCTCCACCAGTCATCAACATCAAGGCTGATGTGTTCTTGAACAAATTTTACATTCTGGCCTGTTCCCCTATGACTCCCCTGTATTTCAGAAAGATTCTGTCACAACCTTAACGATATTCAATGGCTCAGCCTCCACTGCTCTTTGCCAGTCAAAGTCTCAGTGAGCATGAATAGATAAGCCTGGAGGCAAAGGTACATGTTAGAAATTCTCATTACCTCAACTGAATCATTTAGGTAAACAGAATTGTTAGTTTTTGTGTTTAAAGACGATGGCTGTTGATATAGTCTAATTGTGCTGTCAGCAATCTGAGATAAATGGGCCTTATGAACACTTATGGTTTTCTAAAGCCCACACTTGGGATTTGACTGCTGAAGAAAATTAATTAAGGGAAGGTTTTAAATGAACCGGGCCCCATTATTTTCAGGAGCTTCTGTGTTTTCTGTATGACTTAAAACTCTTCAAGTGCTGCTGGTGCTGTACCTATTCCAGCAAGTGGCACGTATTCCACCACAACACTGTCTGATAAGGATGCTCTGAGGGGAAAGGGATAATCCATTGACTGCAGAGCACTCAATTTCTGACTTGTTCCTGTCACCATGGTGCTGATGTGGCTCATCTGTTTAGTTGCTAATTACTGGTGACTTGCATGATGTTAAAGGTGAGGAATTCTGTGATGGTGCTGTCACAAAGTCAAGACAAGGCAACTGGACTTCAATGTTTCTAGGATGACAAGTAACAGATATTGTTACAGTTCTGAGGAAGGGTCACCGGACCCGAAACGTTAACTCTGTTTTCTCCACCACAGATGTTGCCAAACCTACTGAGCTTTTCCAGCAACTTTGTTTTTGTTCCTGATTTACAGCATCCGCAGTTCTTTTGGTTTTTAACAGATATTGACATGTGCTGATGTTGGGTCACCAATACAGCCCACACAGTTTGTAATCTGGATTGGTGAGTTTGGTAATGGGGAAGCAACATTTAATCTGGCCAGAGATAATTAGGTGTGGATCCCAATTGCTACTTGAAGGCCTTATTCATTACTACTGGTATGCATCCAATGAAAAGTGGGGAATTTGCCAACAGGTAGCTAATAAACCATACCTGCTGGAATTGCTCAGAGATAGTAAGAACTGCTGAAGCTGGAGTCAGAGATAACACAGTGTGGAGCTGGAGGTACACAGAAGGTCAGGCAGCATCAGAGGAGCAGGAAAGTTGGTGTTTCGGGTCAGGACCCTTCTTCAGAAATCACTTCATGCTGGAATTACTCAAGGGCTTCAGGGGATTAGAGTGTCATTTTGACTGACACTTAGTGCCTGACTAAGGAACTCAGTATCGGGCAGGAGGCCAGTAAGAGCCAGCTCATGCCCTTGTTGTTGTCTCTCCCCCCCGAGACCTCCAAATGCCAATACTTATTTGTTGTTCTGCGTCTCTTGGCAGTCCTGGGGATTGCATTACTGGCGACTGCCACTGCCTCTGCCTCTTTAGTGGTGCTGCTGAGCAGCAAAGAACCACCAGCATGTATCAGAGTAGGAACTGCAGATGCTGGAGAATCTGAGATAACAAGGTGTAGAGCTGGATGAACACAGCAGGCCAAGCAGCATCAGAGGAGCAGGAAGGCTGACATTTCGGGCCTAGCCCCTTCTTCAGAAAAAACCCTTCTTCTGAAGAAGAAGGGTCTAGGCCCGTAATGTCAGCCTTCCTGCTCCTCTGATGCTGGTTGGCCTGCTGTGTTCATCCAGCTCTACACCTTGTTACCACCAGCATGTGATTGGCCAGCAACTCTCAGCAGACAGGACATCCACTTCCTTATTGTTTGAAATGCCCCAGTTCTCATCATCTGACTGAGTGAAGGCCATTGATAAACAGTTGAAAACACTTCTGAGAGAGTGTGGGACTGCCTTTTTCATGGAGGACCATTACATATACAAAGGCAAAAATTATGTCCAATATTTCATTTTCAGATGATGTGATTTCATAACTTCAGTGAAAGAACATATAAAATTTATGTTAAGTCATTGTGTCAATGGTGTTGATAAAGGTGTCAGAGTAAAGGCTGCAAGTGGCTTTCAAAGCAGTTGATAAAAGCCAGATGTTGCAAGAGGATTGCTAGGTTTGAGTTAAATTTAAAAATTTAACGGCCAACAGAATTTCTTTCATTTCTAAACTGAAATTCAAGCTTTATTTTTTTCCTCCATAGCACATATCTTCATTGGTCAGTTAGTTTAGTTGGCTAACATGTGGATCAGCAGTGGTTCAATCTCCTTTCAAGCTAAGATAAACTCAGAGCTTGCTTTTTCTGATTCTCCCACTAAGTCTCCTCTCCTTCCCTGTCCTGGAGCACAATTCCTCCTCTTTCCATCCCTCTCTTCTTCCAACCCACAAGACTCCATGGCCGTGCTCAGTCCATATGCCTGGCACAATGATTTCTCCACTCTCAACATCCCTGAAAAACGACGGCTGCCTCAGGATCAAATGCTGACAGGTTGCACTGTCCTGTTTCTATTACAATTAGTTCTGAAACACTTTATCTTAGAATCTTGAACTGTGGATTCTGACACAATCTATTTACTCTTCAAACTCACCACACTCTGTACTGCCATAAATTGATACTCCCAGATTTCTGGACCTACACCTTTTACAGAAATCTTGCATTTTGTCCTTTAGTCATCTAAAGGCATTGGCTTCTGCTGGTTTACATGTTCACTCTTGCCTTCCCTTAACCAGTGCTCATCCTTTGATTTAGTGGCAGCATCCTTGCCTCTGAGTCAGGAGATTAAAGATTTGTGTTCCACTTCAGACAGGCCAGCCAGTGAAAGTTAAACTACTGTTTCTACATATTGCATTGATATTCAGCAGGATTCAGCTTTCAGGCAAGACGAACACTAGTTCAGTGGATCATAATGTTTGGACTTGGTCCCTTCCGAGACAGCCTCAGTTTGTTCTGAATACTGAGTAATACTGAACAAGATTACCCTTCATTACAATGCCTTTATGATAGCCCAGTGAAGAGACAGTACTCTGAGGATAAAAGCTTCAAGGAAGGTAACATGATACCACCTCAGCTATGCTTCCTTTAATTGTCCCATGAATCTTAATGATTTATCTTGAGTTAGGACACAGTGGAGGGGCCCAAGTAAGAAAATAGGAACTGACATGCCATTTTGCCCCTGAGAACTGTCTGTTAGATTGTGAGTGACATGTACACCATTTACTGGCCATATTCCTTGATATCTTCACCCAAAACAAATCTATTGGACTTAATGTTGAAATTTTTAGTGAACACTTTATAGGAAGCATGTTCCAGATTTCCACTTTGAGCCTGAGTGCCTAAAACTGACTTCCAGTACTGCAGATGGGGTCTGATCAAGATTCTGTACAAGTGCAGTATCAGTTGTTCCCTTTTAAATTCATACATCCATGAGTTAATGGCTAGTTATTTATCCATCTTTTAGATAATGTTTTGTACTTGTGTACTAGCCATTGCTCAGTTATGAACCATCACCTGCAAGTTCCCTCCAAGCCACTCACCATCCTTACTTGGAACTGTATTGCCATTCTGTCACTGTCACTGGGTCAAAATCCTGGAATTCTCTCCCTAACAGAATTGGGGGTCAACCTACAGCACATGAACTGTAGCAGATCAAGAAAACAGCTCATCACCACCTTTGCAAGGGCAATTAGGGACAGGAAATAAATTCTGGCCCTGCCAGTGATGCCCATAACCCATGAGTGAATACAAAAAAACACAAGTGGCCCATGGGTCACAGCGTGACTCACCACAGGATTCAGTGTGGCCCACTGTACCATTGCGCGAGCTGCACTTAAGTGTACATAGAAGATTTTACAAGGCGCTTCTCTCCCAATTACAAGCTGTTTCCCCCCGCATATGTTTCTGATGAGAAATGAATGAGTCTATTAGCAGCAAACGTAGGAGCGAAATCATCTGCAGGAACAGCAAACAGCACAAACTGAGTTCTTGACTCAACATAGGCCTGGAGTCTGCAGGAGCTGGGAGGCTCTCAGGAAGATAATGACTTAACAAGGAAGGTAGTGAAAGCTCGGATGCTGGGGGCAAGGGCAGGGGTGTGGAATGAAAGTTAGAGTTGGGCTGCCACCTAGTGGGAATGATAGTTGAACCAACTGTTGCCTGGGTTTGGAGGGCATGGATAGGGGAGGGGGGGATGACAACAAGCAATGGTTGTAGCAACAGCACTGTCTGGGAAAACTGTCCCGTTTTACTCCTCCATGACATTAATCAGTAAACTTCCCAAGTGAATTGAGTGCTGGTTTTGACCAAAAAGGTAAAAAATTATTTTGTTAGTTGTGCTACTGGGCAGTTTTTAGATAGACACTTCTATTAACTACTGGTTTAAGGTTGTTGACTTGCTCGCGGAGCTGGCTTGTTCTTGATCAGACGTTTCAGCACCATACTAGATAACATCATCAGTGGAGCCTCCAATGAAGTGGTGTTCTTGTACTCCGCTTGGAATTTATATTGTTTGGTCTGTATGGTGAGTAGTGTCACCTCCAGGTTTGATCTGTATGGGTTTGTATATGGGGTCCAATTCTATGTGTATATTGATTGCATTGCGGGTGGAGAACCATGCCTCTAGGAATTCTCATGTGTGTCTATGTTTGACTGGCGTTACTATGGTCACCTTGTCCCAGTTAAACTGATAGCCTTCATTGTCTGAGTGTACTGATATTAAGGAGAGTTTGTCGTGCTGTTTTGCTGCTAGTTGATGTTCATCTATTCTGATGGCTAGCTTCCTTCCTGTCTGTCCAATGTAATGCTTGTGGCAGTCATTGCATGGTATTTTGTAAAACACATTGGTTCTGCATGTTGTGGGAATGGGATCTTTAATCCTTGTAAGTGTTTATCATAGAGTGGCTGAGGGCTTGTGGGCCACCGCGATTCCCAATGGTCTTAGCAGTCTTGTTGTCAGTTCCATTATGTATCAACGTGATCATGACAGATCACCCAACTCTTTACCCCGTTCCCGGTTTCTCCGTATATCCTTTGATCCCTTTAGCCCGAAGGACTATATCTAACTTCTTCTTGAAGATAATTCAGTGTTTTGGCCTCAATAGATTTTTTTGTGGTAGAGAAAACTGCAGGCTCAGCCCTCTCTGGGTTAACTAATTTCTTCATCTCAGTCCTAAATAGCCGATCCCATATCCATACACTGTGAACGTGGATCTGGATCCGCAGTCTTCAGGAATATCCTTCCTGTTGTTTGCTGTTAGAATTTTGTAAGTTTCGATGAGATCCCCCTTCATTTTTGTTAAATGCTAGTGAATATAATGCTAACCAATCCGTCTCACTTCCTACATCAATTATTACGTCAATCTATTATAATATAATAATAATTATTTTGTTCTCATTGCACACAGCTGTTTCTGAAAGTAGATCCAATCTGAAATTTAACTTTATGCACATAATAGATGGGATAAAATATGTTTCAGGGCCAACAATCCACTTTTGTTACATCAGGCCTCTAACTGGGTATTATTTAAAATTCAGTTTTAACACTTCAAAAGACAGATTCTTTCAGCTACATTGATCATTTTAGTTATTATCAATGATATTTGACATATTTATGGAGACAAGCAAAGTAATAAGGTGTTGAAGGTGAGACACAGGTGATGAACTTTCAGGATGTAGATTCCAAGCGGTAAAATTGTGACAAATTGATTTCAACCTGGACCCAAAAAAAGCATACATGAAGGTATTTTATACATGAATACTAAATCAATGGAGAAAGCTAGAAACAATCCTGAGACAGCATCTTCCAAGCTCACAACTACTTCTATCTTGATAGACAAGGGCAGCAGATATATTGGAATACTATCAAGTCGAAGTTAGAAGTTAGAATCCCTACAGTGTGGAAACGGGCCCTTCGGCCCAACAAGTCCACACCGAACCTCACAGCATCCCACCCAGACCCACCCCCCCAACAACCCACCTAACCTACACCTCCGTGAACACTACGGGCAATTTAGCATGGCCAATCCACCTCACCTGCACATCTTTGGACTGTGGGAGGAAACCGGAGCACCTGGAGGAAACCCACGCTGCAAGTTTCACCTGCAGTATCACCTGCAAGTTTCCCTCGAAGTTGCTCACCATCCTGACTTGGAAACAAATCACCACTCCTTCAGTGTTATTGGGACAAAATCCTGAAATTCCCTCCCTAACAGCATGCTGGGTTCACCTATAGCACCTGGACTGCAGCAGCTGAAGAAGATAGCTCATCACAAACTTCTCAAGGACTACTCACGACTAGTTGGCCCAGCTAGTAACGGCCATGTCCTGCGAGTCTTTACAAAAATAAAATGACATTTCAAAGGGAATTGGGAGCTCACGTTTGGAGGCCTTTAAAATATCATGAACAGGACAGAAAATAACCAATGATGCTAATGAAATGCTGGCCTATATGTAGAAAACTGGAATGCAAGGCAGAAAGTCTTAGTTATACAAAGTTCCAGTGGGACCACATCTGGAGGACTGAGAGTGGGTCTGGGCATCAATCTTTAAGAAGGTATGTTAGCCATGGATAGAATCTGGTACACGTCTACTTGAATGATACCTGGACTCTAAACGTAAATTGCAAAGATAAGCGACACTATTTTATTTCCAGAATTTAAAATGGCAAGGATAATTAGGATAATTTCCAAAGTTTTCTAAATTTTAAGGGATGCAGGCAGAGGGAGAGACTCTATTCCTCAAGTTTGGGGAATCTAAGATTAGGGCATAGTCTTAAAATCAGATTTTTCCACAAACAACAATTTTGATGTCAGAGATTAACAACATCTCTGTTCAATAAAAATATAAGGATTTAGGGTGAAATCAGGTTGATGGTCATATGTGATCAGGCTACATATTAATCATGATTTCCTGAATGCTGGAATAGGCTGGAGATATAAAATGGCCTATTCCTCATGCTGTGTTAATTGTCAGTGTAATTTTCAGGTATAAGTAATTAATATTACTTTTCAGGATAGAATAGATGATGGCCATTATTCAAGGTACATAAACCAAATTTTATAAATCCAAACTCACTTTTCCACTCGATGCAAAGGTAAACTATGGTCTATTTTATACTTATAATTCCCATGAAGAACCAATACTGATCTGGGAAACTGATTGCACAATGCCACATATCCAAGTAAACTCTAGATGCAAAGGATGATCACTTGGGGTTACTGTTTTGAATTATGAAAAATACATCAGCTGAGTTCAAGCATTTCATACATTTTCAAGCCATTTTATACGGCAGGCATTTCCCAGTTGCCCTAAGCACTAAACATGTTTTTTTTTTTGGTTTGTGGCTCATTAGCACTTAACAACATTTCAATTAAGACTCATGTCAAACATGTCAATTTTTTTAAATTTTCATAGAAATGGAGTGACAGTAAAAGATGCTTTGTGAATAATTTATGACTATACTTGGATACTAATATAAGAGTGTACAGACCACCCAATTTCCATCCCAGTGAAGTAAATGGGCTGAAAACTAAGCTGACGCTACAAAGGACAGATAATCAATTCACTGTGCAAGCATATTGCCACCATAATATTTGAAAATTATCCCCAACCACTGTTTCTGAGCAGGCATGCTGATTATAACAATGATGTAAACACGATTTTAAGTGCAGTACTGATATTAACTCAAAAACAACAAAAACCTTCTTTTCCTAAATGAGCTTTCTTTTTGGGGCACACTTGTAAGTCATTTGGTGCTTTAACGACTGCCCCTTCTGGAAAGCTAGGAAAAGAGCAAATTACATTTTATGATCTTCAGCACCTGTGAATATACTAGCCAATATGGCATTGCATCAAATTTACACCAGTCATGGAATTACGGATCAAGTTAGAAAGAATTTTATGAATAAACATGAATATATTATCTTTTAAATTATATGTACTAATTGCAAGCACAATTTCATGTTCATTTATGACATTTACTGAAGCTTGCTATTGGGGAATTGATTTGTGCGTTTGTTCTAGTTTTAAACTACTGTCTACCACAGGGATATTCAATAAAAGTACTTCTGTCTGTTCCATACAATTATTTATCTACAAGCATAATTGGTTCATTGAAATTCAAACAGGCAATGTTTCTGAACTGCTTATCATAAATTATGAGAAAGGACTAGAATAAATAAATTAATACAGTGCTTAGTTCTCAAAGGATTGAGATTTGCAGACTAATTGAATAAAATACAATAAACTACAGTCCATTTTTTCTTTTGCAAAATGTAATAGGTTATCTTCTCTCTCAAGAGCCTGGCCTTCATTATTTATATAGTAACATCTCTCAAAGCCAGATGGACGAATTGATTTCATATTATCTGAAGCCATATTGTATCTCACTTAAAACATTCTGCAAATGCCCGCTGGTTAAAATGATAGAAGGACTCCTCTTAGGTATTTTCAAATTAATAAAGGGAGCATCACTCTTGTTTTGTTTATAGATTACAAAGGAGCACAGTGGGATTTGTCCAGCAGACAAAATACCTCTCTATAACGCATTATTGGGACCATTTTAAACAATTGTCCAGTCTAGCTGCATTAGTTTTAAACATATCTCAATATCAGTCAGCTTGAATCTGCAGGGTAAAATAAAAGTTACTCCATCTGTCTGCGCTAGTTACATTTAAAGTGACATTGTCGATTTCCTCAGGCATTCCACAAGACAAAGTGCAAAATTTGGTTGCATAGGAAATAAAGCACTTAATTTTCAGTTTTGTTGTACATTTTACAAATTGACAGACAGAAATATAACAGGTAATTGAAGCATTGGTCTCTTAGATCATGAGACCAGAGAATTGATAATCCGTAAGCAGGAAATGGTAGAGAATATGAACGTAAATTTTGTACCTGCCTTCATAACAGAAGGCACAGAAAACAACCAAAGAATAGTTGAATTACGATGAGTCAAAGGAAGGGCAGGATTTAAAATGAGGACAATCGTTGTGGGAAAAAAAATATACGAAGCAATGGGACAAAAGGCTGACAAGTCCCCTGGACATAATGGCTTGCATCAAGTGCAAAAAGAAATGGCTACAGAGATAACGGATACATTGTTAATAATCTAGAATTTCCTCAATTCTCACAAGAATCCAGCAGATTGGAAAACCACAAACGGAACAGGTCTGATCAAGAAAGGGAAACAGAAAGCAGGAAATAAAAGGGTACTCAGTCTGGTATCTGTCATTAGGAAAGTGTGAGAATCCATTTTGGAGATCGTGGCAGGGTATTTGGAAAATCACAGTGCAATCGGGCACCAGCATGCACCGCTGGTCCAATTATCTACCTTCCTAGCAGGCAGCAAAAGTAGCTGGCTTCTGGGCTTAGAAAGCAGGATAAGTTACCAGCTGGATTGGGGAATAAGGTGCCCTTTTGTATTTATCTGGGGTGAATTAGGAGCAGGGATGAGGTTTATTGTGTAGCCAGTGAAAGCCACCCTTCTCTCTGCCCTGGCCTCCCATCTTCTCATGCTGCTCCCTCTGCAGTGAAACTCCATGAGATCTGAAGGAAAAAAGACCTACCTTCTCACTGTTGGATGCCCTAAAGACTAGGTCTCCAGTGACAATCTCACGGACTCATTTCCAGATATGGGAAGGCAGGACTTAAACTCCATTTATTTGTGATTTGCTACGAAGCTCACCAGTTAGCTCCCAATAAAAGTTTATCTCAGCTCAATCCAGCAAGATTTCTCATTGGTTTGGATAAAGAGTTAATTACCACTAAACACAAATGACTGTACCTGCAGCACTATGTTTTTTCCTCCATAGCTAAGTGGGTATAATATTTGCAATGGAAGCAATACAGAGAAGGTTTACTAGGTTTGATGCCCGCAATGAATTAAGATTGAGTAGGTTGTGTCTACACTCATAGAGATTTTAAGATTGGGAGGTAATCGTATTGGAACATGCAAGATTCTGAGGAAAACTGATAAAGTAGGTGCTGACAGGATTGTTTCTCTAATGGGTAATTCAGAATTAGGGAGTATAGTTTTAAAATGAGGGGTTTCGCATTTTATATGGCCTTATGGCAAATGCTCTATATATTTTTTTTCTGACAGGACTCATTAATATCCCCTATTTATTTCCCAATGGGAAACCAATATTTTAAGATCCTTTGAGGGGAAGAGGAGGAACAGAGGGTGCTGCCACTTTAATGTCTGACTGAACCAGGAAAATTGTGTGTCTGATCATCTATATCTTATGTTTGAATCCATGGACAAATTTACCTTATTTCGTCAGATGATTAGCATAAGTGGAGGCAGTATCTCAATACAAATTGTGACAGTCAGAAAAATGTATTGACATTTAAGGTAGTCGAGACAAGGTTCACTAGGCTGATACCAGGTATGTAGCATCTACCTTCTTTGGAGAGGCAGAATAGATTGGGCCTGTACTTTTTAGAATAAAGAAGAATGAGACATGAACTTGTGGAAACAATAAGATTCTTAGGGCATTTGACATTGTTGATGTGGAAAGGTTGTTTCTTCTTGTGGGAATATCTCGGAATAATTCACACATTTAAGACAGTGATGAGGAGGAATTTTTCTGCCAGAGGGTAGAGAATCTATGGAACCCTTTACCAGAGAGAGCGGCTGAGGCTAGGTGACGAAGTATATTGAAGGCTGAGACAGATGGATTTTTAATCAGTAAGGGAATCAAGAGTTACGGGAAAAAAGCAGAGTTGAGGACGACCAGATCAGCCAAGATCTTATCAAATGGCAGAGTAGACTCGATGGGCTGAGTGGCCTACATCTCCACCTATTTCTTATGGTATCATTGACATTTCCTGTGGATCTCTAAAGAGGCTTCCCAAGTTACCGAGGATGTCAGACATGCCTCAGTACATGGTACTGTCACCTCTGAGGCACAAGGCTTACTTCAGGACTTGAGCACTGACATGCCAGTGTAGTACTGCAGGAAGCCAGACAGAGAAGGCATCCTTCAAATGAAACATGAAAACATCAGGTGATTGTAAAGGTCCCATGAGACTATTTCAAAAAGTAGTAGGAGACTTAATCCAGGATCAAAAATTATCTTTCAATCAACTCATAAGAATAGTTCTGGTCATTGTAACACTGCTGTTTGTGAAAACTTGCTGTGTACAAATTGATTGTCTTATGTCCAAAATTACTACACAGTGTCATTCTTCAAGAGAAACTTTTACAATATCTGCATTAGAAAATGAATGCAATTTGAAATGCCTTCTTGAAACGACACATTCAGTGGCATCTTGAAATTCTGAAACAAGAACAAAGTATTGTGGGTTGTGGATAATAATACCAGAACGTCAGCTGGTCTGGCAGCGTTTCGAGAGAGAAGAAGAAGTTTATGTGTCAAGTCTGATGTGACTCTTCTTCATAACTCTTCTTTTGATAACCAAGTCACGGTTAGACCACATAGAACTAGAGTGTAGCAAGTTCAGAGGCAGAGAAATTAGAATGGGAAATGGGAGCAGAGAAATTCAGACAATTTATCTCCTATTGAAAGTTCTCTCAGAGGTTGAGAGTCTTTGGAACTCCTTGTCACACAAAACTATGGGGCAGAGTCCTTGTCGATGTTTATCACACATATTATATATAAAATAGCAGCAAGTGATAGACAGAGCTAAGCGATCCCACATCCAACAGATCAGATCTAAGCTCTGCAGTCCTGCCACATCCAGTCGTGAATGGTGGTGGATGATTAAACAACTCCTTAGAGGAGGCGGCTCCATAAATATCCTCATTCTCAATGATGGAAGATATCAGCACATGAGCGCAAAAGATAAGGCTGAAGCTTTCACAGTAATCTTCAGCCAGAAGTGTCAAGTGAATGAGGCATCTTGGCCTCCTCCAGTGGTCCCCAGCATTACAGATACCAGTCTTTAGCCAATTCGATTCACTCTACGTAATATCAAGAAACGATTAGAGACACTGGATATTCCAAAGACTACGGGCTCTGACAACATTCCGGCAATAGTATTGAAGACCCATGCTTGAGAACTTTCCGCTCCCCTAGCCAATCTGTTTCAGTACAGTTACGACACTGGAATCTACCCGACAATGTGGAAAATTGTTCGAGTATGTCCTGTACACAAAAATCAGGACAAATCCAATCCAACCAATTACCTCCCCATCAGTAAAGAGATGGAAGGTGTCATCAGCAGCGTTACCTGCTCAGAAATAACCTGCTCAGCGACACCCAGTTTGGTTCTGCCAGGGCCATTCAGCTCTGGACCTCATTACAGCCTTGGTTCAAACATGCACAAAAGAGCTGAATTCCTGGAGCGAGGTGAGAGTGACAGCCCTTGCTAAGAAGGCTGCATTTGACCGAGTGTGGCATCAAGGAGCCCTAGAAAAACTGGAATCAATGGGAATCTGGGGACAAATTCTCTGGTGTTTAGAGTCATACCTGACACATGGGGAGATGGGTTGTGGTTGTTGGAGGTCAATCATCTCAGCTCCAGGACTTCTCTGTCAGACTTGAGCTGACAAGTGGCAAGTAACATTCACGCCACACAAATGCCAGGCTATGACCATCACCAATAAGAGACAATCTAACCACCGCCCCTTGACATTCAATGGTGTTACCATCACTGAATCCCCCCTCTTAACATCCTGGGAGTTATCATTGACCAGAAACTCAACTGGACTCACCACATAAACACAGTGGCTACCACTGCAAGTCAGAGGCTAGAAATACTGCAGCAAGTAACTCACCGCCTGACTCCCCAAAGCATGCCTGCCATTAACAAGGCACAAGTCAGGAGTGTGATGGAATACTCTCCACTTGCCTGAATGAGTGCTGCTCCAACAACATTCAAGAAGCTTGACACCATCCAGGACAAAGCAGCCCGCTTGACTGGCACTACATCCACAAGCATTCACTCCCTCCACCATTGATCTTCAGTAGCAGCAGTGTGTGTTATAGAAATTCACCAAAGATCCTCAAACAGCACCTTCCAAACCAACGACCACTTCCGTCTAGAAGAACAAGGGCAGCAGATATATGGGAACAACATATATCAAGTCTCAAGTCTCCCTCCAAGCCACTCACCGTCCTGACTTGGAAATATATCGCCGTTCCTTCACTGTTGCTGAGTCAAAATCCTGTAATTCCCTCCCTAATGGCATTGTGGGTCCACCGACCGCAGGTGGACTGCTGCGGTTCAAGAAGGCAGCTCACCACCACCTTCTTAAGGGCAACTAGGGATGGGCAATAAATGCTGGCCAGCCAGCTAAGGCAATATCCCACAGGTTAATATAAAAAATATGTAAGGCTGAGATAGATTCTTGATCAGTAGGGGAATCATAGATTGTGAGAATAAGACAATCAAGTTGATTTGAGGAGTGTCAGATCAGCAATCATCCCATTGAACGGTGAAGCAGGCTGAATAGTCTATCCTGTACCTATTTCTTCAGTTTTTATTGTTCTCGATGAAAAGATCGAATGCAGGTAAAAGCCTAGCAGGAGGGATTCAGGTGGAGGGACAGCATTAGAGACAGGTAAAAGTGAGGAATGCTGCAGGGAGGGGACTCTTGTCTAAAGAGTTGGGCATGGAGCTGAAGTCAACAGAAGAATTTAATGTCATGCCATTCACCTTGAAATTCAGTGAGATGGGGTGTCAGGGGATAAAACTGAGTGCTTCACCAAGCACAGATCACACAGCATTAGGGAAGAAGGTCAGAGGATAAATTTAATCCATGGCAAGAGGTGGAAAGAGAAAAAAGGATGGATGGAGTCAGAGTGAATGGGAAAGGAGAAGGAGTTAGAATTACCCTGGTGCCTGTTGTCAGACCCCATGTTCTTTAACACCTTAAAGAAAAAGTTTCTTTCTTTATGTGTAAAATGAGATGAAATATTAATGAAATGGGGGTCTAGAATAGCTTTAAGATCATATGAAGCTGTGCTCATGAAGAGAGAGACAAATTGACAATGTGCATGTGATGTCACATGGCACTGAATGTAGATCTCAGGATGGAACAAAGCCAGCTGTCGGAAGAACGTTGTAAATGAATGAATGAATTATTGTCACATATATCCAGGGAGAGACAGTGAAAAGTGTTCTCTTGCCACAATTTGGCACCATTTTGAGGTACAAAGAATAAAAAGAAAGTACTTCACCAGCCATGGTCCCAAACAGGAGTTTTGCGAGATTCCCGCTCTGGGCCATTGCAACCAGGAGTCCCCGCTCCAAGCACCGACACCACCGCAGTCAATGAACCGTTGCCGCCCCCAATGCACAGCCGTCATTTGAGGACTCCATGTATTGGGCCTACAAAGCCAGGAGTCCCCGCTCTGCCATTGCTGTAAAGGATGCCTGGCCATCATTCCAGCAGCCCATGCATCAGGCCTATGAGTCAGGAGTCAATGCCAAGATAGCTCCGACCGACTCAATTCCAGTGAAACATCCACGAAGAAAAAATTATTGTATGTCTCAAAGTCATCTACAATCCTGAGTGGATTCACAGCAAGAAGGATGGAACTTCATTTGGAATCCATGGGGCGGGGGTGGGGGGGGGGGGGGGGGGGGGGTAAGTCAGTGCTGGAGACAGCCACTGAGGAAGGAGATAAAACTGTGAAAGTGAGTTTTGCCAAACAACTTAACAAATACTTGGAGGGAGACAGAAAGCAATGAAGCTATAAATCTTGGATCAGAGAACAGCAGAGCTTCTTCAAAGCTGGCATCTCTGGAAGAGAAATGGCACTGAATTAAATACTAGTATAAAAGTACGGCTGATGCTGGAGAGGAATAAAAAAAGTACTGAAAAAGTGCAGCAGGCCTGGCAACTTCTGTGGTGTGAGAAAAAGAGTTAACATTTTGGAGTTGTGAAGAAGAGTCATGCTGGATTTGACAGGTTAAGTTTGCTTCTCTCTTGAAATTTCCACTATGTATAGGCCTGATCGGGCTGGTGAAGTGAATCTTAAACCACTTTCAAAAAAACACAGAAGATAAGTATATATGGTTTCGAGTGTAACTCACTTGCATTTAAAATTTCCCAAACCGTTTGGGTCTGGTTTTGCTCAAATTGCACAGCTATTATTGAATATAGATGCGTAAACCTTATCCCCTATTCAATACTAGATGTCTTTGCCAGCAGATTTTTAGCAAAAGAGTGTAAATAATGGGTGGAGGTACTTCACATTTTCAACTCTTCCAAACCATTTAGTTAATTACATTTGAGCTAACAAAGGAATGGACAAATGTTTTGAAGAGTGTTTTTAGAATAGAACAGAATGGAAATTTATTGTCACAAGCACATTTATGTGAAAAATACAGTGGAAGGTTTTATAAGTCACTGCCCCACCACGGCGCTTAACCAATGTCAGAAGTCATACATAAAAACAAAAAAAATGTAAAATTAAGACAAAGTTCATCATAGTCAGTTAGTGGCTCCTGGGCTTGGGGAAAGCCGATTAAGGAACAATGGAATACCCTGAAGACTCAGCTGGGACGCCAGGCCACCGGAATACTGGGCCGAAGAAGACTGCCTTGCTGAATCAATGGAATACCTGGATGCTGAAGATGAAGAAGACCTCCATGCCAGGATGAGATCTCCACGCAGGCACAAGACCGCCACAATGGCAGACTGGCACCCAGGGCCATGGCTGCCTTTCTCCTTCAAGTACCCGGGCCTAGCTGTAGATCTGGAAGATTGGTCTCGCTTGCGAGTCCAAGCCAGGGAAATCAGCCCCCAACTTAGTCCTCATTTGCCGGGAGACCCGGATCTGGGGTGAAGCTGTGTCTGGATCATCCTGACATTGCTAGCGCTGCAATTGCTGCTGGAGGCCTCCTCCTTCACCCACCACTCCCCAGGCTCAAAAAAAAAGAAAAAAAGAAAAAGAAAGCCGATAGGAGCAGACAAGCCCTTAGCTCAGACCCCTATCCTGCCACATACTGTGTTCTGAGGAAGGGTTACAGAACCAAAACGTTAACTGCGATCTCTCTTCACAGACACTGCCAGATGTGCTGAGCTTCTCCAGCAACCTCTGTTTTTGTTTCTGAAAACAAGCACTCTGTATCCTTTGACTGTGACCATGCAAACTGTGAAATCAGACGTGTTAAAAGACTCAAGCCCTTAGAGAAGACTTAAATGAATTGCTACAATGACAAGAAAAAAAATATGGTATTCAGACTCTTCTGGCCTCTGAAATTAAAGCCATTTGGCAAAATTATTAATTATTTGGACAGTGTTACATCCTTGAGTTATCATAAAACCTTAGTTTTAAGTCCATTGAACATGTACATAGAATTACATATATCATTTTGCTCGATAAATGTAGAGATGGTTGAGAACAGGAGTTGATTTTAAATGCTTATTTCACAGAACAGACCACAAATGATTCCATTCAACTGATTTTCATTTTCATTTCGCAGTTGAAAAATAAGAAAAACAGCTACCTCCTGTATCTTCAGTTTAAACAAGGCTGTCACAGTCAATTAGATATTTAGGTTAAGATGCTAACAGCTATTGGTAACATGTCAGCCTGCACCTCTATCTTGCTTCACCTGGTGCTCCACTCATTTCAGGAACCAAGTCTTTACTTAGGGCAAAATCTGCGCTGTTTCAGGGTTGTTGACGTAAAGAAAATGAATTATTTAATTTTATAAATGAAGTGAATGGGAAAATGCAACACAGTGGCATATGAAGCAGATTGTAACTCATCTGAAATAGATATAATTTTTTTTCCCTTAATGGTTGCCACTATAGTTGTCACTTTTGACAGATGGAAAGCAATTTTAAATGCATAACAATGCAAAAAAAATCAAGTTTTGGTTCTGATTGGTCTCCAAAGTTCAGGAAAACTAAAAATACTGAAACTGGAAGGAGTGAAACCATTTCTATTAGATAGTCTAATACCACTTAGCATTTACATCAAAGGTCAGTGCGCCGATGATTGTAGAATGGATTGAAACTGTTAGTTCCCACAACTTTAAAACTGACGCTGGTTGTGACCAAGGTAACCAATTTACAAGTGCAGCAGAAGGATGCAGTAATCCAGTTATGCAAGTGCTTCAGTGGTCCATTGAAACCTACTGACCAATGTATGAATGTAGTTAAATTAATTAATGCTATGAACATAACAGAACTATTCCTGGCTCTCTGGGTACAAAGTGTTATCTTGGAACAGATATGTGTTTTTATGTGCATAAAAGCTCTGGTTTGCCAATAAAGAGGCAAAGCAAGCTACAGTTCACAACATAACTGGCATCTGCCTGTTACACATGCACTATACAGAAATCAGTCTCCGACCTATATCTGCACCAAAAGAGCAGCCAATTAGGCAGTTACAGTGTTCAATTCATGCAAAGCCAAAAGTACAACTTGTCTCAATGATAAGAAAAAAAGTTCTCTTTTTAATTGTTATGAGAACCCCTCTGATCTGTAACCTGTCATTGCATTGGCTCAAATGTTCAGAGGAATGGTAATTCCTGTTGAATTTCCACTCCATGCCTAGACCCAGATATTCTGATGACTAGATAGTTCTTGCATAAGTGCAGAGTGCAACTGCACTTTGGTATAATGCAGAAATTTTGGTGTACCTAACTGCAAGGGAGTTGCCTGAAGGATTGAAATTCTGATGGGCAATCTCTGAATCTGGAACCCTCTAAAAAAGCCCCTTAAAGTCAGAACATTCAGACTGTTCTGACTCACTTGAGCTTAATCTTGCCCTTCTCTTGGAATCTGACCCAACACATCTCTCAAGGCCAGAACTGATACCATTCCCTGCCTCATCACCAGTGAGACCAAACCAGCCATTCCCCACCCACGCCTGCCGCTGGACCAGACACCACCCCACAACTGTCCCCCTGCCACCCTTATCCTACTTGAAACAACCTGACACATGGCTTCCCTCACACACCTGCAACCCTCATTTTCCTTCACCTGGCATTTTAACCCCCTCAGCCATCGAGCAAGCCAATGCCATCACCTACCTGGCACACTAACTCACCTAGTACCCTAACCTCCTCACCCATCTGCTACATTATCCCCTCAACCGCCTGTCACCCAAACTGCACCAAACCCCTCACCCACCTGATACCCTAACCCACCTTCCTGCTATCCTGTCCCTGTCCTTAAATTAAACACTTACCCTCTCACAGGAGCTGTCAAATTGTCAGCTTTGCTGCACAACACTTAAGTACCAGAACACCACACTTACTACTCAAAAAGGGCTAAGGTTCCAACATTGATCCTCTCTGCTACTGGCTGTAAGGATTCTTGGATATGTCTGAGATGCTTAGTAACAGGGGACTCCTGTTGAAGAATTTTCAGAGTAGAATTCATCAAATTATGCATTTTTTTGTTTGATTAGCCAAAGAGTTTCCAACTCTGAGTGGAATTTCTGTGCCCTTTTGTGCACCCTGTCCAAGCTTGGTTGTAATCTTGTTGGACTTCCCTCTTCCACCACCAGGTTCCACGCAAACACACAAAATAAGCAGATCTATTCATTTTTTAATGTAAACTATATAACCTTAACACTTCCCCATTTCACCTTCCTATCAATCCCGCATCACACACCATTCACAGGCCAAGACGGAAAAAAATATGCAACTTACAGTGGAGCTTTGCAGTACCCAGTAAAATCGCAAAAAAAAGCACGCAAGAGACATGGTGATTATTCAGCCTTTGTATTGGGAAGTATTTGATTTGAGCTCTTTCCAAACTCTCAATGACATTACAGTTGAAATCTGGGGATTTGGTGTTTGTTAAGAAATACAAAACATGTAAAATATTGGAAACCCAAAAGTGATTGTAAATCAACTACAAGCAGTGACCATTGTGATGGGTTATCCCTGAATTACGGTGACTCTGTGATTGAAATGATTGTGGGACTGAAATTTGGGGCGATGTGTAACACTTGCTAGCTAAATATTTCATTATAAATAGACTCAAATTACAGCCTTTCAACAAGCCCGGAAATGAAGATGTTCTGGTTTTACAATTGCCCCGATTTATAAAAGACTGTAAGCACAGGTATTTATTATGCTTCACAGCTCTCAAGAGGTCTTATTGGATTTATAGCAGTTTTCAGGTTAAGGGAAAAAAATTCAAAGACAAGTCTTTTTGGTCTTTACATCCAATCCTAGACACTCAAAAATGATCTAAAATAGAATCCTAAATCCATTTTAATACTGCAAAATAGCAACAGCATATAAAAAAATTGTTTCCAGCAAGGCATCAAGAGGAGATTTACAACAGAAAGGCATATGGAGAACAAAAATGAGAAAACTAAAATAGACAGCTAAAATGGAATGTCAAAATGCTAAATACTATCATATCCCTAGCATGACCATGCACGGCCTCTTCCCTACTAATTCATTCAGAAATTTTTCAAAGGCTAAATTTACATTGATGCATAAGATGTGGCAGCCAAATATTTTATTTTGCATCATCTCATGTCACCCTCTCCTTTCTGTTTTATTTTGAAATTCTGGATAAGCCATTTCAGTAGTTTGTTTAAATTGCATTTCTGTATTTTAATATTTATAAAAAAGACTTTTAATTCATTATTTGCTAAACATACACATTTCCGTCCTTCTACCACAGCACTGAGACTCAGGCAGTTTGCTTCATATGGAAAGCAACCCTCACTGAAAATGTCATCATTAATGATTCAACATGCCAAGGACACACAAAGCATCAGCTGCTTTGTCATGATAGTGGTAAAATATGTATTATCAATTTTTGACTTCAATCATCTAATTTTAATACCTGTCTACAAATCTTTTAAAAAGGAAAAACACTGACTTAAAAAGATTACAGAAATGAACTGACCTCATATTAACCCTGCTTCTTTGAATCTATGGGAAATAAGTACAAATAATTTGAGCTGAAATTAACATTTTCAAAAGCATTGTGTCTGTGTCTCATGTTTCATTTAGACTCCTATGGATACATTTCACACACTGGAGATAAAAAAAAACACCTACAAACTATCCAACTTGAGAAACAATGAGACCAATAAGTATACACCTGAATAGACTGTGTTTCAAACAGCTTCATTAGCAGAGCAGCAGAAATAAAAAACAGTTTGCAAATGGAGAAGGTTTGCTTTCTCTGTCGGCTTTCAGTCTTTCTCAAAGGACATAAACCAGTGATAAAGCAAATTGGAGGATCATTTATTTACTGAGAACTAAGAAGTGCATAACTGCTGCTGCTGGGGATATAAGACACCAATTGAACAATCATAGTCTCAAGTTAGAACCGGACAGCTCATAAAGCATACTTAAATTGCACATTTGTTTGTCTTTATGGGCTGGGCATTTTTCCTTTTATAAATGTTGTACCTGTGTTGTGCGTATGTTTGATTTTGCATCTTGACTACTTTTCTCAGGGTTAGCGGGTAATAAAATTGTTCTTCCTTTCACGCAAAAATGCCTTGTAATTGTTACCCAATCTGAGCTCGTGAACTAGCAAATTATATTTTTATTAAAGTGTGGTATAGCTGCATACCAAAAAGAAGTTAAACTCTTCTTCTGGCCAACTGAGGCAGTTAAAAAGAAAGGAACCATTTTACCACTACTCATCTGGTCACAAAAGCTTGAAGACATAAATCCAATTGTTTCAAATTTATGTTTAGCCCTTTGGTAAAGTGGAGCCAATGTGTTAATGTGCCCGTCAACATTATTTTTTGACATTAGCTGTAGCCATAGAACTAAGTATACTGGCATGGTTCATGGTTTGCATCCACTGACAGTTGCAGCATTAGTAGGAGACACATCTGATATATTGGAAGAAACAGTGAGCTGTCATTGCACCCCCTCTATTGAAGGTGCATGTTAGAGTTCAGTGTTGCACTCACCATTCTGTGAGCTGTGACACAAGCTAACCTTGTAGGCTCAGCTGGTCCTCCCTTCCATGCACTGTAAAAACGTTTCAAAGACAAAATCAGAAAATGTGGGTATTTCTGGCTGGGCCAACATTTATTGCTCATTTCTAACTGCGCTTAAGAGAGTGGTTAGCTGCCTTCTTGAACTTTTGCCATCCATTTGGTGTGGGTATACCAACAGTATTGTTCAGGAAGGTGACCCAGTGACACTGAAGGAACAACAACATATTTCCAAGTCTGGAAGAACATGCTAAATCTAAGGGATTTGGCAAATTTCTGTAAATAGCGTGTCGATGGTACACACTGCTGCTACAACTGTAGTGGTAGTGGAGGGACTGTTTGTAATCCACAAAACACCAAACAGAATGTTGCCTATTATTCATACGACATTACCCTGGATGGTTTCAAGCTTCTTGAGAGTTTTGGAGCTGCACCCATCAAGGGGAAGTGGAGAATGTTCCATCACAATACTGACTTGTGAGGCTTTGGCAAGTTCGGAGGTGAGTTACTCACTGCAAGATTCCTAGCCTTTGACCTGTATTTGTACTTAAAGTATTTATATGGCTAGTCCAGTTAAGCATCTCATTAATGGTAACATCCAGATGTTGATAGTGGGGGAGTTCAGCAATCATCAGGCTATTGAATACCAAAGGACGGTGGTTAGATTCTATCTTGTTGCAGATGTTCATTGCTATCATACAAGTGTCAGGCAAAGTAACTTGCTCCTTACCTGCTCAAGTTTAGACACTATCCATGGCGCATGTGGGCACAAACTGCTTCTGTATCTGAGAGTTGTGAACAATGCTGAACATTGCGCAAACATCAGTAAATATCCGCACTTCTGGCTTTATGATGGAGGGAAGGTTTTTAATGAAGCAGTTGATGGTTGGGCATCTTACAATATTCTAAGGAATTTCAGGGCCACATGTGATGGCATGGTAGTGTCCCTATCTCTGAGCCAGGAGCCTCAGATTCAAGTCCTACCTGCTCCAGAGATGTGTAAAAACATTCCTGAACAGGTTAATTCGAAAGTATCTACCCTGAAGAACTCCTGCAGACATGTCCTGGAACTGAGATGACTGACCTCTAATTACCATAGGCATTTTCCATTGTGCCAGGTATGATACTAACTAAGCAGAGATGTTTTTTCTCCTGCTTCCAATTGACTTGATTCTTCTTGTGGCTTTTTGATGCCAAAGATGATCTGTCTCACCTCCCCTCACTTCTGGAATTCAGCTCTTTTGTCCATGCCTGAACTAAGGCTGTAATGAGGTGAAGAAGTGAGTGGCCCTGGCAGAACCAAAACTGAGTGCCATTAAGCTAGTTATTGCTGAGCAGGTGCCACTTGATAGCACTGTTGATGAGCCCTTCTGTCACTTTACTGATGATGGACAGTGGACTGATGGGACGGTAATTGGCCAGGTTGGATTTGTTTAGCTTTTTGTGTGTAGGACATACCTGGCAATCTTTCACATTGTAGCTGTACCAAAAAACTCGAATAGTGGCACAGCTCATTTCAGAGCACAAGTACTCACTATTGATGCTGGAATGTGGTCAGGCTCTATAGCTTTAGCAGTGCTTTCAGTCATTTTTTGATATCACATAGAGTGAATTGAATTGGCTGCAGACAGATATCTGTGCCGCTAGAGACCTCTCAAAGATTATTCAAGAGCAATCTCAGTGGAGGTTATTGAAATGTAGCAGAAAAGTTCAAAGTTCAACAAGAACTCTAGCAGACAATACCGAGGTAGGCACACATTTAAATCATACTGACGCCATCATCTAGTCCCTTTATTTTACTAACTTGACTAAGTACCTCTGCCCTACTCCAACATCACACCCAGACCACCAGGTTCTTCCCTTCTCATGTCTGTCCTACCCATTTCTTTTCTCCATTTGTCTACACTACCTGTTCTCCCCGATCCCTCTTCCACTCCTCTGTGTACACAATTCCTCTCCACAACAGCCCTCCTAATCTACCACCGACTCAGCCTTGCTGATCCCAATCCTCAATGCAAGAGGTCAATCTCCTGCTCCCCTACCTTGTGCCACAGAGTTTATGTATGATGAATTATCACCACAACGGACCATAGCATAATCTTCATCCGGCAGATTTACTGCCACTACCCACTTTCCTAGTAAGGATCTATCGGGTCTGCCTAGTGTGGTAGAGGTTGATACTTCACAATCTAACTAGATGAGGCTATCAAGATCCTGTTTACTATAACTTTGCAACTAGGTAAAAGTTACACTTGTTTGACAGAGATTGTTACTGACGCTTATGAGAGAGACGTTGATGCTAGGTTTAACACCTTTGAGATCCAAAGCTTTTCAGCCTGTCCTCTACCCTTACACAACTGAGTTAAACAAGGAAAAACACTGACCTTGCATAGAACTGTATGAAGCTGATAAATGCATGCCACCTTAAATTGATTGTGAATTAATGCTCAAGACTTTCACGCACCGCTGACTTTTTCTTGAGGGTAGGGTATAATTTTTAAGAAGTTTTATACGATTGAGCATTCATGTTGTGCAAAGTAGGAAGCTGCCATAAGCCAACTTACTTGCCAATACTCTGCAAATAAGCTGCTGGCTTTGTCTCTGCCTCTCAAGCTGCCCTAGATGAATCAAAATTACATGTCCCACATTTCTCGTGGTCATGAAATTGTTACGAGAAATTCTTACTTTCAAATAATGCTAGAATGTGGAAATTATGTTTCCTTTAAGGGACAAAATTGAGAGTTGTTATCATACCAATTTCTTTACTATTTAGATGGTTTTAAGAGTAACCTCTTTGATGGAACTAAAATCTTTCATTTTGAGGATCACGCTGATTTCATTTCTCCTGATACCATGAAAGAACACAAATAGAAAATGAAAGTTGGTGGAATTCAAATGTTATCATCTAATTACATCTCAGAATTATCTCAAAGCACTTAACACACAGCTATTAAACTTTTAAATAGGCTGTGATTTTGTGTTAAATAGGTGAATGTACACAATGGAATGTATATTCAATTATTCACATTGAAAGGGCCCAAAGGATAGCACCACCAGCAAAGCATAAGTTTTTCAGTACATTTCCACAATGTTAATTTAGGCTACTTGCTCATCTTCTGGAGTATTTAAATGAAATAAACATTTGTATTAGTATAGTGTCTATCACAATTCAGAATGTGCCAAATGGCTTGACAGCCAATGAAATATTTTTGAAGTTAGTCATTGTTGTAATGTAAGAAGTGATGACTCAGAGTCTAGACTACCCCTGATTCATTTTACAATGACCTTCGTGCTAAACACTGAAACACATACATGATATTACTTCTATGTAAAGTAATAGTGTGCTATAACAAATTATAACATTGCGGGACATATGATAAATGAATTAATCTATGACTGCTTCTTAACTTATTAGCTTTTTATGATGAATTATCATTCATATTAATTGATAAATAATAGCTATTCCACTCTAGTTGGGGGCAGGTCAGCTTTTTGCATGTGATGACATACTTATCAACATATTATTTGTGCATGCATGAAAGCAGAGTGAATCTTGTGGAGGAGAAGGAGGGCAGGAAATTATTGACCCGCCTCACTGGTACTACTTCACATGGTCAAAGACTTGGCACCATGTTCAACAAGAAGCTAGAGAGTCAGTCATTCCCTGCAAGGCAGTAGCATTACTCTGCGTCTTGTAGTTACCACATGTAGCAAAACATTCTGATCCTCCTTAAAGCCTCCCCACTACGTTTCCAATTTAAAATCAACATCAGAAACCAATTTTTTTCCTTCCATAGTTCGTGATTCTTTGCAACTTACTTCCCTACAGACTAGTGAAGGCAGCATCATTAAATACATCTAAGGAATTTCGGCAAAGCAACTTGTAGTTGGTACACACTGCTGTGATGAAATGTCAGTATTGGAGGAAGTGAATATTTATGAATATGATGCTAAATAAGCAGGGTACTTTGTTCTTAATAGCATCAAGCTTCTCATGTCTTCTGGCAGTTTCATTCATTTAGGCAAGTGGAAAGTATTCCATCACATTCCAGAATTGTGCCTTGTTGATTATGGACAGGCTTTGGACAGTCAGGAGGGGAGTTACTTGCCACAAGATTTCTAGCCTCTGCCTTGCTTTTGTAACCGTAGATGTTTTACCATCCCCTGGGATACAGATATTGCTGGCTGTGCCAGAATTTATTGCCTGCCCTTGGTTGCCATTGGGAAGGTGGTGCTGAGCTTCCCTCTCGAACCTGCAGTCCATGTGCCACAGGTTCACTCTGTCATCAGGGAGGGAATTCCAGGAAACTGACCCAGCAGCAGTTATAGTTCCAAATCAGGATGGGTGAGTGGTGTGGAGGCAAAATTGCTCAATGGGGAAGAGGAACAAGATTTTGACGAATGATGGCCTTGTAATGAAGAAACCAACTTTTAAAAATCCATTCTTGAGAAATGGGCTTTGCTGGCCATCCATCCTTTATTGCTCATTCCTCAAAAAAGTGGTGGTGAACTGCCTTCTTGAACCATTTCCAGTATAGGGAGGTCCAAATGCATGCAAAAGGGCTTCCTGGTGCTGCTGCCAGAAAGCATGACCCACCTTTAAAGTTCAGGGGATTTATTGCAAATATTCACCCTGCTGTTGAGCAACTGGTAGCATAGAAGAAAGTTACCTCAAAATACAATGGGTCCTTTATCAGATGGGCAACTGGGCTAAAGAGTGGCAGATGGAGTTTAATTTTGATAAATGTGAGGTGCTGCATTTTGGTAGGGCAATCAGGGCAGGACTTATACACTTAATGGTAAGGTCCTGGGGAGTGTTGCTGAACAAAGAGACCTTGGAGTGCAGGTGCATAGTTCCTTGAAATTGGAGTTGCAAATAGACAGGATGGTGAAGAAGGCGATTGGTATGTTTGCCTTTATTGGTCAGTGCATTGAGTATAGGAGTTGAGAGGTCAGGCTGCAGCTGTACAACACACTGGTTAGGCCAGTTTTAGGATACTGCTTTCAATTCTGGTCTCCCTGCTGTTGGAAAGATGTTATGAAACTTGAACGGGTTTAGAAAAGATTTACAAGGATGTCCTGCTCCTCTGATGCTGCTTGGCCTGCTGTGTTCATCCAGCTCTACACCTTGTTATACAAGGTTGTTGCCAGGTTGGAGGGTTTAAGCTATAGGGGGAGGGTTTGAGCTATAGTGAGAGGCTGAATAGGGTGGGGCTATTTTCCCTGGAGCATTGGAGGCTGAGGGGTGACCTTTTAGAGGTTTATAAAATCGTGAGGGGCATGGAAAGGGTGAATAGTCAAGGTCTTTTCCCCAGTTTAGGGAAGTCCAAAGCTAGAGGGATTTAGGTTGAGAGGAGAAAGGTTCCAAAGGGACCTAGGCAACTTTTACACACAGAGGGTAGAGCGTGTATGGAATGAACTGCTAGAGAAGTAGTGGAGGCTGGTACAATTATAACATTTTAAGGCATCTGGATGGGTATATGAATAGGAAGGGTTTAGAGGGACATGGGCCAAATGCTGTCAAATGGGACTAAAGTAATGTAGAACATCAGGTCGGCATGGATGAGTTGGACTGAAGGATCTGCTTTTGTGCTATATAACTCCATGTCTCTATGACGTGAGCTTTGGTCTTCTTACCAATTAAATTCCTTCACCTGCCTTGCTTCCTGGTGCCTCCACCCACCTTGCCTCCTGCTCTTGGGAGCGGCACCGAATTCCATCTAACATGTATGAATGACTTTCATCTGTCTGCTGTTTCTGCAGCACAACTAATTTAAATTCCCTTTAAACTAAAAGAGTTGCAGCTTTATTCAACTCGTGGACTTATAAAATCCCTAAAAATGCTAAATGTTATTGCCTTGTATTATCAGCAGCAATGTGTATGGATGATTATTTTTACATCAAACAGTGAAATGAGAGAAAAGCCCATCCTTTTACATCAAACTTATCTTACAGAATTAATATCGAAGGTCTCTAATCAAAGTTCAGAGTGGTTTGATATTGCCTTCAGCTCTGTGCATAAGACATAAAGAATACTGTCCAATTTTCTCATGCTATCACTTGAAGACAGTTTCACTGGAAGAGATTTTTCTGACAGTGGGCTTGATGAAAGCACTAAGCACACCTACAATAGGTGAATCATAGTGACATTCATTGCACTGCACTATAATAGAGAAGATTCAACCTTCAGTTGCTATAGGGAACAAACTTGCATCTCCTACTGTTCTCCGCAATCTAGGTGATTCCATTTTAGTCTCATGGGTTTTTAATGCAAAAGAAAAGTAATGAAATTTTCCACTCAACTTTACATGGAGAAAAACATGTGCAAGATATTTGTGCATTGAATTCAAGGAAACAAAACCTGATGAAAATCAATTTTGAAATTCATGATAATAATGTAGTTTAATTGGCTGTAAACAAGTCAGCATTCTTGCTTGTGCAGAGACTTGGGATAGGAATTTCCCTGCGGGCGCCTGAACACCACTGACAGGCTGAAATGATACTCAGAAACCTGCAAATAGTCACTTAATATGATTTTCACCTGGAACTACAAAGCAATGTGAGTGAGTCTGCTCACCATCTAATTAAGGTCTGCTGGCAGCCTTTCAAAACTAGAGGGCGGGTAAAACTGTATGGGGGACCAGAGTATTCAAGGGTGTTAGACATTTTGGAAGGACGGGAGGAATGGAAAAGGGAGTTGAATAGCTCTGTCGATCAAGAATGAGATCAGTATAATGGTAAGAAATAATTTTGTTTCCAAAGATTGAAATCTAGGATTGGTTTGAGTGGAGATAAGAGGTAATGAAGTAAAGTCACTGGTGGAAATGGGGTGTAAGACCCCTCACAGTAGTAATACTATTGAATAGAGTTTAAACAAAAAAAAAAAGGAGGCTTATAAGAAATATGCTGAAAAACAGTGTGGAATGTTTTAATCTTTACATGGATTGTATGACATAAGACACCTGATTTCTATACATTTGAATATCATTTAATTTAGAATTTTGAACTAGTGGCATATTGGTTTTCTGAGTATGTGAAAGGGTTTACTGATTAACTTGGAAGTATTTCTAGAGCCACAGAATTTTTTTTTTGACGCACAGTATTGAAGACAGCCTTCCTTGGAGGAGGTTACAAACAAACAAGATAAATGGTGTAGCACACAAAGTTTTGGTTAGAAAATTCTGGAATTATTTTCTGAGGTTATTACCCTAACTGATGATACTACAGAAAAGTCAAATCCCAGGTTAAAATCTGGATTGATGGATATATTTTATGCTCTTTTGGTTTTAATGAGGTGGTCTCTCAATGAAACGTAAGTACTCAATTTTGCAGATTTGGGCGTACAAATAAAACAGATGTTCATAACGCAAAAGAAATGAAAGTGAAACAGAACAAAACTACCTCCGACGCTCCAGGGAAATAGCCCCAGCCTATTCAGCCTCTCCGCATAGATCAAACTCTCCAACTCTGGCAACATCCTTGTAATTGGAATAAAATTGCACTGGCAACATTTCAATGGTTAACCAACAAAGTCACTTAAGGAATTTGGAACTGTCTTATTTACACTGACAAATTGGTTGATGTCAGCCAAACCTGGGGAGACCACTTAGATAATTTCACTGATCTGCTTGATCTGATTTGGTTAAAAAATCTGGTTAAGCTTACGCTTACTAAGGCAAAAATGACTTTTTCAGTCCATCATAAATTTCAAGATTCGAGAAAATATAATCACATTTATTCCAAAACAAACACATTTACAGATCCCAAAACACTCCTTTGTAGATTCCAACAGCACCCCTTTAGAATGCTCATTCCAGGGAGTATCTTCTTTTCTATCACCCTATGGGCTTAATTGAACCTTGACTTCAATTCCCAGTCTGGAGAATCTGATAGCTTCTTCCTGGAGCCTTCATACATCTGAGTTTAAACTTTATCAGATTCAAACAACCGTTTCTGAGATTTACCTAAACACTTCTGGGCCAGAACCATTATTAACCTCTTTTATCTGAGTTAATCCACTTTTAACAAAGCCAATATTTTTTTCTCCCTTTCTCAAGAAACAGTGCTTTACAAATCCATCTTTAGTTAATAACTCTGAAAAACTGCTCTGAACTGAAACTAAAACTGGTAAGTTTTTCTCCAAGCTATGGATATCTCACAGCTTTTACAAATCCAGTATCTATAGTTAGAAAGACTATGGTACGATAATTAGCTTTATTAGTTTGTTAACTCTCCCAATGTACATAAAAACCATTAGTTCTTCTTGGCTCACTCTCTTAACCTATTTTAAATGGAATCACCATGGCTACAGAAGCACTTTTAACTTAATCATTAAATCAGTTTAGGCATGTAGTAAATCCATATGCCAAGTTCAAAATTTAAAAAATCCAAACTCTAAAATATAAAGTATTAAAATAAGCATAAATCTCATATCCTACATCACAGGGGAGAGAACCACTTAAATTGAAGAGAAAAAGATAAATCAAAACTGAGAAACTATGCTTCCAGCCTATGTTTTGAGTTTCAGAGAAAAATTATCCAACGCATACTAATTTGACTAAAAAGCATTTGAAAGCTGCTCAACAAACTATGAAAACTAGATCAAAGAGCCAAACTTCAAAATTGTGTTGGGGAGACCAAGGTGTTCATGTTATTACCTGTCTACAGGGATCCTTATGGGCAAGGTTCATTGGATCTTATCAAATTGGAAGGAAAAATGCTCAGTGAAATGAATTCTGTAGCAAGTACTCCAAACTGGAGAAGTATGTCTTTTTGACATATTGGAAAGATGGATTTCATCAAGGCACAGTCATGCCACAGAGTCATAGAGCTGTACAGCACAGAAACAGACCCTTCGGTCCAACTGCTCCCTGCCAACCAGATATCTCAGATAAATCTCGCCCCATTTGCCAGCATTTGGCCCATATCCTTCTAAACCCTTCCCATTCATAAACCCCTCCAGATGCCTTTTAAATGTTATAATTTACCAGCCTTCACCATTTCCCCTGGTAGCTCATTCCTTACTTGCATCACCCTCTGCGGGAAAAAAGTTGCCCCTTAGGTCCCTTTCAAATCTTTCCCCTCCAACCTTAAAACAATGCCCTCAGTTTTGGATTCCCCTGTCCTGTGGAAAAGACTTTGTCTGTTCATCTCATCCATGCCCCTTGTGATTTCATAAACATCTATAAGGTTACCCCCCAGCCTCCGACGCTCCAGGGAAATAGCCCCAGCCTATTCAGCCTCTCCGCATAGATCAAACCCTCCAACTTTGGCAACATCCTTGTAATTGGAATAAAATTGCACTGGCAACATTTCAATGGTTAACCAACAAAGTCACTTAAGGACTTTGTAACTGTCTTATTTACACTGACAATTTGGTTGATGTCAGCCAAATCTGGGGAGACCACTTAGATAATTTCACTGATCTGCTTAATCTGATTTGATTTTAAAAACCTGGTTAAGCTTACGCTTACTATGGCAAAAAATGACTTTTCCCATCCACCATAAAGACCACATAAGTTTATTTTCCTTCACTTTTGATTGTGGACTGAAATGAGGAAATGATTGTTTTGCAACAAAAGACTGAGGAAGGAATTGCCATACTTCTCCAGTGAAAATACCTGAAGCTAAAGAAAGCCAGTTGTTCTGTTCCGCCAGTTGCTTAAACAGATAAGTCAGGGACTTTATAATTTAATAGAATCATAGCATCAATGTATTGTTGAAGCAGGCCACTTGGCCCATTGTGTCTGCACCGACCTTCTGAACAGCATCCTACCAGACACACCCCTCCACCCTATCCCTACATTTCCCATATCTAATCCTCTTATCATGCACTTTGCCGGACACAGTGGGCAATTTAGTGCAGCCATTCCACCTAATCTGCACAACTTTGGTCAACTGAAGGAAACGAGAGCAGCTGGAGAAAACCTGTACAGACACAGGAGAATGTGCAAACTCTACACAGACAGTTGCCTGAGGGTGGAATCGAACCCAGGTCCCTGGCACTGTCAGGCAGCAGTGCTGACCACTGAGCCATTGTGCTGCCCACAAAGCAGTGAATTTGTGAATACAATTTGTGAATCAGTTGCCCTGTGCATTCTGTGAAGGATTGAAAGAACCTGAAGATTCGGGAACAAAAGGAATACCTCATCGAGTCCTGAGAAGTGACTTTGCTGAACTGTTTTCCCAGTGCTTTTGTTCCCCTCCACCTGTAACACCAATGCTTGTTCATCTGTGTCTTTCTGAATATGTGCATTTGGAAGTATTTAGAATGGGCTTAGAATGTAAACTAGGAGAGTAATATGAGGACAGTTCATAGTTGTTTACCTGCTCCATAACGCTATGTGTCACTTCCTAGCTTTCTCTACTGACCTGCTCTGCTCACATGATGAGATGGTGATGGAAGGGATCATAAACCACACTCAATAGATGAAGGCCATGAACAGCCAGTCTCCAATTCTTCTTAAGAGGCTCACAGTGTTGAGTTGGGCAAACAACTGCAGGATGAAGTATGTTGCTGACAGGGTGGTGGACATTTTCTGAGATGAACTTGTGTGAGTGAACATCAGTTGAATGTTAATGGAGTGGAAGCCCCTGCAGATTCTCTAACCATTGACAAGAGGATCCACACACATGACAGCACTCAGCAAATCGGAAAGCCTACTATCTCAATGAAGTCACATTCCCATTTTATCTTGTTCTTGCCTCCTGAGGAAGAGATTTGAAATCCACTCACTTGGTGTATATGATATCTATAACTTCCTGGATGTTACACTGAATTTCGTACTGTGAAATATTTGCAATGTATTGTGTGTGTGGATGGTGAATGTTTGGGGAGGAGGGATAGACAGTGGCGTTCATGGAGGTCTGGGTTTCTTGGCTTGTATTCCAGTGCCAGATCATACTGAAGGAGGCATTGCTCTATCCTCCTTTAAACATAGGAGTATTGCTCCTGGAACATGTATGTTGGGGAGCGCCTTTTTGTAGAGCCTACCAACTCCCTCCTCCTTGCAGGGCTTCCCCTCTCTGTCTGCAGTTCTTGAGTATGTTGCACACGATTAAAATTGCTCCATACCTAGGTCTAGTAATGCTTTCTCATCCCTGAATGCTTCCAGAAATATCCACAAAACAGTTATAGGAAAAAGAAATGCAATTCTCTCACCAACTCTGAGCAACACAGGACAAAAACATTTCACCTGCAAACTCCTGGTTAAATGGCACCAGTACAGGATCCAGTTTGCATCTGTGCACTTAATTGCCTTCAGGAAGGAGGTACCACAACATTGGCTTTTTGAAATCCCAGTAACTTATTAGTTGGTTAGTCTGTTTGACATCTAAATAATGGAGATGCAAAGTTTTTCATTGCATAGAAGCGACATACCTCTGGGTGACCTTGTCTTCCTGTGTGGACATATAGGCAGCACAAAAGCAGGAATTGGGAGACCGCAGGTGCAAGGCTACTTAGTGCACCTGCACAGACAGGGGAGTTTTCTTAGTCCCATGATTAACATTTATCCGACGACTAATATTATCAGATTGACTGATCACATCTCAATATGGCTCGTGGGAATTTTGTGTTTGCAAATTAATTGCTACATTTATTTATACGTTGTTCTACTTAGCAATGTCTTCAAATTTAAATAATTGATTATGAAGCACTTTGGAATAACCTAAATGAAAATGCATGCTCTTTATTCATATTTATGCACAGTTAGATTGGAGTACAAAAACCAATACAAAGAACAAAAGAGGAAACTGATTCAAATTATAAAAAGAGATGTAACAATGACACAGATCACAGAACTGTTACAATACAGAAGCAGGCCATTCAGCCTATCATGCCTATGCTGGCTGTCTGAGTATGTTAACTTAGTATCAGTCTCCTGCCTTTTCACTGTAACCCAACTCATTGGATGATTCTTTAAATGGAAACATTGTCCTTTAGGATGCCTCATTTGAATGGCCACCGCACCTCCAGGCAGTGCATTCCATACTTTAACGACTTACTGTGTGAAAAAGATTTTTCTCACCTTGCATTTCCTTCTTTTGCAAAATAGTTTCTTCCTATCTATTCTGTCCAGGTCGTGCATGATTATGCAAGCCTCTGTTAATTCTCCTCCCTCACCTTTTCTCACAACTGAAGTGTCTCATGTGTGGAGAATTTTGTTTCTTCTAGAACACACTTGTCCAACCAGAGGTCCACAGGCCACAGTTTGGCCCATTGAGGAGTCCTGTTTTGGTTGCTAAGCTATTGTTCAAAATATATTATTGAGTGTAACTACAAAATTGTGAAAACAGCTGCTCCTGCAATCAGAGATGTTTGCCTCCTGCGTTTGCTTCTGACAGGTTCTCTAGTTAATCTAGCATCAGCAAATGTAGAAGAGGAAGAGTGTGATTGGAGGAGCAACACAATTTGAGCTGGAGGAGTGTGTCATGTTGGATTGGTAAGTGTTCAGGAAGATACCATCTTGGGAAGGCAGACAGTGGCGGTGACACTGCTGAGGAGGGGGTCCTGAATGATCTGAGGGTGTGAGTGAGTTATTGACTTTGGGACTAGGTGAGTGATCGAATGATTGGGAGTGCATGCGAGCGAGTGAGTGACTGGAAAGATGAGTCAATTAGTGACTTGCGAGCTGACTGTGAGACTGAATAAATCACTGATTGACTGACTGACAGGGCAATGGTGGGTGAGCTGAGTCAGTGAGAGAATGGGGGAGAGTGTTGGCTAAAGTGACCAATCAGAGCAGGGTGAGTAAGTGAGCAAGTGACTAACTGGGGGTGTGGACAGGTAGTGAGTTACTGACTGTGGCCTCACACCCACCCTTCGTCCTCCTTCTCCCACCCTTCGTCCTCCTTCTCCCACCCGTATCCCCACTGCTCATACCTATAGACAAAGGAGACTAAAAGAGAAGGAAAACCGAAACTGAAATGCAACCCACCTCCAACACCCACTTTCATCTCAATTCTATCGAGGACAGCTTTGTTCATGCCTCTTGGAGGTAAATTAAGGTCGGTGTAATCTCAGTCCAAATAGTCAGCTTCACCCCAGTCCTCAACCCCTTCTCTGCTGATAAAAACATAGGGCCTGATCTTTTTCTCTTTCTCTGAAAAAGGCAATCCAAAAAGGGTTTTATCAGTTAGCTATGCAACTTTAGGGTTGGCACAGCGGGTCAGTGGTTAGCACTCCCTGACAATGCTAGGGACCTGTGTTCGATTCCAGTTTCCGGTGCTGTCTGCGTGGTGTTTGCAAATTCTCTCCGTATCTGCATGGGTTTGCCCTGGGTGCTCCAGATTCCTCCCACAGTCCAACGATGTGGAGGTTAGGTGGATCGTCAATGATAAATTGCCTGTGGCATCTAGGGTGGGAAACGCAGGGATAGGGTAGGGAGTGGATTTGGGTGGGAGGCTTTTTGGAGGGTTGGTATGGGCTGAATGGCCTGCTTCCACACTCTAGGGATTCTATGATAACTTGGCACTTTTTAATTGTCATTCTCGTAGTTATTCACTTAAAAGATCAGCAATTACTCAGCAGTTTTAAAAAGAAGTCTGTTTATTGTGGTGTCAAACCATATGTTTTAGAAACAAAAAACAGAAATTGCTGGAAAAGCTCAGCAGATCTGGCAGCATCTGTAGACAGAAATCAGAGTTAATGATTTGGGTCGAATGACCCTTCCTCAGAACTGATGTAACTAGGAAAATATCAGTTTATACGCAGAAGATAGGGTAGGAGGAGGGGTTAAGAAGTAAATGATAGGTGGGGATATAGCCCAAAGACAGAAGAGAACAATTGGACAAGACAGTGAATAATGATCTGGCTCAGAGGGCGAATAGCTATTAATGGAGACTGTTAGTAGCTTACAATGGATTGTGTGTAACAGTAGACTCGGTGATAATAAGACCTGTATGTGAGGAAGGGTCACTGGACCCGAAACGTTAACACTGATCTTTTTCTTCACAGATGCTGTCAGGCCTGCTGAGCTTTTCCAACAACTTCTGTTTTTGTTCCTGTGTGTGAGGGTTGGGGTAGGGACATGGGAGAGCTCAAGCCCTCGAGTTATCGAACATGATATTGAGTCCAGAAGGATGTAGGGACCCCAAGCGGAAAATCCCCATTAATGGCTATTTATCCTCTGAGCCAGGTTGTTATTCCTAGCTACCATCAGTTCTGAGGAAGGGCCACTCGACCCAAAATGTTAATTCTGATTTCTCTCCATAAATGCTGCCAGACCTGCTGAGCTCTCCAGCAATTTCTGTTTTTGTTTCTGATTTATAGCATTCGCAGTTCTTTTGGTTCTTATATTTTATATGTTTGCTCACTGGCCTCCTGAATTAAAGAAAAGCTGAATGTCACCTCCCCACCCCATGTGGAAAGTTTGGGCAATCCTGTTCAAGAGAAAGCTCATAAGAATTGCAGCTGTGAAACATAACTGTGTAATCGCACGGAATATGTCAGGATTGTTTGTTGTGAGTCAGTATAGTACTTTGAGATTACTTTGCCACTCAGGATTGAAAGTGGAGTAACAGGGGAATAATGCATGTTATATCCTGCAACATTATAAGCATTGCTGCGTTTCAAGAATAAACCTGGAAAGGTTTAAACAGACGAGTGATCTCATTAGCAGAGTTGGTTGTTGCTCACAAAAGAAGTAAAATAACAAATCAAAAATCCACCTCAACATTGAAGTTTTGTTCAAAAAAATCCTAAGTTATAGATAATGCTTAAAAATCCAATTTTTTTCACTCTTGGATAGAATTCCTCTGTGATTAATATAGTAGAAGATCAGTTTTACAGTTGCATGTTATGTAATTTATCAGTGTGTTCGTCATTATTTAGAATTCCCTCCAAGAACTGTCTCAGTTAGTGGAGCAGGACATCTGATTAAATTGACCTTGAGGGGTTGTAGGGTGGTGGGGATGATGGAGGGGCAATTAGGCAGGATATTTCATAATTCATATACAGCATCTACACTATGCTGCACTGTAGATACTCTTAACCAACCTGTTCAGACATAGAGTTATAGAGATGTACAGCACAGAAAGAGACTCCCCAAGTCCAACTCACTCATGCCAACCAGATATCCTAAATAAATCTAGTCCCATTTGCCAGTATTTGGCCCATATCCCTCTAAACCCTTCCTATTCATATACCCATCCAGATGGTTTTTAAATGCTGTAATTTTACCAGCCTCCACCACTTCCTCTGGCAGTTCATAATGCACCACCCTCTGCGTGAAAATGTTGCCCCATAGTTCCCTTCTAATCTTTCTCCTCTCAACTTAAACCTATGCCCTCTAGGTTTTGACTGCCCCATCCCAAGGAAAAGACCTTGCCTATTTACCGTATCCATGCTCCTCATGATTTCATAAAACTCTACAAGGTCATGCCTCAGCCTTTGACGCTCCAGGGAAAATAGACCCAGCCTATTCAGCCTCTCCCTATGGCTTAAATCCTCCAAACCTGGGCAACATCCTTGTAAGTCTTGTCTGAACCCTTTCAAGTTTCACAACATCCTTCTTATAACAGGATGACCAGAATTGCACAGTGTTCCAAACACTCCCCAAGACCTTGCCATTAAATGTATAAGTCCTGCCCTGATTTGCCTTTCCAAAATGCAGCACCTCATATTTATCTAAATTAAATTCCATCTGCCTCTCCTTGTCCCATTGTCCCATCCAATCAAGATCCCGTTGTACTCTGAGGTAACTTTCTTATTTCTCAGTTCTACCCAAATAACTTCCCTGGACATATTTCCAGGAATATCCTCCCTGATTACGGCCATGATGTTATCCCTAACCAAAAATGCCACTCCCCACTCCTGTCTCACTCCCCCCTCTGTCCTCCCGACAGCATCTATACCTGGAACATTAAGCTGCCAGTCCTGAGCTACATCTCTGTAATTGTTATGATATCGCAGACTCATCTTCCCAACCATGCCATGAGTTCATCTGCCTTACCTGTTAGGTTTCTTGCATTGGAATAAATGCAGTTTAATTTATCAGTCCTACCTCATTTTCTGCTTTGTTCCTGCCTGCCCTGACTGTTTGATTTGCTTCTTTCCCCAGCTGCACCAGTCTCAGATCGATCTTTTTCCTCACTATATTCCTGGGTCCCACTTGAACCTCGCTACCCTGCATTACTAGTTTAAATCCTCCTGAGCAGCTGCAGCAAATCTCCCTGCCAGTATGTTAGTCCCCTACCAATTCACCTGTAATCAATTCTTCTTATGCAAGTCACTTCTACCCCAGAAAAGATTCCAATGATCCAAAAATGTGAATCCATCTCCCCGCACCAGTTCCTCAGCCATGCATTTATCTGCTCCATCCTGTTATTTCTACCCTCACTAGCTTGTGGCACCAGGAGTAATCCAGATATTGGTACACTTGAGGACCACCTTTTTAAATTCCTTCCTATATTCTTTCCTCAGAATGTCATCCTTTTCTCTTTCTGTGTCATTAGTTCCAATGTGTATAACAACCTCCTGCTGGTCCCTCTCCCCTTTGAGAATACACTGCACATTTTCTGAGACATCCTTGATCATGGCACCAGGGAGGCAACACACCATTCTGATTTCTCACTGTTGGCCGAGGAAACGTCTATCTGTGCCTTTGACTAGTGAGTCCCCTATCACAACCAAAATGTTAGAACACATGACTAGAACACATTGAGCACACATTCAATATCATTTTGAACCTGTACCAACTTTAGAGGTTTAAGTCTAGAAGAATGTGGCTTAATTGGAGCAGCATTTCCTATACCTTCATCATGAATAATCAGATTAGCACTTCTCGGCTTATTCCCACATATCTCCCCACATGATTTTAATAACTCTTTCAAGTCATTTCGATTTTCCTCTGGAAGGTATCACAATAATTTATGCCAATTTTCCTCATTGTTCAACTTAATTTGAGGATTGTCCAAAATAAAATCATTTGAACTTGGTTTATCATTCTATGTTGTAACCAGTACTACATTCTCTTTTTACTTTCCTTCCCCATCAAAATACCTTTACACCCTATTCACATGAGATATTTTGTGAGTACTTTTTCTATCTGCTGTTCTTATCAAATAATTCACTTCGCTCAATTTCCTTTCGATTTGATAAGGCCCACTAAACTTTGCCTTTAAAGGTTCACCTTCCTTTGGGAATAACGCTAACATTTTATCTCCAATTGCAAAATGGTGAATTTTTGATTTCTTGTCTCCTTTCTGTTTCATCACATGCTGTGCTACTTTCAAATGCTGTCTAGTCAACTGACATGCTCTATTTCATCTTCCCCTAAAATTTGACACATAGTCTGAATGTGTGGTCTCTGAACTCTGACTCGCCATGGTGCTACAAAAGACACAAAGAAGTTGAGGATAAACAGATGTGCCCACAAGCTTAGGACCAGTAACAACCTCTAAAGTCTAATAAACAGCCTCCACATGAAGAGATCACATTGAAGATTCCCTCAGAGTGTGGAGGTGATACAGGAGATTCAGCGTCAATCGTCCATGACGTTGTTACCTCACCACAGACTGAGGATAGCACTGCGACCATGGCCCAGTATATGCCAAATACTTGAGCAGGACCTGAGATCTGAAGGGGTGGGTAGTCATCCTATCCTGATGGTCACCAAAGTGACAGTTGCACGACTTTAATGGATCATTTGGTGGGGTCTCTGTGGGAGCTAAGAACTTTTGACCCACAAATGTATCAAGGTTGTTATCAATGAAATGTATGCCAGATCACACTGATTCATCTGATTGCCCTGTGTAAAGCTCAGTGATGCAGCCTGGGCAGTAGGCCTTGCCAACATTACTGGCCTCCTCCAGGTGCAAGGTATTGTTGACTATACAGACATTGTATTGAGAGCAGCATTTCATCATGCAGCTGGTGTCATTGACAGAAAGCATTCCATTCCATCAATGTACAAATTGTCTGCTACCATTGGAATCACATCGTTGAAGTCTGTGCCAGGTACCCTGGGAGTTGCCATGATTACTATATACTTGTGAATGCCCATATTCTGCCAATTTTCAAGGGTCAGAGAGCTTTCTGATTGTTACTGGGAGACAGAGGCTACCCTCTGCAACGATGGCTGACGATTCCATAATGAAACCCCTGACGAGGATTGATGGTAAATACAACACAACCAATGCTCAGGGCCATCGTGGAGCAGAAAATGGGTCTGCTGATGATGAGGTTCTGATGCTTTCATTGGTCTGGGCGGGCCTTGCTGTAAGGTGCAGAGACAGTATGCCACTCAATCATAGCATGCTGTGCTCTGTCCAACTGCAGAAGGCAAAGAAAGGATGTGATTGAGGCTGAAGACATGAGACAGCAGCAGCTGACTTCCAAGGAGGACGTTGAGGACGCTGAGCAAAAGGAACATGATAAATCACTGCTGAATCAGGAACAAGCCAGATAGGACATAGCTGACACGCAGTTCCGATAGGTATAAGCTGGGTACAATGATCACTCATTGACTTAAAGCTTGGAGTTGATTGAAAGGCAAGAAATTCCTCATTATTTCCCAGAAATAAATGCATTTTTTTTTCTTCACATTTGCTGTTACACAATACATGTGAGCAGTTTCAATCATTTGAAGGCTTTGCAGCTTGTGACGCTCCCATATTTAACAATGATAAAATGCTGGGCTATACTGAACTTTAGGGAAGAGTAGCACATCCCTTAGATAGGGTTCTAAGATGAAATGACGTTAAAGGTGTGTAACCTGTGTAGCTTGGTTCTTGTAACTGTAATTACAATAACAGTGGATCAGACGGGTGATGTAACAAAATAGCAAGAGCACTTGTATTTGCTTTGAAGTATCAGACATGACCCCTATGTGCCCTCAGCAGCATTTCCTTTTTGCTTGCCTCCTACCATAAGCATTGTGAAGGGCTCCTGGCTGACAGGACTTAACCTGGTCCAAGCCTGGGCTTTAAAAATATCACCACCACCACCAGGATCCCCAGGATGTCTCAGTCGTGACAAGCACATGCACCATCGTAAAGCAAGAAATAATTCAAGGTAGGCCCGTGCAGTTGTGGTGCATAGCTAACTCAGTGAAATTTGGAGAATAGCATGAAATAAAATCTGCAAGGGCTCAAGGAGGGAAATTCTCCAAAAATCTTCCAAAAAGTGACACTTCAACAAATTCAACCAGCCCTCCCTGTGATCAGCAACAAAAACACACACAGTTTGACCCAGTTGAAGCATCAGTATTAGGCTTAGCAAGGGAAATAGTAAAAACAAAATGCAAATAAGTCCCCTTCCCCTCCTGCCATTGACAGTATAAAAAAATCCACAACTGTTTCATAAGAAGTGCTTTGATAATGGGACTCGTTCTTCAATCCAGATGTGACTTGCTACATAAAGTGAAAAAGAAAATCAATTGCAAATTCAATAGCAGGAAAACTAATATTTTGTTTTGATTGCCGTACTAACCAGGATGGAATAAATCACTTCAAACATTTAGGCCACACAACATTAGTTACCATCCAGCCAGCAGTAACATAACCATTTATTTCCTTCTGCAAAAAGACTAATAATCAGATCAGTGAACCACGAGTGTGAAAACAAGTGAGAGAACTAACCCAGATGACCTTCAAAATGCTCAACAAATATATTCACTTTTAATTAAACATATTATGTGGCTGTTGTTGGAATCCACAGCATTAAGTTTTTCAACCACTGTTGTACTAATGGCTCCGATATTACTAGGGGAACAATGACAAGGCTATTAGCGCTCAACATCATTACTTTAATGAAAGGAAGTTCAGGTTTTTGAAGAATAATCTGGAAACTGAAAGGTTATTATAAAATATTCTGAAACTGTACTTCCTTTCTGTATAACATACATCCTCCATATCTGTTTTACGGAGTTCAAAGCATTGTTGGACAATAGCCTAAACTTTGACTGCAAAGATTATGCAACAGACAGACACCATAGTTCCATTGTTTTGTTTCGGGTTGGGAGCACAGAGGAAGGGAGAATCCTCTTTATTTGGGCACCTACACTTCCAATTATCAATCTTAGAGAGGCATTCGGTTAGGCAACTCGGGACAAGCCTAAGAGGCTGCAAATTCCCATGACAGGTTACCTCAGGGCTCCAGCACTGTGGTCAAAGTTTAAAAATAAAGATCAAAAAATAAGTTTTATTTTCTTAATACTCCTCATACACCATATTTGCCAGTCTATACCCCTCTACCCAGCCCCTTAGTCCCTCATACCCTATGATATACTTCACCAATCTACACACCCCCATAGCTCTCAAAACCCCTTGTGCCACTCCATGCCCCTAATTAGCCCCATGGCACTTCATAGCTCCTACGTCAACTCGCCATCGAAAACTATCCTCAGCAGTTCCTTCTCCATGCCAACCTACCCAGTATCCACCATCGACAAAATTTAGGAGGCATGCTTATATTGTCATTGACTCAACGGTAACGGGAAAAATCAAAATCGAAATGCTCACATGACAGGTAGCCCATTGTGATCATGATAGTTTGGGAAATCAATCATGGAGCACAAGTCCTATAACGGTTTTATACGTAAAGGCACTCTGAAATACATGCTACTTTTCGGAAAAAAAAAACACACATTGTAAACATAGTTCCTTGCAAACATTGGCAATTCCAATGAGGTTATGCATTTTCTATGCACACGCATGCATTTTCATAATCCCCAATTAATGCAAGCAAAGTTGTCCTGGGACAAGATTCAAAGGGGGAAACATAAAACTTCCCTCCAGTACTCGCCCTTCACACTGCCCTCACCCCTCCTATCCACCTCTCAGACTCCATGCAAACTAGTGCTGTCTACACATCTCTCATGGCCTTACAGACGCCTATGCCCAAATTATTATCTACTTCCATCCACCATCCTTGCTCCAATCACCTACCATGCCAACCTATCAAGTGTCTATGCACATAGGAAAAGTGGTTCCATTACTTAAATATGTTGCCGAATATACTGTACTGGGAAAAGCACTCTGATTCATAAAACACATTTTGACACTTGTCAACAGTTCTTGACAGTTTGAACCTTCTTCTGAATTCTTGATAGATTTTGAGAGGTTGCACACTTGCAAGGGATTTATGCACCTCCTAGGATCATATCCATAAGGGTACCTCAGCTCTCTAAAAGTTTACCCCAGCTATACATAAAAAAAACCTGATAATGGAGTTGTTCTCACACAGTCAAATCTTCACACTCTGTATTACAGCCGCTAGGTCTCCAAAATTGGATTTCAGTGGAAGTAGCCTGTTATTTAAATGGCCAGCTGCCTCCTAGGACTGCACATATACAAATTACTGACTGCTCCCAATACTGTACCTGCAAAAATGAGAAATTCTGGTTCAGGGGCAGGACTAAGGATACCAGTAGTATTCTGACAGTATCACTACGGGTGACAGACTGCCCATCATGACAAAAATCAGGGCCTACTAATTTGTTGCCCTTTTTTCAATAAGTTTTGTAAAGATATTTTCTCTTCTATTTGTTGTTCAAAGTTCAATAATTTCTTCTAAGTACAACGAGGAATGCAGCTATAGCGAACCAATCACTGCTTTTGAGATGCCCAGACAATTGTATCAACCCAACTTCTTTAGAAACAAAATTAGGAAAATGCTGGAAATGCTCATCAGATGCGGTAGCAAAGAGACAGAGGGTTACTTTCACATCTGAGAATTGTAAAATGTTCTAACAGATTGAAAACAAGTCCAAAAACAGAGAAAGTGCAGGAAAAAGCAAAAATATTTCTAAAAATCACAAACAGAAACCTTGACATTGTGGATGAGGAGGAGGAGCAAAGGAGTTTTCCCTCTTGGAAATATTCAGCATTCTCTCTGTCACTCACTGCCTTTGTGTGTGTCTCTCTCTCCCCATGTATCATTCAGCCATCCTCAAGCCTCAGGGGTCAATCACATAAATCAAAACTTGGCTCCAAGGATAGCAAAATCTGCTTGTTTTAATTCTCTTTATCTCATTGACATTTTGAATGTTAACACCTAAGCTATTAAATGACCATTTATTCAGGTTAAGCAGTACAATTTTAGAAAATACAATCGTGGGTTTATTTCTCTTTATATAACATATTCAGCAGCTATAAAAATGTATTCATACAAAATAGTATGCAAGACTATAAAGAGGAAATCACTGGAAAACATGAAATGCAGTAACTTCGGGTCTTCTTCAACAAACATTTGGGGTATTCATCTTTCTTCTTTACCCCTGTCATAGATGCAAGAAATAAAAGAATTGCTTAGCCTTTTGTACAGTCTGAACAAAGTTAATGAGCTAGGTACTGTTTCAGAAGGACATGACTTAGAAGCAGTAGATCTGTGATGTTTCAGTGCAAGTCCACGAGGCATGAACGTCTTGGGGAAGAAATGGTGCCATTTAATCCTTACTTGACAGTTCCATAAAATTCTGGCTCAGGGTATCAGTGTCAATGATTGAACTGCTGCATCTCACTTTTTAAGTACTAGCTGCATTTCCATTTGGTTTAATATAATTGATCAGTTCATAGATATCCTTCAATTCCCTTTTACTTGAAGAACCAACAACCATTGATTTTTAGGAAAATATCATGTTTTTTGCTTCACTCCAAAATAATTTGCAATTAGTCTGTCTCATAGCCCATCACAACAGATGACACTGCTGATTTAATGTTAATCTGTTTACTCTTGGGTATGGATTGTACAATAAGTTTAAAGTGCATAGTCCTTTCTCTATTTGTTTCTAACATAACCCACATCTTTCTGTAGACAGGTGCCTTGGTAACAAACAAATTCCATCAAATTGTTGCCGCAACAGAATGCCATACATTAGTTTCACAGATATCTGTCTGCAGTGAAGATTAGGCTCTTCACATTATCTAAAATGTCATTAAGTTGTGTAGTTTGGCACGTCCTAGTTTCCATTCCTTATCTGTAATGAGTTAGCTGATTCTTGCATGCAGCACTGGTTAAAAAAAAACTGCTAGCAGTAGATTCTGTGCCCGTTGGAGGAAAAGAATACCAGTCAGGTTAGATATTTTTAATCAGCCCATTCAGCCATGTTATTACGCAGTTCTGGAGCAGTTGGGTGTTAAACTGAAGCCTCCTGGCTCAGAGGTAGGGACATTTTCACTGTGCGACAAGAACCCTATTCAGTCATGTTAGACATTCCAAATCATTTTTCAGTACACCTACAGGTAAGTACCTACTGGTGGGGCATGTGAAGCATGGTCAATCCGGCCTGTTATAAAAAATAATCAGTTAGGCTGCAAGCACTGATACAATCACAACCTAAAACTCTCACCTGTTCTCAATTTCACTTCACATCAACTGATAGATAACAAATCAATTTCTTAGTGCATTGGTCATACAAGCACAAGGCATTCAAGTGGCAAAGGACTGGAATACTCTTGTCAGAAAGTCATCTGATTAAAGCAATTCAAAATATATAACACAGGCACCCTTTTAGGTTTTTCTAATTTTGTATTTGTTTACTCAAAGGAATGAGAGGTTGGAAGGAAGTGTGTAATGTAAATGAATTTATTTAAGGAGTGTAGAGGCTGTATTTGAAAAGGCCGTTTTCCTTGGGCATTCCAACCTACCCGAAAATGTCTAACATGAAAAGTTACACTACACCATGGACACAGAGACCGGATTATGTCATTTGCTGGAATCTGACCTACAGATAAATTCCATCATAGGACTGGCACTGAACTGCCATCAATAGTGCCACTCTGCAGTGGAAATTATCCAGAGGTCAGATCCTTGATACTTTAAGCTGGTTCTAAGCAAGCAAAGGTCATAGCAAGAAAAAAAACACTTTCATTGATTGCAAATTTAAAGCATTTTAGCACAGTTCCTTGGAAAACTTGCAAAATAACCCAGCAACATTTACACATCGTGGAATTTTTCTTCTGTGGATGGGATCTATGTGACCAGCAGAGTTTGTTCCCCTAAACTCGTGGGAAACTGAACTTCCTTTGTGCTGCTTCCACTCTGCTACCGTATCTTTAGTGTAAGTTCAGTAAAATCTTGTGTAAATGTTTTAAAGTGAAAGTGTCTTTGTGACGAATGGCTATGCACTGCCCTATCCTTGGCAGTGTTGTATCTTTCATTGGTGGACTCGACATTAACAAATTTTCCTTTATCAATTCCACAAAACAAGGCCATTGCGGCTCCTGTTAGAAAACAGTAGTTCTTCCTTTCGAAAGTACCTGCTATATGATGTAACTTATGAAATATAGAGATGTCCATGTAAGTGTTGTGGAAGTACTACGGCATTGCTTACCTGCAAAGAACGCAAAAGAAAATATCACGCTGTTCTCTTCTAATATTCTTCTATTGCCAAGATGATGATTACCGTTTATAAAGAAAAGGACATTCCCCAGTGGCTCAGGATGTATAATTCTCAGAAGTGAGTCTACCTCATACAAGCTGGAACTTAATATGTTCCTACAGTCGTATTTTTCCTCCTTTTACATCCCAAACTGGCTGTTTAGCATGGGCTCTGTTACACCACTGTGACAACACTTGGCACTTAACAACCTATCCTCTGTATAATTCAAAGCTGCTTAGCTTGAATTGCAAATGCTACTGCAGCCTTTTATATTCCAATGCTATTGTGCTACACGGTTTTGTTACCATAAAGCAATTCTGCTGTGTGGGTAAACTTGAAATATTTCCTGTTTCAGAGCTAACATGTTAGCAGATTGGCCTGTTCTGTCAAAAATGGTAATGAAATTGAATTTAAGCTATGTATATGGTTTCTTTTCCAATAAGTTGTCATTTTATTTATAATTTGGGGAGGGTTGATTCTTTCCACATGCAGTCCACATAAATTGTTTTATACGTGTATGAAAATGCATAGGGGACACCATGAAATGGAGTACTGTGAAATAAAATGTCTATTAACTGCTCTTTATCATTGTCTTCTTCAAATTTCTTTCCTCCTACTGTACCAATAATCGGACAGCATCAGTGATGCTATGTGTGTTTCTTCCAGCTTTGGGAAATATTGCAAAACCAATGCCAATGGGAATGAAGCTGTCTGGCCATCAAATATATCTTACTAGCATCATGAAACTGAGGTAAATTTTCGAAGTGAATGAAAAGGCTTTTAGGTTCCTCAAACCTGACTGTGTTTTTAATTGATCTTGCCACTATACACCTTCAATCTCGTTGTCTCTCTATACCAATACCCTCTGCATTTTGAAATAATATCTGCAACTAACACCACATGTGCTCCTGCCTGACTCAAGGCATATAAAATATTTATCCTCATAGAATTTGCATTCAAACAGGCAGGTACACTGCATCACATAACACCTAAATAAATAGGAGTGATACATTTACCTCAACATAAATGTATGAACACAACTGATAGAAAAGAAGAATCTGCTAGGTTCACACAGCACCGAATTTACTGTCACAAAAATATTTAGTGTAGTTGAATAAGGCAAATTAATTGACAGGTATAGATAGAGTGGATACCCAGAGACTTTTTCCCAGGGAGGAAATGACTATTACGAGGGGGCGTAATTTTAAGGTGATTGGAGGAAAGTTTAAGGGAGATGTCAGAGGTAGGTTCTTTACACAGAGAGTGGTGAACACATGGAATGCGCTGCCGGCAGTGGTAGTGGATTCTGATACATTAGAGACATTCAAGCGACTCTTGGATAGGCACATGGATGACAGTATAATGTAGGGTATGCAGGGTATTTTGACCTTAGTAGGATAATAGGTAGGCACAACATTGTGGGCTGAAGGGCCTGCACTGTGCTGTACTGTTCTATGTTCTAATTAATACAATTATTATGGACATGTATGACATACTGGACTGAATTTTTGTGAGAATGGAGGAAATGGTTTCAAACTTTGTCAAAATGGTGCTGGAATGTTAATTCAGGAAGCACAATCACTGAACCTGCAAAGGTATTACATGCAAGTGCCTTCAAACAGATGCAATCTTCATCAGTGGCATATTCCATGTATGACTTGTAGGCTTTACACTCCTCAACGGAAGGTGGAAACTTATTGGAGGTAGGGTCCTATTATAGTTCAGTTCAGGGACACGTATGGAAGAGCTCAAGTGTCCTTTCTGCTGAGAGAAGATGAGCACCAAGGGGTTAAGTTAGAAAGCAGAACCAAAAAGCTCATAATCTCTGGATTACTACCTGAGCCACAAGCAAATTGGATCAGAGTCAACCAGATTAGAGGCAAGTGTATGAATGTGCATACAAAGTGGATAAATTCATTAGGTGGATTCTTCCCAGGCATGAACAATCTCAGAATTGGTGAATATGGGGAAACCATGTGAAATGGTTAGCAAGGAGAGCAGAAAATCCCATTTTCCAACCCGGGTACTGACCTGCAAGGCAATATTTTCACCTGAGAACATGAAGAAGCCTGATTACATGCATTAACATCTCATTATAACATAAACTCACTTTATTCCGCTGTAGCTTCCCATTCGCCTACCTGTTGGAGAGAGACGACTGTGATAATTCCCAACATGAAAGTCGGAGATGTCACTTGATGAAAACAGCCCACCATTTGGTCCTCCAACACCATAAAACCGAAGTAAAATTGAATTGTTTAAAAAAATCTTTTCATTTGAAGCATTGCTCAGTTAGGAATTATTGCAGTAAGCATTTCTCAAACAATCAATCATAAATCAGTAAGCTTTGCACAGTCAGGAAGGAGAGATCACATCTGGAGTGTGACACAGTCTGAGAGAGTTTATAGTTTGGGGAATTTGGAGACAATATGGGAATTCAGTGCAAAGGGAAAGAGGTGCTTTTTGCTGGCATTTTTTTGACTTATAGCTTGTAAAGCTTATTTTTAAATAAACAGGATAAATGGAATCCCAGGATCAGGGGCCCAGCACAAAAGAGTGACATCACACGTAAACGATAAGTTCATTGGTGATAGCTATTAATTTGACTATCTATTATAGGTCGCTTTCAGATTGAAGGGAAGAAAGGGGAAATATGTACAGTCTACAACCAAAAAGACCAGTACAAAATTTTAAAATCAAATTAAGAACTACTTAATTAAAACAGAGATGTCGGGCCAGGCGACGTGATATAACTGCATAATGTGGGAGCTGGTGGACCATACTGTGGTTCAGAGTGACCTCATCTGTAGCAAGTGTTGGTCGCTTGAGGAATTCTAGCTCACAATTCATGAACTGGAGTCTGAGCCTTGAATATTGTGACACATCAGGAAGTGGGAGAGTTACCTGGATGCTGTTTTACAGAGGGCAGTTGCACCCCTTAGATTAACTAACTCAAATTCAATTAGAGCCAAGGCAGGGAGAAGGATCCAGGAGGTAGTGCCCTTGAGCTTGTCTAACAGGTTTGAGATTCTTGTTCCCTGTGTGGATGCGAGTGGGGACTGTAGCGAGGATGAGTAAACTGACTGTAGTACCAGAGTACAGCGAGGTACCAAAGACATAGCCTGAAAAAAAAACAAGGTTCTGCTGAGAGAAGATGAGCACCGAGGGGTTAAATTAAAAAGCAGAACCAAAAAGGTCATAATCTCTGGATTACGACCTGAACCACAAGCAAATTGGATAAGAGTCAACTAGATTAGAGGCAAATACATGGCTCAAAGATTGGTCTGGGTGAAACAGATTCAAATTCACGGGAGATTGGCATCAGTACTGGGGAAGGAGGGAGCTGATCTGATGGGATGGGCTCCACCTGAATCATGCTGGTACCAGATCCTGGCGAATCACATAACTAGAGCTATGGATAAGGCTTTAAACTAACAGTTGGGGGAAGAGTTCAGTTGCATAGAAAATTATGGAAAAAGCAAAAGACAGTGAGGGTTCAGAAAAGATTAAAGTTTCCAGAACAAGTAATAGGACAGAGTGTATGGGAAGGGTCAGGAATCTAACTTCAGGCACAGCAGATAAAGGGACATCTATGAGAACAGGAGCAATCAATGCAGGACCGGGGGTATTGTATTTACATGCACACAGCGTACGAAAACAAAGTAAATGAGTGTGTTTAAAATTGGTAGGTATAATGTTGGGGTATCACAGAGATGAGGCTGCAAGGGGATCAGGGCTGGGAACAAAATATCCAAGGGTACACATTCTATCAAAAGGACACACAGATGGGCAGAGGGGACATGGCTGCTCTATTAGTAAGACATGAAATTAAATTGATAGCAAGAAATGATATAGAGTTGGAAGCCATCGAATCTGTGCGTGTAGAGTTGAGAAACCACAAAGGAAAAAAGATCCTGAAAGGAGGTGTGAGCAGGCCTCATGGCAGTAGTCAGGATGTGGGGCATAAAATAAATTAGGAGAATAAAACGGCATCTATTACAATAATCATGGGGACCTCAATTTGCAGGTGGACTAGGAAAATCAGCTAGGAAGCACTTTTCAAGAAAAGGAATTTATGGAATGTCTACAGGATTTTTTTTGGAGTAACTTTTGGTATAGCCCAATAGGGAACAATTCAAATAGGCAATTCTAGTTTTGGTGCCGATAATGAGGCAGACCCGATTCGGGAGTTTAAGGCGAAGGAACCACTAGGGGGCAGCATCATAACATGATAAAATTCCTCCTATAATGTGAGAGGGAGAAGCTGGAATCAGATGTAACAGTATTACAAGTATACAGTTTGGATTTCCATCAGGTTCACTTAGTTCCTTTCCATATTGCAGCCTTGGTTCAAAGGTGAACAAAAGAGCTGAATTCCAGAGGTGAGATGAGAGTGACAGCCCTTGACATTCAAGCCCAGATTCAACTGTGAGTGACATCAAGGAGCCCGAGCAAAACTGGAATCAATGGATATCAGGGATCAAACTCTCCATTGGTTGGAATCATATCTCGCACTTAGGAAAATGGTTGTGGTTGTTGGAGGTCACTCATCTCAGCTCCAGGACATCTCTGGAGTTCTTTGAGGTTGTGCCCTAAGCCCAACCACCTTTCACTGCTTCATGAATGACCTGACCTCCACCATAAGATCAGAAGTGGGGTTGTTTGCTAATTATTACACACAATGTTCAGCACCATTCACAACTCCTCAAACACTGAAACAGTCCATGTTCAAATGCAACAAGATCTGGACAAAATGCAGGCTTAGGCTGACAAGTGGCAAGTAACATTTTCACTACACATATGCCAAGCAATGACTATCTCTAATAAGAGACAAGCTAACCACTGGCCCTGCACTGCAGAAATTCACCAAAGATCCTCAGACAGCACCTTCCATGAGGTTATTTTTTAGATATTTAAAAAGTCAGAGAGAAGCAAGAGTGGATATTGGGCTGATGGAAAATGTAGGCTGGAGATGTAGTCATGGGGAACAAAGAAATGGTGGAGGAATTGAAAATAAATTCTGCATTGCTTTTCACAGCAGAAGACACCAGCAGGATACCAGAACTGCAAGAGACAGATGTGAGTGTGGTGGCCATCATGAATGAGATGGAGAAGGGGCTGGGGAAGCTGGAAGATGTGAAGGTGGATAAATTAATCCAGACCAGATGAACAACAGTCCAGGGATCTGAAGGAAATAGCTGAGGACATTGTAGAGGTACTGGTGGTGATCTTTCTGGAATCACTGGAATCACTGGAATCAGGGAGGGTCCTAGAGCACAGGAAAATGGTGAAAAAACAACCCAGTTTAGAAAGGGAAGGAAGAAGGAGGCAGAAGGCAGGAAACTATATGCTGGTTAGCCTGACCTTGGTCATTGATAAAGTTTTATAAGTCCATAACTAAGGATGAGATTGCAGAGTACTTGGAAGTACATGGTTAAATAGAGCAGAGTCAGCACGGCTTCATCAATGGGACGCCATGCCTGCAAAATCCGCTAGAATTCTTTGAGGAGCTAATACGCAAGTTAGACAAAGGAGAGCCATTGGATATGATCTATTTAGATTGCCAGAAGGCCTTTGACAAGGTGCCACACAGGAGGGCTGCTAAATAAGATAAGAGCCCATGTTGTTAGGGGCCAGGTACTGGCATGGATAGAGGACTGGCTGATTGGTAGAAGGCAGAGTGGGGATAAAGGAGCCTTTTTCAGGATGGCAGATAGTAACTCATGGAATTCTGCATGGGTCCATGTTGGGACAGAAACTGTTCACATTATACATTATCGATCTGAATGAAGGAACTGAGAGCATTGCTGATAAGTTTGCAGATGAGCAGGGCCAGACAGTGCTAGGAAGAGGAGAGGTTGCAGAAAGACTTGGGTCGGCTACGAGAGTAAGCAAAGAGGTGGCAGATGGAATACAATGTGTGAAATTCAAGTTATCTACTTGCGTAGGAAGAAGAGGCACAGGGTCTCTTCTAAACAGGGGAAGGCTTCAGAAATCTGAAGCACAAACGGACTTGGGAATCCTAGTTCAGGATCTCTTAAGGTTAACATGAAGGTTCAGCTGACAGTTAGGAAGGCAAATGCAGTGTTTGCATTCATTTTGAGAGGGTTAGAGTACAAGAGCAGAGATGTACTGCTGAAGCTGTATAAGGCTTTGATCAGACTGTATTTGAAATATTGTGAGCTATTCTGGGCAGCATCGATGCACCGAGAAACAGAGTTAACAAACCAACTCCAATTGCCCTTGTTTGGAACTGGGAGACTTCTTCCGAAGATTTCAGTAGGTTATGTGATGGCAGGGCTCCTCAGCATATTGGGCGAAGGATATCTTTTTGTTTGGAATCCTATTATGTGCATATCATTTGCTCGCCCACTCGCAATCTCTGATGTATCTCTGTTGATCATGTGCTCACTACAGCTGCACTGGTGCTGCACAAAATAGCAGGGAAAATTTGAGGACACCAATCCCAAGATCATTGACTGATTTTACATAATTGGCATTGGACTGGCAAAAAACAAACTGGACTGGGGAACAGATCAGCACGTCATGAAAAGGGATGAATTTGAGAAAGGAGAGCAATTAAGGAAAATCTGCAAAAAGCGGGGAAACAACTATATATTGGCAAAGTACATTTGGGGAATTGAAATAATAGATTAGGCCAATGAATGGTTCAATCGAAGTAACATAAATAAAGGATTATTTCAAAACAATTCCCTGGGATGCCTTTGGAATTTATTTGTATTGATGTTAAAGAAAGTAAATGGCCAAAAGAAAATTACAACAGTTTGCAACCATGAACTGAATATTTATTCTCCTTTTTGTAGGATGACAGTGAATTATAGTAACACATAGTTCACAGTGATAAGCAGAGAGGTTGTATGTTCCATCAGATGATATACCTTTAATTCATCAAATAATTCCTACACTGTATTTCTAGAAGGATATGTTATCACAGTAAACTTTTCTAGACAACCACGTTTCACAGCTAAGGTTTCATTTCATGCACGATATTATGTCAACAACAACACAGATCCTTTGATGGCTGGAGTTGCAGTTGCATTGTTTTTATCCTTTAATTTAAAGGAATAAACTGAAAGTGGGAAAGCATATTGTGGAACATTCATCCTATTGCACATGCAATTCCTGTGTCACAGAAAGCTTACAAGTGCAGCCAGCAGAGTTTCGCCATTGGCTGTGCAGGGTACTAGGTCTGCAATTGAAGGCACTCAAACACAAAACCATTACATCTTCAATCCCTGCCAAGGTTTACCCTATCCTTGAGCAGAACATCATCTTGACCTCAACCACCTCCAAACATTTTTGCTCCTACGAACATGTTGAACTTGCATTGAACTAAAGATCAAAGCAATATTGTACATTGGTATCTTTTACTTGTAAATGTATGATAAATGTTCCATTTTCTGTGAGAACAAGAATATTCATAGAACTGAATTCATCACAATTGTCACTGCCAATACTGAAAGTTGTACGTAAATTATTTTGAATTTCAGAGGCACTGTATATAATGAATACATACAATGCCTGCTGCTTTGCTGGCTGTAACTGAGTATTTTCCTTGAAGCTCTGCCTCAGTGAAGCTCAACATGCAGCAACAGAACAAATCTAGATGGAGCACCCAGTGCTCCACATTCATGGAAGTAGAAAAGTCACTGGTGTTTAAAATAGACCACTCTTATTTTTGGTGTTGAGGGAGGGAATAAAGTTCTGGCAGATGTTGCTGAAGACAATGTGTATACTCATTAATCAGAATAACTAGAAATGGACCAAAACAGAAATTATTTGAGCCACATGCATGCAATTTCATGTCAGTTATAAATAAGTGATGCAGTTATCCATTGATTTGATATTCTCAATGTGTGAAATGTGCTACAGGCGCAATAAGTTTTGCTGAAGTAAAGTTACCTTTGCAAGAAGTGGCAATCTGGACTGTGGCTCAAATTAGATGAAATTGACCTTTGCAGGAAAAGAAACTTGAATTGAATATGCCGTCTCTGTCACATTTATTTGTCAAGGAATAACACAGTTTTATCAAACAAGATTTATTCATACAAGGTTTGTTATTTTCCTGGCAGAGCAGTAGCTTCTATTTTTCTTACAGACACCAACATAAATTAACATCACTATCATTATAAAAATTCATTCTGAAGAATTTCGGTAACTGTTTTGTTGCTTATTTATTTATTAGCATTACAGTGCGGCAAGCTGCTCAAAACAGTGAATCCTGTCAGACAGTTTCAAAGTGGACAAGGAGCACAGCTTTCTTTTGACAGTTGAACCTGGTTGAGAAGAAAGTTCTAATCTTGTCCAGCATACTGCATAAATAAAATATATCCTATTTCTGACAACTCAATGCAGAATTTATTAATAAGCCTAGATACACTTTGGGAAGATTAACACTGTACCCTCCCTACCAGTGATAAATTTGCCATGATACATCATTATAGTGAAAACATTATCAAATGCAAAACAGTGTACATGTTGTAGATATTGGACACGTGCAAGCAGAATTCCAGTTTGAAGAGTAAGTGAGACATCTGCAGAGGTTGGAATTTTTTTTTTTTTTGTTTGTGAAGGATATTCTCTTTGTTTCAAAATATTCTCTTTTGTCCAAAGCAGGGTATTAGATTCTGTGAGTATTTGTAGTTGAGGTAAGTTACATATGCAGTGAAACACAAACATACTACTATTGGTCACAACTGATGGTATGCATGAATGTATGTTTTTTTGCCTGTTAAAATCCTTTGAGTAATACCTTGTATGAATATAAGAAATAGGACCAGGAATTGACCATTCAGCCCCTCATGCCTGCCTGCCATTCAACAAGACCACGGCTGATCCCCTGGACACTATGAGCAATTTACCATAGCCAATCCATCCAACCTGCACATCTTTGGACTGTGGGAGGAAACTGGAGAACCTGGAGGAAACCTACACAGGCACAGAGAGAATGGGCAAACTCCACACAGACAGTGGCCCGAGGGAGGAATTGTACCTGGGCACCTGGCACTATGAGGCAGCAGTGCTAACCACTGAGCTACCATGCCACTCCAAAGTTTTAAACTATGTCGCCTAGTTCAATATTACCCCACTTGTGGAAACGTCTTCTCAACCTCTACCCTGTCAAGCCCCCTTGGATTCTTTTATGTTTCATTCTTCTTAACACAAACGAATAAAGGCCTAACCTGTTTATCCATTCTTGATAATCATCCCCTTCATCACAGGAATCAGTCTAGTCAATCTCGTTCAAACAGCTTCCAATAATAGTGCATCCTTTTTTTAAATACAAGGACCAAAACTTGCCCTGTACTCTAGCTGCACACTCATTAACACCCTGTATACCTGTAACAAGATTTCCTTGTTTTTAAATTCCATTTGCCGTCTTAATTTATTACTGCACCTTCAAAATATCATTTTGTGTTTCATGTACAAGAACACCTGGATCCCTCTGTGCTGTATCTTTTTTGAGTGCCTCACTATTTAAATAATAGTCTGCCTTTTAATTATTTCTAACAAAGTAAATATCTCACAACTTCTTACGTTTAATTCCATTTGCCAAATTTTGTTCCCACTCATTTAACCTAAGTATATTCCTTAGCAAATTCTTAAGTCCTCATCACAACATGCTTTCCCACCTGCTTTTTATATCATCAAATATGGATATATTATAGTCTGACTATTCCATCAAGTTACCAATATAGATAGTAAAAAATTGAGGCTCTAGGTCTGATTTTTGTCACAGCCCACTTGGTCACATGTTTCCATCCTGAAAAAGATCCATTAACCCAAACTCTCTACCTAATGTATGTTAACCAATCCTCAATCCATGTTTATACTTTGTATCTAATACCATGAGCTTCTGTCTTGTGCAATTATTTTTTAAGTGGCACCTCATCAAATGCCTTCTCAAAATCCAAATAACACTACATTTAATGGATCCCCTTTATCAACACTGTTCGTTATATCCTCAAAGTACGCAAGCAAATTTGTCAAATATGATTCCCCTTTCACAAAAACATGTTGACACTGTTTGATTGCATTAAACCTTATGAAATACCTTGCTATTCCTTTCCTAATAATGAACTCTAATATTTTCCCAATGTCAGATGCTTGGCCAATTGGCTTGTAACACAGGCAAATCCAAATGCTTTTATTTCTGTCAGTGGTGACAGCAGTGACATATCAAAAGTTTCATTTCAATCTTTTATGAGGCTGATTTATACTTCGCAAAATAGTGTTGTTATTTTACTTGAGATAAAAGGTACTGCAGATGCTGCAGAATCCGAGATAACAAGGCGTGGGACTGGATGAACACAGCAGGTCAAGCAGCATCAGAGGAGCAGGAAAACTTGACGTTTCGGGCCTAAACCATTCATCAGAAATGGGGGAGGGGAAGAGGGTTCTGAAATAAATAGGGAGAGAGGGGAGGCGGATAGAGGATGGATAGAGGAGAGGATAGGTGGAGAGGAGGCAGACAAGTCGAAGAGGCGGGGATGGAGCCAGTAAAGGTGAGTGTAGGTAGGGGGGTAGGGAGGGGATAGGTCAGTCCAGGGAGGACGGACAGGTCAAGGGGGCGGGATGATGTTAGTAGATAGGAGATGGGGGTGGGGCTTGAGGTGGGAGGAGGGGATAGGTGAGAGGAAAAACAGGTTAGGGAGGTGAAGATGAGCTGGGCTGGTTTTGGGATGCGGTTGGGGGAGGGGAGATTTTGAAGCTTGTGAAATCCACATTGATACCATTGGGCTGCAGGGTTCCCAGGCTGAATATGATTTGCTGTTCCTGCAGCCTTCGGGTGGCATCACTGTGGCATTGCAGGAGGCCCAGGATGGACATGTCGTCTGAGGAATGGGAGGGGGAGTTGAAATGGTTCGCGACTGGGAGGTGCAGTTGTTTGTTGCGAACTGAGCGTAGGTGTTCTGCAAAGCGGTCCCCAAGCCTCCGCTTGGTTTCCCCGATGTAGAGGTAGCCACAACGGGTACAGCGGATGCAGTATACCACATTGGCAGATGTGCAGGTGAACATCTGCCTGATGTGGAAAGTCTTCTTGGGGCCTGGGATTGGGGTGAGGGAGGAGGTGTGGGGGCAGGTGTAGCACTTCCTGCAGTTGCAGGGAAAAGTGCCGGGTGTGGTGGGGCTGGAGGGGAGTGTGGAGCGGACAAGGGAGTCACGGAGGGAGTGGTCCCTCCGGAAGGCAGATAAGGGTGGGGAGGGAAAAATGTCTTTGGTGGTGGGGTCTGATTGCAGATGGCGGAAGTGTCGGAGGATGATGCGTTGGATCCGGAGATTGGTGGGGTGGTACGTGAGGACGAGGGGGATTCTTTTTTGGTTATTATTGTGGGGACGGGGCGTGAGGAATGTGTTACGGGAAATGCGGGAGACATGGTCGAGGGCTTTCTCGACCACTGTGGGGGGGAAGTTGCGGTCCTGGAAGAATGAGGACATCTGAGATGTGCGGGAGTGGAATGTCTCATCCTGGGAGCAGATGCAGCGGAGGCGAAGGAATTGGGAATAGGGGATGGCAGTTTTGCAGGAAGGTGGGTGGGAGAAGGTGTATTCCAGGTCGCTGTGGGAGTCAGTGGGCTTGAACTGGACATCAGTTTGTTAGGCCAAATGGGCTAACTTGTATCGTTCCATTCTGCAAACCAAAACTTTGAAACTTTTCTCTGACTATGTAAAAGATTAATAAGGAGCAAATGTGTTGAGAAGTATAGGACTAGCAGCAAACTTCAGTTTATACTGAAAATTAAGATGTCACAGCAGGAGGTCTCCTCAGGATGCAGAGAAGGGACAGGACCACAGCTGATTTGTACTCTATGCCATTTCCTCCAGGTTACTGAGGGACAGTGCTACCACAAACTAAGGATGTCTCACGACCCCACCATAGAACTGTCTCATCTGCTGGAGCAGGATTTGTGATCAGAATGGGCTGGTGGCCATCCAGCCCCATGACCATCAAAGTGACAGCTGCACTAAATTTTACACAACCGGCTGCTTCCAAGCATTCACTGGGGATCTGTATGAGTTCTCGTAATATTCAACCCACTCAAATATTTCAACACCATTGGGTCGTATCTTATTCAGCAACCTCCTGTGTGGCACTTCGTCAAAGGCCATTTGGAAATCTGAATAGATCACCTCCACTGGTTCTTCTTTGTCTAACTTGCTTGTTACTTCCATAAGGAATTGTAACAGATATGTCAAGCATGACTTCACCTTGATGAAGCTGTGCCGACTCTGACCTTTTTTTGCCATGCACTTCCAAGCAGTCCACAATCTCATCCGTAATATTGGACTTTAAAATCTTACCAACAAATGAGGTCAGGCCCACAAGCCTATGGTTTCCTGGCTTCTTCCTCCCTACCTTCTTAAACAGGAGTGTTACATTAGCCATTTTCCAATCCTCTGAGACCCTCCCTGACTCCACTGATTCCTGAAAGATCACCACCAATGCCTTCACAATTTCCTCAGCTGTCCTCTTCAGAACTCTAGATTGTAGTACATCTGGTCCAGATGATGTATCTGCCTTTACACATTACAGCTTCACCAGCACCCTCTCATTAGTGATAGGAAATATTTTGGGAAAATTCAGCCCAGTTAGACCAGAAAGAGATAGAAAGGAAGGAATTTGGGAGAGATGGTACAACAGTGTGACCAACAGCATTATAAAGCAAATCAATGCGCAACTTTATCGGCAAGAAAGGAAATGATTGATTGATTAATATTTTTCTCTTTTCTCTCCTAATAGTCTTTGTTTTTTTTTTCGAAACAATGGGTATTTGCCATTAGATGTTAAAATTAAGACAGTAGGAAGTGAATTAATAAGATTATAAGCACATAAATTCAGAGGTTCTAACTAAATTAATAATCTTGTTACAATCTTGATATTTTTGCAAAAAAATTCAGAAATCCCAATTATTTCCAAAAAGAATGAAGACACACAATTCCATTATTTAAAACAAAAATTTAGTTCAATGCATGAGACAATGCAAACATTAAATGCTATCTTACTTAATTACCTGTACACCAAATCCCATTGCCATCCTGAAGTTATAATTACCTGCCAAATTTAAAGGTATAAGCATCATTGGGTCAAATGCTTTGTGAGCTGCAGATGATAAACAACCAGTCAGACCAATCTATGCTGCTGCCAGGTGAAGGTGAGAAGACACTCATCAGTTATACCCATAATTATGTAATCTACAAACCTTTGCTGAACAGGCTGACGAATGTTAGGTGCCACAAAAGAGACGTGAAAGGTTGCTAGTACCTGTGCAACTATGTCCCAATATACATCATGAACTATTGTTTTGAAGATAACAGAGGAAATAGGAGTTAGCAGTGAGGGTGTTGAATATGATGATCCTATGTCTGTAAACCCACTTATTCAAAAGAGAAAAGGTTAACATTTGTCTCCTTCTATCATTTAAAATTATATCTGCAGTTTATATAATCTAAACAGCTACATCACTTTTCAGATATTCATCCAAGACCAAAAGGTAATAAGGTGTTAACAAAAATTTGAATTCTCACTTCCAACTATAAAGTCCCATCACAAAATTTCAATTGCATGCAAAAGAGTGGTCAGAATTTCATCCTTTTTTTCTGAAAACAAACACCGAAGATACTTCAAATTAATGTGAATTAATGATGATTCCCATGTTACCAATCTCAGCTGTTTCAAAAATTTAAATGTGGCGTCGAAACCAGACCCTTCCCACTCACAGGAAATTTATTCTTCTAAACATTGCTGGCAAATTTCCCAAGTCCACACTTCCAAAGCCACATCAAGAAAAGCACTGGCAGAAGTAGTGTACCTCGCTGCCAAATGTGTTGTGAAATAATGCATAATGTAGAATCACAGCGATGAGAAATGTTAATAGAAATTAACCCCTTAAGGTTTTCAGGGAACTAACTTGACTGCATTATATTCAGCACAATTTTGGCACCATAACCCAAATTTTTGCTAGACAATTATAAAACAACCATTGGCTCTCCACTGGAATATTTGGAATAGAAATCTGTATATACAATGCCTTGATAGATGATATGAATTTGATTAATTGATAATGCATTTCTGTAACCTTGGGTGGAATATAATGTCACGTGGCTCCTTCCGAGGCTCCCTTCTATTTCTCATCTCTATGTTGCATGAGTTGATGTAAAAACATAGATTACGCAGGAATATTGATAACAAATAGTTCTGTCTCCACTCTAGCTCTCAACACCTCCACTCTCTTTGACTTATCACATTACTTATTTGGCATCCAGTTTTAGGCGAACTAAATATTGAGAAGAACAAAGTGATTGATTGTGGAGCCCACTAAAAATTCCATTTCCTGACCATCATTTTCATTTTTCTTCCTGGCAATTGCCTGTAATTGAGTCAGATTCCTCCTCAGATTGCATTCAATCCTGAAATAAGCTCCAAATACGTATCAATACCATTATCAAGACTTGCCATTGCCATAACATTTATTGCCTCAACTCAACTGCTGCTCGGATGCACATATTAATTTGTGTCTCCATTTACCTGTTTGCTGCATCTAGATTGAATTATTCTAATGCTTTTCTGGAGAGTTTCCAATCTCTTGCCTGACATAAACTTGTGCTCATTCAAAACACCTGTGCCTGTGCCTGTGCTTAATTCATGCCAAGTTCCAGTCACCCATCACCCCTGTGCCTGCTGACATACACTGCTTCCCAATTCAACACACATCAATTTTAATATCCTTATTCTTGCTTTTAAATCTGCCTATTAGCTTTACCTTCTCCACCTCTGTAAAGTCTACAATTTCTACTGGCTTTCAAAATCTCAGTGTAATTCCAATCTGGCTTCTTGAATCATACTAAATCTAATTTCTTCACTGTTGACATCTATGCTTTCAGCTGCCTTGAACCCAAGCTCTGAAATTCCTTCAACGTCTCCATCTCCCTGTCCTCCTTAGAATACTCCTAAGCATTTTGACCAAGCATTTTGATATCAGTCCTGATAGCTGCTTTTGTGCCTCAGTGTCATGTCTTCTTTATTGATATTTTAAAAGTACCAAGGGCTTTTTTGTTACTTAATGGTGCAATATAGAAGCCTGTTATTGTTGTGATAAATATCATTGATAAATTGCAATCCTGAATTTTAAAGAATGTGCAGTCTGAACTGGAATCTTGAGTTAAAGTCAGATCAACATCCTCTTCTGCTCCTGGTAAGTGGCAACATAAGTGCATTGCACAAGCGTGTTACACATGGAGTACAACTACAGCACCAAAACGTGCACTTGGACATAATTTAAATCATTAAAATATTTTAGGTATTCCACAAGTCTAGATCAAAGAGAAAAGGATATCTTTGTGCTCTTGGGCTCCTAATTTACAACTGGCCTTAACAAATGCAGGAGAAATAGACGTATGTAAATATGTTGAACATTCTGAAGGTAGATACTGATATGATTTTTTTAAAATAACGATTTTTAGTTAAACAATCTTTGAACTAGTAACAGCTGAACTGACATTCGAAGAAGATGAGTAATGATAAAGGACAGCTTCCATTATGACAGCAGCAGAATTCAGTCGAAGAAAACCTTAGAGGTCTGCATATCTACAGTCATTTAAAGAAATGAGAAAATGTATACATCTCACTGAGTATTGTCATTAACATCATTGCTCCATTGATGCTGGAAGATAGAATGCTTGGAACAGCTCTTTTGATCAATGCACTGCTGCACAGAGGCATCATATTTCCTTTTCTCGCCGATCATACCAGAAAAAAAAAGCCCGAAATTTACGTTTCCATGTTTCTGTTAATCTTGTGCAGTTTAGTATTCTCATGCTGCAGTATGAGGTTGGATTACAGCAGCATCCTAAAAGGGAGAATGGATAGTCTTGTAGATTGCTTTCAAAGCAACAATGAGAACGGCAACATGGTGACAGGCAACGTCACAGACCAACTGAGGAAATTAGTTTGGGTCTTTAAAATGATCACACTCTAGTAGGAAGAAGGTGCAGGTTGCATTTTTTTTATTTCAGATAATGTGAAGGAGGTAATTAGTCGGGGGAGGGTGTCATTCCCACTCTGGGAAAGGGAAAATCCTATTTACAGCTGGTAAGTTCCAAGCGAATAGTTTCAGCAGTTGTGGTCACTAACCAAATAAACCAGAAACAATAACAAAACGACTTGCATTTAAGTGGCACCTTGAAGATCCTAAAGTTCTTAGGTGCTTCATGGGAGGGGTATCAAACTGAAAATCTGACAGCATACTGCACAAGGGGATAGGCGAGCTTTCAAATTTGTTCAAGGGTTGTTGGTGGCTATCTCTGGCTAGGCTATCATTTAAACACATTTCTAATTACCCCAAAAAAGTTGGCAACTAGCTGTCTTCTTAAACTGCTGTAATTCATGGACTTTATGGGCATCCTCACTGTTGTTAGGAAGGGTGTTTCAGGATTCTGACCATGTGACAATTAAGGAACTGCAATACATTTCCAAGTCAGGATAACTTGGAGGATATGGGGGGCACTTCAGGTCTTTGTGTTCTTCTGCATCTGCTGCCCGTGTCCTTCTAGGTAACAGAGGTCACAGATTCAGAAGGTGCTGTCGAATGAGCCTCAGCAAAGTTTGGTAAAATAGATAGGTTTAAGGAGTTTAAAGGATGAAAGTGCGTAGAAGGAATCCAGAGCAAAGGGCCTAGATAAGTTCAGGAAGGTACAGGTGACCAGTGGAAGAACAATTGAATTCAGGATGCACAAGATGCCAGAGTTAGGTAAATGTAGAGGTTTCAAAGGGTTATATCACTGCAGGCAGTTACAGAGATAACTAGGGACAATACCTCAGAAGGATTTGAAAACAAGGATGAAAATATTAAAACTGAAGCAATGAATAACTATGTAGGTTGACAAACATGGGGATGATTGATAAACAAGTCCGTGTGTGAGCTAAACTTTCGGCAAATTTTTGGATGAGGTTAGACTATGGAAGAGTGGAATACAGGAGCCCAGCAAAGAGTGCATTGGAATAGTCAGAGTAACAAAGATTCATATGCTTCTTCCAGCAGTCACCGGTGGAGCACTGCAAACTACCACACCCAATCAAGAACGGTGGTAGGCAATTAAACAACTAACAATGGGAGCAGTTTCCACAAAAATCCTTGTTCTCAACAATGGGAGAATTCAGCACTATAAAAGAGAAGACTGAAGAATAACAAACTTCAGGCAGAAGTGCCCAGCAGATATTCATCGTAGTTTCCTTCAGCCAATTCAATTCACTCCATGTGATATTGAGGAACAGCTGAAAGCAGTGAATACTGCAAAGTCTATTGACCTTGACAATATTTCACCTACAGCTCTGAATAGAAATGTTCCACAACTTGATACACCCCTAGTCTAGCTGTTTCAGTACAGTTACAACACTGGAATCTACCTGGCAATATAGAAAATTGCTCAGAAATGTCCTGCATACAAAAAGGAGGACAAATGCAGCCAATTAGGGGATTGTCGGAGAATGCAGCAGAATATAGGTAGATTGGAGAGTTGGGTGGAGAAATGGCAGATGAGGTCCAATCCAGGCAAATGCGAGGTGATGCATTTTGGAAGATCCAATTCAAGAGTGAACTATACGGTAAATGGAAAAGCCCTGGGGAAAACTGATGCACAGAAAGATCTGGGTGTTCAGGTCCATTGTACCCTGAAGGTGGCGATGCAGGTCGATAGAGTGGTCAAGAAGGCATACGGCATGCTTTCATTCATCGGACGGGGTATTGAGTACATGAGTTGGCAGGTCACGTTACAGTTGTATAGGACTTTGATTCGACCACATTTGGAATACTGCACACAGTTCTGGTCGCCGCATTACCAAAAGGATGTGGATGCTTTGGAGAGGGTGCAGAGGAGATTCACCAGGATGTTGCCTGGTATGGGGGGGGGGTGCGATAGCTATGAAGAGATTTTGAGTAGATTAGAATTATTTACTTTAGAAAGACGGAGGTTGAGGGGGGACCTGATTGAGGTCTACAAAATCATGAGAGGTACAGACAGGGTGGATAGCAAGAAGCTTTTTCCCAGAATGGGGGACTCAAATACTAGGGGTCACGATTTCAAGGTGAGGGGGGAAAAGTTTAAGGGAGATATGTGTGGAAAGTTCTTTATGTAGAGGGTGGTGGGTGTCTGGAATGTGTTGCCAGCGGAGGTGGTAGAGGGGGGCATGATAGCATCATTTAAGACGTATCTAAACAGATACATGAATGGGCAGGGAGCAGAGGGATACAGATCCTTGGAAAATAGGTGACAGGTTTAGATAGAGGATCTGGATTGGCGCAGGCTTGGAGGGCCGAAGGGCCTGTTCCTGTGCTGTAATTTTCTTCGTTCTTTGTTCTAATTACTGCCTGATCAGTCGACTATCAATCATCATCAAACTGATGATCATCAAAAGTGCTGTCAAGTTGAACTTGTTCACTGACATTCAGTTTTGGCTTTGTCAGGGCTACTCAGCTCCTTACCTCAGTATAGCTGTGCTCCAAACATGGACAAAAGAGCTAAACTCCGAAGGTTAAAGTGACTACCCTTGACATTGTAGCAGGACTTGACTAAGTATGGCATCTAGGTGCCCAAACGAACAAGAGGCACTGGAAATTGGGTAGAGGTAAACTCTGTATTGGTTGGTGTCACACAAAGGGAGATTGCTGTGATTGTTGCAGATCAGTCACTTCAGTCCCAGAATAATACTGAAGATACATAGACCCAACCATCAAAGCCATTAACATATTGTCAGAGGTGAGGTTGTTTTCTGCTGATTGCACAATATTCAGCATCATTCATGACTCTTCCAGCCCATGGCATTCACAAAAATACCTGAACAACATCCAGACTTGGGCTGATAAGTGGAATATAACATTTCCATCACACAATGACCATCTCCAACAAGTGAGAATTGAAGCATGTCCCCTTGAAATTCAAAAGTATTACCATTACTATATGGCCAACTATCAGCACAATGGATATTACCATTGACCAGAAACTGAACCGATCCAGCCATATAAATATTGTATTTGTAAGAACAGGCCAGAAGCTACAAATCCTGCATTGAGTAATTCACCTCCTGTCTCCCCAGTTCCCATCAACTTGCCTTTATCACGCAAATATATCTGTAATATTTTTGTACCATGATAGTAGAATAAATTGCAGCCTTCACAAGATCAGGGTACCTCATAGGAATATAGCACTTTAGAGTAGAAATAGGGCACATTGCTTTCTGAGCCGGCTTCATCATTTAATAAGCTCATGCCTGATGTGGCTGTGGTCTTGGCACTATTTTCCTGTCTGCTCCTCACATACTCTTATCAGCCAAAAATCTACTTCGCTCAGCCTCATATAAATTTAAAAATCATGGCTTTCACTACTTTCTGGGAAAGAGCATTCCACACTCTGCTGACCTGTTGAAAGAAAAAAAAACCCTCATCTGTCTTAAAAGGGAAACTCCTTATTCTTCCTTAAGTTTTAATTCCAACTATAAGAGGAAATATCCTCTCAGAATCCAGCTGATCGAATTGCCTGAGAACCTCATGTAGTTCAATTTTCATTCTTCTAAACTTCAATGGAAATAGGCCTATCCTATCTTCATAACATCAGCCTTTCATTCCAGGAATGAGTTGAGTGAACTTGTTTGGAATACTTCAAAAGCAAATATATTTATAAACAGTACTCCAGAAAGCGATAATCTAACTCTCCTGAACAGTGAGGAGAAAACCCACAAAGCAGAAAAGATCTGCTTTGATGAAGGGTCTAGGCCCGAAACGTCAAGAATTCCTGCTCCTATGTCGCTGCTTGGCCTGCTGTGTTCATCCAGCTCCACACCTTGTTATCTCGGATTCTCCAGCATCTGCAGTTCCTATTATCTCTCAAGCAGAAAAGATCCCTCTTCCTTTGAGTGAAAAACTGGGGAAGGCTGATAAAATTAAATATCAGGATTTTAAACTTGTCTCTCATCTGAACTCAAGTCTGATTTGAAGATTTAATTGATTCTGCGGCTGACAGCATTTTGATCTAATCGGTGAGAAATCAACTGAATTGTGAGAAATTTTCCCGTCTTTATCTTTTGAGTGTGGTGCTCTTCCTTTTTTATAACTTTTATCTCTGCAGGATTGTCTGGAGTGTGAATGTGTGTTTGGGAGTAAGGGGATATTTAATTTTGAGATTCTGGGCAAGAATACAAAAGAGAAACAAATTAACTATTTGGTGATTAAATAAGTATGTCTGGTACGGCTTATGGAGTAATGGGTCTTGATGACCAGTGCATTCCTCCTGCACATTATAATGTGTACACAAATGTCCCCCGGTTCTACCTCTTAACTATCTCACTCAATTCCACACCACATAGGAAACAATGGAACATATGAAAATGAACAGGCCAGTAAGCTCCTCAATCCTATTCTAGGTAACGGCCAATAATTTACGTCAACATCATTTTCTTGTGGTATCTTCACAAAGTCATTTGATAATCTGCAAAAGTGCCAAGAAGGCTGAAGATGGATAGCTTACCTTTATCACAGTCACGCTGCATATCATGTGTGACTGTGATTAGAGCTTTGATTCACTGTCTTCAAATTATCAAATTACTTGTGCAACACCAGTACTGAATGAGCAGATATTTGTTCATATTAAATATTTGAAAGACCAAAGATAGTACAGTAGACAAAATATGAGAGTGGACTATTTTCAGCTCCTCAAGCCTGCCTGGCATTCAATAAGATCATGGCAAATCCGCTGCAACCTCAACTTCTCTTTCATTTCAGCTCTTCATAGCCTACAACTGCCTGATAGTTCAAAAATCTACCTACCTCCTCCTGAAATATTTTCAATGATCCAGCCTTCATGATTGTCTAGGGTAGAAAATTCTAGATATGCACTACTCTCTGAGACAAGAAATGCTTTCACATCTTAGTTTTTAATGAGCGTACTCTTATTCTGTAATAATGTCCAACAGTTCAAATTTTGACACTAGTGAAAACATTTTTGTAACAACTATGTTGTCAAGGCCACTCAGAATCTGACGTGTTCAATGATATAGTCTTCTAAATTCTAAGTAATAAACTCTAACCTATTCAGCCATTCTTGATAAGTCTTGATAAGTTCTCGAAACCCTTCATTGTTTTATGTTCATTCTTGGGATATGGGTGTTACCGACTAGGGCAGTATTTATTGTCCTTCTTCAGTTGCCCTTGGGGAGGTGATGGTCAGCTGCCTTCTTGAAATATTGCAGTTCATTTGATGTAGGTAAACCCACAATGGAGCAAGGGAGGGAGTTCCGGGATTTTGACCCAGCAACACTTAATGAATAGTGATGTACTTCCAAGTCAAGATGATGAGTGGCTTGGAGGGGAAACTGTTGATGGTAGCGCTCCCATGTATCTATCACCTTTCCAAGATGACAGTGTGGTCATTGGTTTGGAAGGTTCTGTCAAAGAAGCCTTAGTGAATGTCTGCAGTGTATTTTGTAGATAGTTCACATTATTGCAACAGATATTGGTGGTAGATGAACTGAATGCTTGTAAAGGTGGTGCCAATCAAGCAGACTGCTTCATCCCAAGAACCAACCTCGTGAATCTCTTTTGAACTACCTTCAATGCCAGCTTATCCCTTTTCTTTTGCATACAAGGAACATTACTGCAGGTGCAACCTCATCAACACCTTGTAAAGTTGTTACGTGACTTCCTTCTTTTTGAAGTCCAAACATTTCATCATAAAGGCCAAAATTCCATTTGCTTTCTCAATTACTTGCTGCACCTTTTGTATTTAATGCAAAAAGAATACCCACAGCCCTTTACACTGTACTTTTGTTTTTGAGTCTCTCACCATTTCAGTATTAGTCTGTTTTTTGATTTTTTGTATAAAGTAAGTGACCTCAAACTTTCCTACATTAAATTTCATCTGCCAAGTTTTTCGTCCACTCTCAATCTTTCTGTAACCCTTAGCAGATTCTGTAAATCTTCATCACAAAATGCCCTCCCACCTATTTTTAATTTCAATTCCCTTACGTCTATGTGTTAACCAATCCTAAATCCATCCTCATACAAAACCCCTAAATACCATGTGCTCCTAGCTCACGCGATAACCTTTTCTTCGGCCCCTTATTGTATTATTTCTAGAAATCAAAATTTATGGCAACTGCATGTTCCCCTTAATCAAACTATTTGAATCCTCAAGGAACTCCAGTAAAATTGTCAAAGACAATTTCCCTTTCACAAAACTATGTTGACACTGTACGATTGTGTCAAGTTTTCTAAATATCCTGCAATGATTGGCATAGTTTCCTGTTTTCTGTCTCCCTTCCTTCTTGAAATGGGATCACGTTAGCAGTTTTCAATCTACTGGACCCTCCTGAAATCCAGTGAGTTCTGCAATACTTGGGCCAATGCTTTCATTAGTTTTGAAGCACTTCCGTTAAATCCCCTGAATTCAGGCCATCAGGTTTGCCTTTAGCTCCAATAGTTTTTCAAATACTTTGCTCCTTGTGATAGAGACAGTTGCAAGATGTTTCCTCCCTTTAGCACGTTGTTTATCTCTTATCTTTGGGATGCTCATAATGTCCTCAACCATGAAGACCAATACCAAGTATTCTTATTTTCTTTTTCCCCATTATTAATTCCCCATTTGCATCCTCCAAGGGCCCTACACTTTACTGTCGCTACATTTCCTTTTTATATACCCATAGAGACTTTTGCTATTTATTTTTATATTTCTTGCCAATTTACATTCTATAATCACTTTTCTCCCTCTTTAGTACTGTTTTAGTCATCTGACGCTGGTTCTTAAATAAATTCCCAATTGTCTGGCCTACCATTGCTTTTGATTGAATTCTCTCTTAGACTGCCTTTCTTAACCATGGGCAACTCATTGAGTGCTTCTTTTTGACTTGAATAAAGTTTTGCAGAGCATTATGAGTATCTGCTAAATGTCTGCCATTGCTCACAACGGACTTTCCCATAGTTGTATTTTCTCAGTTCATGTTAGAGAGCTTTTTCTTCATACCTCTGAAATTGTCCTTGTTTAAATTGAGGACACTGGTTTGAGGCCTGAATTACTCTCAAACGGAATTTGAAATTATTTTTGATCCCCATGACAAGGTCTTTTTCCAATCCACTTATCCAGTGCCTTTTCTGGGAAGCAAATAGTTTGAAACACAGATTACGACCTTTACTCTGGAAGTGAGCCTCTTATTACATTCCATGCCAATACTAAAACCATTATTTCCACATTCATATCATTGCCCATCTCTATACCTGCCTCAGCTCACCCGCTGCTGAAACTTTTATTCGTGCCTTTGATAGCCCTAGTCTAACTGTTTAACTGTACTCTTGGCTCGCCTTTCATTTGAAAGTTCATAAACTTGGAGTCATCCAAAACTCTGCTGCTCATGTCTTGCACCAAGCACATTCATCCATCACTCTTTGCTCACTGACCTATGTTGATTCTCAGGTAGACAATGCCTTCATTTTAAAATTCCCATCCTTGTTCACAAATACTTACATGGTGACACCCCCTCTCCTGAAACTTTGCTTGATGACACTGCTATTGGAGGACCTTAAATGTTTTGTTATTTTAAAGGTGCTATATCAATACAAGATGTCATTTTTGCCTTTGACAAGGGTATGAAGAATGCTATACAAGGGTTTGTTTTTCTCAAGAAATGCTTCTGTCAGACAGATGCTGAGATTTATCAATTATCAAATGTATCAAGATCTCAGTTTCACACCTTTTTTCATGGCTTTTGACAATAGACACAATTTACCCTTCCATTATCTCTATGACAAGCCGATCAGCCCGAGGCAACCAGTACTTCCATTCTGAGGCACGAGTTTCATACAATGAGGATAACGAAACAACAAATTTTTTAGCCAAACAAAAGGAGCTTTCATAGAAATATAATTCTACTTTTGTGAGTTCTATATTTACTGACTGCAAAACAATGAAAACAAATAAACCAGAGGGAAGGCAATAAATGATGGCCCAGAAATTCTGAAGGGGAGGTGGCTGATTCAGCAGTCTAGATTGGAGGCTGTGCCAGAATAGTACGGAAAACCCAACTCAGCTATATCTATGAGAACTGACTGGGAAATTGAAATTTCCTTGCAGCAATTACCTGGTATCTGAAACTTCCCAAACAAGTCCAAAACACAGAGTTAGAGTCACAAATTTTAGACTGTTCTCTCTCACATTAATAGTTAGCTAAGAAAATTTAAGGAATTTAAAAGCTGCTTTTACTCACGAGTAACTAAACTGAACCCATCACTCACCACTGATTACCCCCTCTGAAACATCAATTAAGACCACTCTGAACCATCTCAGACAAAGGCTCCCCAGCAACACCTGGATCTGGTACCCCAAACAATGGCCAGATCACAAAGCACCCAACATCCCCCCTCAAACTGATACCATCCCATTCCCCCAACCTCATACCACCAGAGCTGACATTCCATGCCAAGCTGACTCCTCGACTATCCTAAGCACTCATTAATTTAATTGAGACCATACACCCAACTTGCACTGTAGACTATAATACCCTCGCCCAAACCACCTGGCACCTATCACTTTCTCCCCGTTATGTACCCATCAACCTATACTAACCCCTCAGTCACCCATCAACCTAATGCCATCACCTACCAGCAGCCAACCCAACTTATCTTCTCTTCACCATACTTCCTCTACCTATCTGCAACCATATACTCTATGTACTGCTGTCTCCCAATTGCCATCCTAACCCTTCACCCAGTTGGAACAAACACCCCTGTCTCACCTGCCAATTTCACCCCATACTTGCTCTCCACATTTGCTTTATGCATTTATCATCTTCTTAGTAGCTTTCAATGGGGTGGCAAGGGGAGCCAATGGCCTAGTTGTATCATTGCTAGACAGTTTATCCAGAAAGTCAGCAAATATTCTGAGGACCTGGGTTTGAATCCTGCCACAGGGATTTAATTCAACAAAAAGTATTTTGAATTAAGAATCTACCGATGACTACAAAGCCATTGTCAATTCTCAGAAGAACCTATCCAGCCACAAATGTCCTTCAGGGAAGTAAATCTGCCATCATCCCCTGGTCTGGCCTATATGTGACTCCTGACCCACAGCAATGTGGTTGATGCTTAACTACCCTCTGAAATGGCTGAGCCCACAACATCAGCGCAAAAAATAAGGCTGAAACACCCACAGCAATCTTCAGCCAGAAGTGCCAAGTGAATGATCCACGTCAGCATCCCCCAGTGATCCACAGCATTACAGATACCAGTCTTAAGCCAGTTCGACTCGCTCCATGTGCCTATCAAGAAATGTTGGAGGCCCTGGATACTGCAAACATTGTGGGCCTGGACACTATCCTGGCAATAGTACTGAAAACTTGTGCTCCAGAACTTGTAACTCCCCAGCTAACCTCTTCCAGTACAGTTACAACACTGGCAACTACCTGACAACATGGAAAATTGCCCAGACATGTTTTGTACACAAAAAGCAAGATAAATTCAATTGGGCCAATTACCACCCCACCAGTCTATTCTCGATCATCAGTAAAGTGTAGGAAGGTGTCATCAACAGTGCAATCAAGCAGCACCTGCACAGCAATAACCGCCCAGTGACACCTGTTTGGGTTCTGCCAGTGCCTCTGAGCTCCTTCTTACAGCCTTGGTTCAAACATGGACAAGGGAGTCGAATTCCAGACGTGAGATGACAGTGACAGCCCTTGATATCAAGGTCACATTCTACAGAGTGTGGCATCAAGGAGCCAATGGCATACTGGAATCAATGAATATCATGGGCGAACTCACTGCTGGTTGGAGTCATACCTGTCTCATAGGAAGATGGTTGTAGTTGTAGGAGGTCAATCATCTCAATTCCAGGAGTTCCTCAGTGTTGTGTCCTCAGCCCAACCATCTTCAGCTGCTTCATCAACGACCTTCCCTCCATCATAAGGTGAGAAGTGGCAATGTCCACCGATGATTGCACAATGTTCAGCACCATTCGTGACTCCTCAGACACTAAAGCAGTCCATGTTCACATGCAACAAGATCTAGACAATATCCAGACTTGGGCTGACAAGTGGCAAGTAACATTTATGCCACACAAATGCCAGGCCCTGACCATCACTAATAAGAGACAATTTAATCTCTGCCTCCTGACATTCAATAGCGTTGCCGTCACTGAATCGCCCACTATCAACAACCTTGAGGTTACCATTGACCAGAAATTCAACTGAAATCACACTTAAACACAACATATGTAAGAGCAGGTCAGAGGCTAGGAATACCACGATGAATAACTCACCTCCTGACTCCCCAAAGTCTGTCCACCATCTAGAAAGCAGAAGTCAGGAGTGTGATGGAACACTCCCCACTTGCTTGGATGGTTGTAGTTTCAACAACACTCAAGAATTTGACGCCATCCAGGACAAAGCAGCCTACTTGACTGGCATCACATTCACAAGCATCCATTCCCTCCATCATCGACAATCAGTCATAGCAGCGTGTACCATCTACAAGATGCACTGCAAAAATTCACCAATGATCTTTAGACTGCACCTTCCACACCCACGAGCACTTCCATCTGGTAGGACAAGGGCTGCAGATACTTGGGAGCACTACCATCTGCAAGTTCCCTTGCAAGACACTCGTTATTCTGACTTGGAAATATATCGTTGTTCCTTCACTGTTGTTGGGTCAAAATGCTGGAATTCTCTCTCTAAGGGCATTGTTGGTTAACCTACAGCATGTAGACTGAAGCAGGTAAAGAAGGCAGCTCAGCATCACCTTCCCGAGGACAACTAGGGATGGGCAATAAAAATGCTGTCCAGCCAGCGATGTTCACATCCCACAAGTGATTGAAAAAGACCTTTAAATCAAAGTATTGGCACTTAGTGTTGAAAAGGAGGACAGGATTTCCTTGCAGATCCACTCTGCTTCTGTTTCTCTATGGAGTCTCTGTGCTACTTTGGATGTGAATGCTCCTGACTTGAAATTCAAGGGAAGAATTGGTCTAAAAACAAGTGTTTATTTTTTATGTCCAATCAGGATTGTTAATAGGATTCCAAACTGATCCTGACTGGAAAACTGGGTCAACATCAAGAATCTGGATGACTGGAAAATCTGGGTCTTTGTGCATGACATCTTGGAGATATGCAGAGATGACCAGTTTTATGTATAAAGATGCTTCATTTATGGTCCTTTTAAAATGTCACGGCACAGGCTTCCAACTTACTTTTAATTTTTTCTGGCTTGACAACTACATGAAGACTTGATGAACTAGACATAGCACGGACAACAGTTAACAGATTCAGATAATCACAGCAAACACTTGAACTATTGAATTCCACAATAAACTCTGTAAATTATTAGATTTCCATTTTATATTGTTTAAAAAAAGACAGAATGCAGGAAAATATAATGTTAAAATCTTCCAAAATAATCCATGTTCAGTGAGAAGCCCTTGACCAGACAATGAAATTCAACACAAAAGTTAATCTTTCTCCTTTTGTGCTGTGGCAGTTGAATGCAGACTGCTATTAGCAGCTCACTAGTGCCTAAAAAATCAATATCGTATAATCTTTGGTGTCTTTTTGTTTGCTGAATAGGCTTGCTGAGCCACAAATTATCCTCAGCACAAACAGTAGCTTGACAAGATAAATGACTGATAACAGCACATTGGTGGCCTTGTATTTTTTTTGATGTACTTTGTGAATCTGGAAATCTGTTACGTTGCACACGCTCTGTGTTTGAAGAAAGGTAAATACGTCTTCTCCGTCCTCTCAGCTGTTCTCAACATCATTAAACTCACTAGTAAGCTCAGAGTTAGCAATTACTCACAAAAGTGGACTGTTAAATGCAGAAATCAAATGAACACCAGTGTTTGGAAACAGTCTCAGATTTGATATCATAATTATTTGATAACTTCCAGTTTGGAAATAATTAGGAGGACGAATTACGAAATATTTAAAGTGAAGCCAGACCATAAGTACGTTCTTCCGCTGTTCCTATCTGTTGGAACAATAATGAAGTTGCCAATATTTCTGCAGTTTTGAAGAGGAGTCACCGGACCCAAACTGTAAACATTGCTTTCTGTCCACAAATGCTGCCAGACCTGCTGAGTTTCTCCAGCAATTTTTGTTTTTCGCGTCTACAGGTTTGCCAGTAGCAAACCACATCAAGTGATATTTATTATCTCCTGTTGTTTTGGTTAAAATTTCACCTGAATTCTGTGAAAGTCAGCAGTGCATATTCCTGGACTACCACCAATTACAATAATTTTGCAGTTGGGTTTTTAGCATGTCAGAGTAAACACATTAGAGAAAGGAGGAAAGGGCAATTTCCATTGATGGGGTCATCACTGGTAACAATCATCACTGAAAATTACCAGGAGAAATGCAGGGGACCAAAAGAATCCCAGATATCCCTGTCAGAAGGGAGTTTGAGAAGGTCAACTTTCACAATTTGGATTTGAGGACCTGGCAGCAGTGCCACAAGAGGTGATCAAAGTCAGTGAATGTATCTTCACAACACATCTCCAATGCACCACATTGTGTTAAGAGTTGCCGATGGCATATCTTGAACAGCTGATCATCATCACCACCTACTTCAGGAGAATATGACTGTTTTAGGTGTTGGTGGTGGGTGTAGTGGAAATGACACTCATCCAGACATCCAGGTTCAAACGGTGCCATAGCATTTACTGTAATGTATGAATATAATCAATAAAATCTGGAGTTAAAAAGTAATATAATGGCAACCATGAAACCATTGATGATTGTGGTAAAAACCCATCTGATTCACTCGTAACCTTTAGGAAAGGAAATGTGCTGCCCTCACCTGGGCTAGTTTACATGCAACTTCAGGCCCACAGCAATGTGTCTGATGATTTACTGTCCTCTGAAATGGCCCAACATGCCATTCAGCTCAAGAACAATTAGAGATGGGCAACAAATACTAGATTTCCCAGTGTCTTCCACATTCGATACGAGGTTAATGAAAAAAATAGTCCCACGTCTTGTTAGGCAGTTTAATGCAGCAACAGTAGCAACTGGATATACTCTACTCAATCTCCCCGTACCTCTATCTGCATATAGTTCTATCTTCAAGTAAAGAAGATACGTTATTGTTTCACAAATGCTTGGATGTGTTTGATATGTTGAGGAGAAGAATGTAACAACCAGAACATGGGGCTTCCAAAGAATCACAAACCCATCACTCATCCAGAAGCAACCTCTGATACTCAGGACTCATATATAACATTTAAATGCGTTACCTCACCTTCACATACCAACTGATGCTGCCCACTTCTGATCCCATTTCTGTTGCCTCTATGTATCTCAGCAATTCACCTATAACTGGTACGTTATCTAAAAACGGCGGGGTGGGGGGTGGGGAAGCTGCTTCAGAGCACGAAACAACACAAGATCAGGCAAACCCAGCAAGTTAACAGAGAGGGTCAGATCCAGCGAGTTAAAACAGTGTAGAGAGTGGTACAGAGTAACTTGGAGTGGGAGGGAAAGGTCCAGATGTCATATTACCTCAGGTACCAACTATATAGGTAGAAAGAGGAAAGAGATGGTGCTGAGGGAATATGAGCAGCTAGGGGCTAAATTGAAAAGGTAATTCAAAAAGGTAATAAACTCCAGATTACTCCTGGAACCATGTGGAACGTGGAACAGGATCAACAAGATCTAAAAGGTAAATGTGTGGCAAAGAGATTGGTGTGACAGAAATGGGTTCAAATTCAAGGGAGATTGGTACTCGTACTGGGAAAAGGGAGTTCTGAAGGAACAGGCTCTACCTGAATCATGCTGGGACCAGAATTCTGGTGAATTGCATAACGAGAGGGCTGTAGATAGGCCTTTAAGTTATATAGTAGCAGCAGATGGTTCAATTTCATGGAAAATTCAGAGTCAAAGTTAAAGGAGAAGGTAGGACTGCAGGCTCGTAACGTGATTGATTGTGACTATAAAATAGAAGGAAGGGACAGAATGCATGAATGTCATATTGCACCAGGGAATCATAAGACTATAGGGAATATTGATAACAGACAAACTTAAAGGCTTTGTATTTAAATGCACAGAACGTTCAATACAAAATTAATGGATTAACTCTGTAAATGGGTATGATTTGGGTGGCAATTACTGAGACGTGGTTGCAGGGAGATTAGGTTTGACAATTGATAAGAAGGGTACAAAGTGTTTCGTAAAGATAGGCAGGAAGACAAAAAAAGAGGTGGTGTAGCTTTGTAATGAGGCCAAGATTAGTGTTTTCGTGAGAAATGATAATAAGTATGAAGATTTAGACAGAGAAATACAAAATAGCAAACGAAAGAAGTGCCTGGTCAGAATAATGTATAGATCCCAAAGAGTTGATCTAAAATGGGGCACAGTATAAACCACAAAATACTGCAGATTTGTAAGAAAGGTACAACAAAAATAATGAACAATTTTAATATGCACAAAGATGGATTAATCGAATTGGCAAGGGTAGCCTCAAGGAGAGTACATTGAATGCATCAGAGATTGTTTCTTGGAGCTATATGTTCAGGAACCAACTATGGAACGTGCTATTCTGTATTTAGTATTGTGTAATGAGGTGTGTTTAATTAATGATCTCACAGTAAAAGATCCTCTAAGGGAAGGGTGATCATTGCTGCTGGAATTTCAAATTCAGTTTGAGGGCGAGAAACTGGAATCCCAGGTCAGTGTTCTGGAGTTAAACAAAGGTAATTGCGAAGGTATGAGCACAGATTTGGCTATCATGGACTGCGCAGGAAGACTAAAAGGTAGGATAGTTGATGAGCAGTGGCAGATGTTTAAGGATATTTTCAGTTCATCCCAACGAAAATATATGCCGGACAGAAAGAGAGATTGCAAGGTGGGGGTGGGGGGATGGAGGAGGGGGGGGGGTGGTGTCCGTGGCTAAGCAAGAATGTCAAAGATAACATAAGCACAAAAAAAAAGCATACCATATTGTAACACCAGTAGAAGGCTGGAAGATTGGAAAACCTTTAAAGATTAACAAAGGATTACTAAACAAAGGTAATAAAAAGAGCAAAGGTAAATAATGAAAGAAAACTAGTGCAAAATATAAAAAAAAGGATAGCAAATGCTTCTATAAATATATAAAAAGGAAGGGTAGCTAAACTGAATCTCGGTCCATTGTGGTACAAAGTTGTGTAGTGTAATCATGAATTGGAAGACAGGAAGCTAGAATTTGTTTGTAAGATAAATGGTAAGGGAGAAGAGTGCCTGTGTCCTCGAAGAGGTAAAATGCTTTACTCAGCTGACAGATTTATACAGAGAATAAAAAGTGTCTGTATGTAACTGAAGATGTACAGACAGCTCTGAAATTGAAACATGTATCAATAAGCTGTGTGGTTAGAAATATTAGAGATAACAAGGTGTGGGGCTGGATGAACACAGCAGGCCAAGCAGCATCATAGGAGCAGGAAAGCTTGACGTTTCGGGCCTAGACCTTTCT
>JAHRHZ010000032.1:15324781-15353498 GCA_024137785.1 Ginglymostoma cirratum
AGAAAGGTCTAGGCCCGAAACGTCAAGCTTTCCTGCTCCTATGATGCTGCTTGGCCTGCTGTGTTCATCCAGCCCCACACCTTGTTATCTCGGATTCTCCAGCATCTGCAGTACCTTTTATCTCTGGTTAGAAATATTAGGCTTGTTTTGATGCTTTGGCAACTAGCTGCAATCAGTCAATTAATTTAAACCTAGCACTTAGTGATTGAAAGCCAATTGAATCTAAATCTAATGATTTTGACAACCTTGGACCAATGCCAAGAAAATTGATATGTTATTCAAGGTATATAAGGAGAGGGTTCTGAAAATCAGTGCGAGAGTGAAGCACCATCTGAGAAAAAAGCTTCCAGCTCTCACAAGAAATTGCTAAGCTCTCTAAGGAAGCACCATCTATCCATTATCGGTACCACGGCACTTCTAGCTAAGAGACCTCACAGGAGACTTCACAGAGAAAACATCTCTAACAGCTTGATCAGCAGAAGAAAGGCGTTTATGAGTTGAGAACAGCAGAAGAAGGGCATGTAGACTTTGAGAGACTAAGTTTTAATTTATTTTCTTATTGCTTGGGTTTATATAAGGGGGACTTGTGTTTATTGGAACAGCAGACCAGTAGAATTTTGTCCAGTTAGGGAACAGTTAGTAGTTAAGGGGGAATTATTTGGTTTATTAGTAACTCTGTTAATTTGTTCACTGTTAGGGTTAAATAAATAAATTGTTACTTATAAAGTAAATATCATGCATTTTCTTTCATTTAACCTTCCCTTCTCTGTACCAATTAGAAAATCAGACTGTGGAGTTTATAGTATGGAACAAAAAAATGGTGGAAACATTAAATCAATACTTTTCCTTACTTTGATTCTGGAGGACACTGGTACCATACCAAAAGTAACAAGTCATATAGAGGTTATAGAAGGACAATTATCATCACTAAGGGAAAAAGCTATTTGGATTAAAAAAATACAAGTTCTCAGTACCTGATGGCCCACATCCTAGGGTTTTAAAGGAACTGGCAGCAGACATAACGGATCCACTAGCTATAATATTTAAAAAAATCCCTGGATGTAGGAAAGATTCCACTGGATTGGAAAAATGCTAATATCAAAACCCTCATTCAAAAGGGGAGGGGGATAGAAAGTAGTAAACTTTAGAGTGGTTAGTTTAACATCTGTTGTTGGAAATTTTTTTAGAATCCATTATAAAGAAATTAATGACAGGATATTTGGAAAGTCAAAACAAAATCCATCAGAATCAGCATAGCTTTAGGAAGAGTAAAGTTTGGCTCATCTGCTAGAGTACTTTGAAGATCAGAAATCACACAACACCAGTTTATCATCCAACTGGTTTACCTGAAAACACAAGCTTTCAGAGCTTCGCTCCTTCTCACTAACAATTGCAAGAAGGAGCAAAGCTCCAAAAACTTGTGTTTTCAAATACACCTGTTGGATTATAACCTGGTGTTATGTGATTTCTGACTTTGACCACCCCAGTCTGATGCCAGCATCTCCACATCTTTGAAGATCCAACACAGTGGACAAATGGGATCCTGGAGATATCGTATATCTGGACTTCCAGAAGGCATTTGATAGGTGCAGTGCTGGAGTTTAGAAGAACAAGACGAGATTTATTTAAGGTGTATAACATGCGAAAGGGGATTGACAAGGTATACCTAGAGAGGATGTTTCCTCCTGTGAGGCAATCTAGAACAAAAGACAACAGTTTTAGGATAAAGGGTAGCAAATTTAAAGCAGAGCTGAGGAGAAATTACTTCTCTCAAAGGTTCATGAATCTGTTGAACTCACTGCTCCAGGATGCGATGAATGCGGGGACATTCAGTAAACTTAAGGAGGGGATAAATTTTTAATTTGTAACAGGTTGAAGGGTTATGTGGAGATGTTACAGACCAGACTAAAACCCTTCAAAACATTCAGAAGACAGCCTAGACCCTCACTTTTTCTTATTTGAAAGGAAATGCTAGGCATTGTGTTCTGGATGCAATTCAATTGGTCAAACTACCAGATTTGAAGCAGAACATGATTTATTCAAACACTATAATTAAAACACAAATAAAATAAAAGTAAAAGAAAATAATTGACTTAACTGTAACTCTATCAAATTGCTTAACAAAATAATACATATATTAACTATTACTAATTAACTGTTCCAATATAATAACATCCCATAAACACACACTTGGCAAAAGGCAAAATTCAGTAAAATAGATTTTCCCACAGGTAATTTGCCAGTCTAGGAGGAAAACTATCAAGAGGAGACTGTGAGGTAGAGTATGAAGGAGAGCTGTACTGTTGCTTCCAAGTCCAGTTTCAAAACCCTTACACAATTGCTACTGAAAAGCTAAAATCCTGGCTCTGTGGGAACTTGACCCCACTCATTCAAGCTGCTTCTATTGCTCCAACCTTAGGAAAAAAAACCCAAGGCCTCACAAGCTGTTTACTTCATAAGCTTTGAAGCAGACTGATCGTTACCTCTGATCTCAAGATTTCTTCATTAAAAAAAACCAAGACAAAATATATCTTGTAAAACCATAGTATTGTCACAGGAGTGGCAGGAAAGTGGAGTTGAGGCTGAGATGAGATGAGCCATGATAGTATTAAATCATGCAGCAGGCTCAAGGGGATGAATTGCCTACTCTTGTGCTCTAAAGAAGTACTAGACATTGTCAGGACTGCACTGTTGTGAAATGATTCACTTGTGTGATATCAGGTTATCACTATTTCCATGTGTTTGGGTACAAACATGGAATGCACTTCTGTGTGCTCATACCAATGATGAATTCCACACTGTCCATGCAGTTAATGGTCTATGCCAGGCCAAAAGAATGGAGGGAAGACTGCACTGTAAGATTTTAAGTTTTGCATTCTAAAATGTGTATGCTTTTCAATTGCCCCAGTAAAAAGGACGCTGAATGATGAACTTCTATGAAAATGTTTGGTGAAGCCAATATCTGGAAGTATATCGGAACTTGTGGATTTGCGTTCTTGGTAGGTCACAAATATACAACTTATTTCTCTGCAAAGGATTCTGAGAGAAGTATTTGATGTCTTCTCTACTACCATCATAAAGCATGCTCCAGTGTAAGAGATTTTGGCATTTCTGAATTGTACTCCAATTTTAGACGCACAGTGTTGACAGACTCCATTGGGAATCTAATGGTATTCCACTCCATCTGTTTTGACTTCAAAGGCAGAATAGTTGAAATTGGAAATTTGCAAACATTACATATTTTCAGGAATGTAACGCACATTACTTCTTGAGAAAACATTTTCCATTCTAAAAGTCAAATCCTCCTTCATTAATGCCTTAAATCTACTGCATAAATACAATGTTTTGTCCTTGTCCACTTGTAATGTGATAGATGAGACAATGGGTGTAAACGCATCTAAAATCATGACCTGCTCATGTCTTGCTGCATTCTCATTTTAATGACTTTTCAACCTTTGCAGATAAGGCGTTAAGATTTCAGTTTTCATGGTGGAAAAATCTAAACTGTGGCTTTTAATCCTAACTATGAACATGATTTATGAAATTCAATGCAACAGAAGAAAAGGCATTTAAAATATAAGGAAACATTGGCATTGACCAAAAGCTTTACCTAGGACTGAGTTTTCAGTTCTATATTTTAATAGACCTGTCAGTGTTTTTTTGGTGTTGCGGGGAGGGGTGGTGGTGGAAGTTGCTGTAATGTCAGTTTGTTTGAAAACATCATCAATTTTTCTGAATTTTGCAGGTTGGCAGCTTGCTTGATATCATCAGCCCAGAATGCTACCAATACATTACTCACTGAGGATTAGGCTTCAGCCATTGTGACATTTCTTAGTGTGACAGACCACCAGCAAAATGCAAGATTTATGAATTATTCCTGGCACCATATGAAATGTATTCCCTTTATTAAAGTCACAGGTACAGATCCTTATTTATGATCATTCACAAAGCCTAGTGAGAAGGGAAAATCTTGAAGTATTTTGTCTTATGAAACAAGCTAGATATCTTTACCACACAATCTGTTCACATAGATATAATAAAAAGCATTCATTTATTTGACAAGTTTGACCATTGTCTTTACTAAATCAATAGCGTACCACATAGATCAAAGTTTAAAAAAAACCTCTATTTTTGTGCAGACTACCTCTGTGGAGATGAAAACAAAGCTGACTTCAAAACAAATAAGACGAGACATCTTGAAAGGTCTTAAATTGTGGTAGGTGCAGGAGGGAGACATTTCAGATCTGCCTGCTCATCATTAATCTGACAGGACAGCTGTTATTTACCTGAGAAATAACTTCCTGTTTTTTGCTCCTCTTCTGCTTTCAGCTTGATTTTCTTTTTCTTTTGGATTTTATTGTAATGAGAGTTTGTACAGATTTCCATGATATATCATTTAAAAAATGCCACAAACTTTAAGTGTGGTATATAACTACAAACAACTGTAATGATTGTGAGCAATGTTATCAAAAATCTCTCAAGGTGTTTGATTCAAATTTTTTCCTTTCTGCTTCTTTAAGATTTATGTTAATCGCTTTGTCTTTAATAGAGGATGTGCTTGTTACACTGTTGCTAGGATTTAATATAAACACATTGAGAATTTCACGATAACATTACTGACACTAATTAGCATTCTATGTTAATCAAACAAAATTATGGCAAGAACCAATGAGAAGCCAAATTTTTAATGAATAACCAAATCAAAATTTACTTGTAACTTTCCTTGTCTCATTATGGATCTTTAATTTTCAAGGGAGTAATAATTGAAAATTGCTGTTGCAAAATTTCTTTGAAATTTGAATGAAAGGCTAGCATTTAAATTATTTCCTAAACATTGGAATGAATATAGAGAGTGACAAGCCTTCATACTCTTACAACAATTGATCAGAACCCCAAACACCACGGGCATTTTTATCCCTTAATTCCAAAACATGTTTCTTTTAAGAGAACTGCTGCAGAGATAAAATAATTGTGTAAATTCAGTAGCAGGCTGACAAAAATTCAGTGTGGGACCTATTGGATGTAACATCTAAAGCTGTCAAAGAAACTTAAAAGAGATGGAATTGTGATGTCTGTGACGACAAAGATCACATGAGGCTGATCACTCCCTGTTCAACAGAAAGCCACCCCCTGCAGGTTATATTCCAAACTGCAGACACGATTTGTGCTCTCCTTTTTGAAGAATACAAAAGGACAGGGTTTTAAGAAATCAGTTTCGACTCTACGGAACATTCTGACGTGTACCAGACTAGGCCAAAGTGTTAGGATGCTGTGACGATTACAGTCAAAGGACTATTCCTTAGTCACCACTATTTTGCAGGTATGTTGCACCCTTCTCACGCTATATGCTAGAAGTTAGCTAGCTAGCAGCTAGCCAAAAGGAAGTAGGACACAAAAAGACTCTCTCCCAACCTGAATGTTGGAGTTTAGTCAGTCAAAAAGAATCATGATTACAGATTCTGAACAAATCTAGGATCATAAAACTGACTGTTCTACTGTCAATGTTCACGCTATCAGAATCTCCACTGTTACAGCCATAACATTAAACCGTTTGCTCTTCACAAATGGTTCAGCGACTGATCTGGATATCCGTTTTTTCTTTCTAACTTCTATCTTTCTGTGTTCACTTCTTAGTTCCAGGATATGTTTATATGTATTGGTTTGCAATGACTTCCTGTGTTTATTAATCAATAAACTCTCTTTTTTTGTTACCTCAAGCAAGTCTGGGTAAATTCGATCGTTTCAAAACTAAAGTTCATTTTGCTTCATCAGGAAGATATCCATAATGGAAGATATCAGTTTGAATTAACCTTGTTGCAACTGAGAAAGAAGGTTGTTAAACAAATAAGGCAGCCAGTTCATCCCTGCTAACCTGGGAGCTTTGGAGTATCCCATCTGGAACCAGACAGAATTGAGAAACCTCGCCCAGGGTCTGCATGTAATAACACATGTGGCAAATTGAAGAGCCTGATTCTTATCCAATGACTGACGTTTAACCATTTCCCTGAGTACGTCTTCCTCTAAATCAGAAAACTACAAAATGGTAAGAAATTGGGTACAGAGATAAGGATTTAAAAGCAATTTCCAATGGATAGTAGGTTAGTCAGCATCTAATGGAGAAAAATTGGTTGACATTTGGCATTATTCATTTTATTAATGCATTTCGGGACATATGTCTTTGAGACCTCTCAGAAATATAGGTGCTTCTGACTGACACTGATTAGATCAAAAGACCAAACAGAAGATGCAAATAAGCAGGTGCAATTCAATCCAAAGGCAGAATTTCATATGCAAACGCACATTTTATGCAAGTCTATTTGATTAATTATGTTACTGTTGAAAGGGAAATGAGACAAAAATTAGAGACTTCAGACTCTTCTGCAATTAAGCAAGTATACAATTGACTGCTGTAGAATTAAGTGGGAGGTTCTGCCCTGGAATAGCAATTTCATTATCAGTGGGTGCTTATATTGAAAACAGTACTCCAGTTATTAAAGGGTCATGTCATGGAAACAGAGGGAGCTAAGTTGATTAGGTGCAACGGAGAGTGGGAAAATCTAACTGTAATTTTACATTCAAATTGTGTTAATTTAGTGTACATAAGAATCAAGAAACTTGCTCTGAAGTAAATTGCACTTAGTGCTTTTTGGTTTTAGCATAAAACAGGACTATGTTTATTCCCAATGCAACTGCATGGCATGTACATCCCACAGATGCAGTTACAGTGCCTGTGACAAAACTGCACTCCAGCAGAAACTTTGATTTACAAAAATCCAACTCAGGAACACTCATACTTACAAACACAATCCAATACACATTTGTAACTTTAAAGATACAACATATGAATATTTCTTGTACTTAAGAACACCGACTTTATATTGTCCTGCATTGTGTCCTGACTTACATACAAATCGATTTGTGCACGGACTCAGAATCAGAACCTGTTCACAACCCTGGGTCTGCCCGTAAAAATAACTTATACAAGACTCCTACAGCCATCCATTCTCAAAAATCCTATTACCACAGACACCAAGACAATCAATCCACCCATGTGTTTGTTCTCCACCCTTTAAAATATATAAATATGTGGTGGTGCTAAAGAGCCAAGAATGGAGCAGTGAGTTGGGGAGGTGGAGCAACAACTGGCGTACTGTATTCAGTTCTGGTTCCAGTTCAGTGAAGGTGCATGACGATGATGTCAATGGCTCCAAATTCCTGTTCAACTTCATTGACAGAAGATACACACACAAAAAAAGTAAAACTTATTTCATAGATGTGATTAAAATAGTTAACAATGAAACAAACTGTTACATTAACTTTGTATCAGAGATAAAATTTTAGGCCCGAAACGTCAAGTTTTCCTGCTCCTATGATGCTGCTTGACCTGCTGTGTTCATCCAGCCCCATGCTTGTTACATTAACTTTACCGTTTTAATGATCTGTTAGGTAAGGGTATTAAGGGATATGGAATCAATGCATGAGAGTAAATAGAGATAACACAGTGTGGAGCTGGAGGAACACAGCAGGCCAGGCAGCATCAGTGGAGCAGGAAAGTTGATGTTTCGGGTCAGGACCATTTTTCCTGTCCCGAAACATGAGCTTTCCTGTTCCTCTGATGCTGCCTGGCTTGCCGTGTACCTCTAGCTCCACACTGTGTTATCTCTGACTCCAGCATCGGCAGTTCTTACGATCTCTGATAAGAGTTAATCGAGTTAACAGGTTCACCAGGCTGTTCCTGAACTCTACTTTCATACAGGAACTGAAACTCAGCATTATGGCTCCTCTTTGTTGCATTTTATTTATCTAATTTGCACCAAAATAATTACAATGATCGTAATAACAACATACTGATTTGCACAGTGCATCAAAAAAAATATGTTGAATGCCAGGAACAGTTTCTCAATTGTATACAAGCTGTCCATTTCACATCAGAATACGTATACACTTTATTCAAGATATACCTGCAGTAATTATTTCCAGTTTGGGTACTGACCAGTATGAACGGCATACAATATGACACTGAATGGCTTCATGGACTATCTGATTCTATCTTCTCCCTATGCACATATAACCATCACCATGAAACACTGTCGGCCAATCACAACATTCCTGATCCTTAAAATAAGATAAAGTTGGCATGGATATTATTGTATCAGAGATAATAGGAACTGCAGATGCTGGAGAATCCGAGATAACAAGTTGTGGAGCTGGATGAACACAGCAGGCCAAGCAGCATCATAGGAGCAAGAAAGTTTGATGTTTCGGGCCTGGATGAAGGGTCTAGGCCCGAAACGTCAAGCTTTCCTGCACCTATGATGCTGCTTGGCCTGCTGTGTTCATCCAGCTCCACAACTTGTTATCATGGACATTATTTTTTTTCCATCATTTGATTCATTTATTAACTTAACAAATGCAAATCGTCAAGGTCAAGCAATAGCTACCTTATTTACTGAATTTCAGGTGATTAGTCACCACTTAGTTTGTAGAGAGCAGATTCCTCGGTAACGTGCAGTGTTTTTTTGTCTCTTTCAGCAAATGTGTATGAGGTTTGTACTGAGGCCCCACCGGTGAACACTGATTGATCAGGGGATCACAGCTTGTCCTGAACTTGTTTAACAAGGACCACTCTCAGCAAAATGAAATCCTATTTGACAAATTTGTGTTTTTATTTCACAAGGAACTGGTTAATGACTTTACATTTTCCCATTTTTTGAACCAAAGAATGTTTGTTGGTAGATATTACTGGGGAAGGTTGCTCCATTTGGAATGCGAAGGTGAAGCTGGGCAGTCGGTGGATTAAACAGGCCATCAAGGAGTGGTAGGTGAGGTACAGCTTTGTTGGTTTAAACCAGCTTGTAGGTTTTTTATTAGCTGGCAAATGTGTGAGAGGACAACAAGTCAGGGAATGTCTTTGAGTAGAGGATTCCTGAAATAACTCCTCAAGAGCCGGTAACCCATCACCAAGTCACACTTCATTTACACTTGCACCGCGTGTGACACTGACCCAGCTAGCTCAGAGCTGACTCCCTGAGTGAACAAAGCCCTGACACTCCCATTTAAGTCTGTCAGCCAGAGCTCCATGATTGGACCAGGTTAACATTCTATGAGATCCACCTGGCTGACCTCGTTCCAACCACTACATCCCTCCCCCTCTAAGCCCTGGAATACAGGGGTGTATTTTTCCCGTAACTTCTCCTTGGGCATGTTTACACCAGGCCTGGTTCCTCTGACTCTGCCTCCAATACTGGCAGTGTGTACTGGACCATAGCCTGCTGCTTGCACCCAGAGCATCTCAGCTGGAACTCATCTTCTTCTTCAGGTGGCAACGCTGTCAAGACTGCAACATCTGCCATGCCCATCACATCCTCCGAAGTTTCTTTGATCCTAGGCGGAGAGGGAGAACCCATGGGTTCTGACAACCTTGCCGGATGTTCTGAGGGGCTGGGTATGATTTACACCCGCCCCGTTTGCAAAGTTGCTGCTTTCATGTGGTTCACGTGCTTGTTCAGGACCGACTCTCCTACTCAAACTTTGTACGTCATGGGTCTTGACCCTGCGTTGACCATGCCTCTTAACCATGCCGGGCCATTCCCAGCATTCCTGATGCTGTTTTACCCTCTCCCTCAGGTCTGGGAAGGTCCAGTTAACCTAGTGCAGAGTGTTCTCCCAGTTAGGAACTCTCCCTGGAGCTATCCCTGTCGTTGTGTGAGGGGTGATCCAATAATCAAACAGGAAGAGGAACAGTTTGGTATCAAGTGAGGCTGTAGGCTGTTTCTTTAAGCCAGCCTTCAAAGTTTAGACTACTCCTTCTGCCAGATGGATGGTACGGAGCTGTCCTTACATGCAGAATGCCAATTGACTTTAGGAAATACCCAAAAATCCCTCGTGGTAAATGATGGCCCTTTGGCTGTGACCAACACCTTTGGGAGTCAATTTATTGCAAATTGACGCTCGCAACATTTCAATCATCATCCCTGTGTTTGATGAATGAGCCCTAGGCCTGTCCAACCACTTTGAGTGGATGTCCATAATGGCTAAAAGCATAGAACCCATGAAGAACCAGCGTTGTTGAAATATAACTGAGTCCGCGGTTTACCCAGCCATTCCCATGAATGTGGGAGAGGTGCTGGGGGTAATTTTAGTCGTTGTTGGCACTCTCAGCACTGCCCCCACCACCCCACGCCAATGCGTCTATGTCATCATCCAGTCCTGGCCACCAGACATAACTTCATACCAACATCTTCGTTTTGGAAACCCCTGGATGACCCTCGAGGAGTCCAGCCAATATCTGGCAGTGACCTTTGCTCGTGACAATAATTCTTGCTCCTCATAATAATATGCCCTCTTCTACGATGATCTGTTCTCGCCTGGTCCAAAAAGGTTTCAGTTCTGGTTGTGATGGCCCTTTTGTTTTCTGCATCACCACCAGCTGTTTCAGTTTTGCCAGAATGGGATCTTTTTGCATTGGATATTGTCAGCAATGATTGGAAGGGTGTCCAGAAAATTTAAAACCAGAACAGACTCATCTAGTGGCGGCACCACCAGTGGTGTATCTGCCAGTGGGGAGGCAGCACAAGGCATCTGCATTTGTCACTTGGCCTCCCAGACAGTGTTCCAACTTGTAATGGTACACACTCAGAATCAGAGTCCACCGCTGAATTCGACCTAAAGCTATGGGCAGCATGGCCATGTCCTCTTTAAGTAACACTAGCAGGAGTTTGCGCTCTATTACTATTACAAGTTTACATCTGTAAAGGTATTGATGAAACTTTCTCACACCAAAAATGACCACCGCTGAAACAACTCCCTGAAGGCCTGTATCCCATCACCAAGTCACCCTGTATTTACACATGCATAGTACATGATACTGACCCTGCTAGCTCAGAACTGGCTCTGAGAGTGAACAGAACCCTCACACTCCTGCTTATATACGTCAGCCAGGGCTCCCTGATTGGACCAGGTTAACAGTCCCAATAGGAGAACTTACATTCTATGAGGACCACCTGACTGACCTCATTCCAATCATTACAGTTCCAACAATGATGTGCATTTAATGACAGGATCAGTGAGATACAGTGGGGAAAAAGGCTTATTTGGAAGCTAAACACTAGTACTGACAATTTGAACTGAATGACCTATCACGGTTCTTTAAATGCTGTTTTAATTCTGAAGTTAATCATTTTCACCAAGTGGCTCCTAAGTATTTTCTCAAGTGCAGTTTGTTCTTTAACAATCTGCAACATAAACTAGTATTTCTGCATTGGCCAAGGTTAGTTATTGGTGGAAATATCACAGCATTCTTGTTGGTGTTTCTTTTATTTTGGAGACCATGAGTGACTTTTATTGACTTAACTTTGGCTTTGAACTCAAGAGGATTAAAACAATGAGTTAATCAATTCGATGACTGTGAATTCAATATCACTATTAATTTTGATTGGAACAAAGGTAGAGCCTGTGTATCATAGAGTTGCACAAACCGAACAAAGAATACAAAATAGTAGGGCAAGTATATTTACATTGCATCCTGTTCGTTCCTGCAACAAAATTTGTACTTTATTGTTAGCAATTCATTTGCTGCATACATTCATGAAATAGGGAACAATCATACTTGCAGACAGAATTTAATGCAACAAAATATTCAAAGGTATTTAGATCATTTAACTCAATAGCTCGTATATGAACAAAGTAGGAATGCCAAAAGCACTGGAATTAGATACATTTTAAGATAGGATAGAAAGTAACAGAGCAAGAAAATGTAAGGATAAAGTTCTGAGAAAGAGGTTGAAATTACAGCAAAGTTGGTAACAACTGAAGAATGCTGAGGGGGAGGAAGGATGCACAAAGACCTGATTTGGAGGATTGAGAGGGACAGCTAATATACAAGGCTGGAGAATGCTAGAGAAAATGGTGAGACATTAATTAGGAGTATGGAGGTGTTTACAACATTTCTGAATTCAGCTCATTACCAGAAAATTTGGAAGTGATGAATGGAAGATAATGTTTGTGGATGAGCGCAGATGAGTTGTGAAGTTTTGAATAGCTTGAACTTGAGTGAAGGTGGTCTTGGGTTGCCAGCAGAACGGTCAAGAACTCAAGATTTGAGTTAAGGCAAGGTCTTTCTGAGATATTGCAAATGAGGTACAGATAACAAGTGGGATTTTAAGGACAGCTGCACTTTCTTCAGGATACAGATATTGTACACTACTCCAGTCTACAGTGGTTCTCTTGTTACTGTTAAATGCTGAGCTTCAGAGCTCCAATTCAGCGCTGGTTTCTCAGCATTGCTCCGCTGTGGGGTTGCGTCTGGGACAGACATGTGTTTCCTGAACTGAAATCTACTCCTGTCGAATTTTGGATATTGCTGAAACTTGCCTAGCATTTTGAGAGTCTGAACTCTCTGTTGGACATCTTCTATTGTCAGTGTTATTCTCCAGCATCAGTTTCCCCCTCATCACTCTCTACTGAGAATCCTTCACTCTATTCCTTCCATTTCCATCCTGTTCGGTACTTTGTTCTCTTTCTAAAGATGGTCTGTTTTGTTATTAGCCTGTTTCCTGTGTTTGCAGACTCCGATTATCCTTCAGACCTTCACAATCACCTTACTCTGGATTGCAGAGTTGGGTCAAAATCCTTAATCTAGTATTTCTGGTCTGGATATTGTGTAGCCCATACTTCCCTCCAATGTTTCTGTAGATCAACTGTACTGGTCTTACAGATTTACATCTCCCCTGCCTGGTTTATTGAAAGACTGAAATAAAACAAAGAATTGTGGATTCCAGAGTTCTGAAACAAAAGCAGAAATTGCTGGAGAAACTCAGCAGTCTGGCAACATTTGTGGAGATCTCCCCACAAATATTGCCAGACCAGACGCTGCCACAGCTACTGAGTTTCTCCAGCAATTTCTGTTTTTGTTTATTAATGATGGAGTTCTCTGCTTTCATCTGCTCTCCTGTTTTTCTACTGGTATAATAAAGCTAAGGTAATCACCATTAAAAGCTGAGATCACCTTACACTACACTACATCCCTACATCATATTCCCTAACTAATCAAGTTTGAAATTCCTTTCACACTTAGCGTTTGATTCTACTGAACAACCTCTAATGACTAAAGACACTCTGCTGATTGAATAGTGTTCACTATTACTTCATAACTGGTTCTTAAGCTATGCATTATTTTGTTATTGCCCCAGTTTGACTCTGCCTATTTATAAAGTCAACTTCATCCTGCCATAGGGCATCATTTTCTTACCTACTTCTTCCTGTGCTCTGTTTATGACTGGGACAAGCCTTTCATAATCTTTGCCATACTCCCCTCTGAAGTGGCCTTCATATGTACACTTAGCAATAGAGTTCATGAATGGTACAAAGATTACTGCAAATGCCAATGCTCAATATAGTATCAATCTCACAATGTTACTTACGTCCTTACTTACATGTACTCCCTTGACAGTTGCCACACTGCATGAATAACTTTCCAATGATTTGCACCATAATTTATGGACTGTATGAATAAATGTTTTCTTTCTTGAAACAAATAAGAATCCAAGCCTCTTGAGTAGCCAACTTCCAGGACAACACCAGCAATAAGAACTTACAATTACTTAGCAATAACTTGGGTGTCACCGTTACAATTTTATTTTTAATTTGCAGTGGTGACAAAATCATGGGAAAATACATTTTTGAAATAGAATATCTTTCACAAACTGATTCTGTTAGTGATTTGAAACTCCAGCAGGCAATTACCAAAGTTCTGCGATAAAGACCCCCTAATTTTTCCCAAACTGTTAACAGGCTACTCATGACTAAATGTACAGAAGTTGGCAAATGCAGCTGTGGGTAATGACTCCATGTCACTTGACAAAAGCCTTGGTTAGCAAAGAGGACTGTACATACAAAGAAGTTCTGCAAAGGAACAAGGCAATCAGATGTTCAGTGTGTTAAGATGACACCAAGAACATGTCAATTTGACACTTGGAGAATAAGTTCAAATCTGATGCTGAGAGCTATGCTAAGTGTTCACAATGACACAGCTGACATGTACCACAGATGTTGGTTTAATAAGTCAACTTTTGAAACCTCCAGAAATTATTCCAACGATAGGGATCAACTTATATACTTACTATGAAACGTGAACTGCCTGTGTGGATATGGGTGATCATTGTTTTGGAATGTGTAAAAAAATGGCTGGTAATTCATGTTAAATGAATATGCCATAATTTATTGAATTAATTAATTGTGTAAATAAATATTTGACAACAACAAAGGCATTTCATAACCCCTGACATTAATGAAACATCATCCAACACAAAATGTTCCCCAAATTCATTTCAACACTTGAGTTATGGCTATCATTGTAAGAGACCCTCTCTGGATCAGATATGCCACTTTCAATTTCAGAATCATCCCTTAAAATATACCATCATCTTCTCCACCTATTATGTTGCATATTCCACTTACTCTGAATGATCTGTTGGCAGTTTGTGTACTAAATGATGATGAAATCATACAAACTATTAAAGGGACCCCAGATTTCTACTCTTTGTCAAGATTTTTTTTCTCTGTCAACCATGCACCTGTTCCACGAGGTGTGACCATGATAGTTCAATGATTTGATGTGATACACATCCAAAGATTAAACTATAGATGTTCCCCACTCCAAAGGACAATGGATATCCGAAAAACTGGGTCAGATGATGTCTATTACACGAACAACACCAGGAAGATACTACACGCCCCGACACACTCATCACGCTACCGTACATCAGGAACACATCTGACCTGACCACGAGACTCCTACAACCACTGGGCATCAGAGTAGCACACAAACCCACATCAACCCTACACCAACTGCTAACCTGAACCAAAGACCCACTACCCACTATGGACAGGACCAATGTCGTATACAAGGTTCCCTGCAAAGACTGCGACAAACACTACATTGGACAGACAGGAAGAAAATTAGCCACAAGCGTACACAAACATCAACTAGCAACAAAAAGACACGACCAATACTCATTCATCTCCATTCACATGGATAAGGAAAATCTCCAGTTTGATTGGGACAACACCAGGATCCTGGGATAGGCCAAGCAGAGACAAGCATGGGAATTCCTAGAGGCCTGGTTCTCCACTAAGAAGGCCATCAACAAACATATAGTGCTAGACCCTACATATACTCCACTGTGAAGGAAAACCGGAAGTGAGGTGATCCAGCTCAACAGACACCAGAGTTTAAATAACAGGTGGGAAAACACAACAGCTGTACAATGTTGCACGGAGGCTGCACTGATGATATTACCCAGCAGGGTAATGAAACGTTTGCGGAACAACGAACCAGCTCGGCGAGCCGACCAACCACAATACCATCATCAAATTTTCTGCACACAATCAAATGAGATACAAACCTCTGTCCAAAACTTACACAGCCTTTTTGTAGAACTGTGGCCTTTAGCAAAAGCCTTCATTTTGCCTAAGATACATGGTAAGGTGGCCTGAAAGCAAAGGTTTGGGTGAGGCCAATGAGTTCCTCCGTTGTTGGAAGAGGCAAATACGGGAGGTGTGGTGTTCTCAGTAAACAGAGTCATCATCATGAAGCTAGTGGATTCCTCCATTCTCCTAAAAGCCTCATCCAAGCAATGCTTTTTCTCTTTCTAATATTTTTCATATTGTGAGTTGCTGCATAATAAAAACATTATGGTTGTGTGAAATGTTTTGTCTTGTGATCAGCTATTCCATAAACATTAACTGGGTACAAATGTTAATTCTGATCTCTTTCTTTGCAACTTCTCTGTGGCTGTGACACTGTATTCTACACTCTGCTCCATTTGGTTGATGCACTTTGTCTGGTACAATTTGCCTGTATAGCACACAAAATAATTTTTTTTCACTATATCTCAGTACATGTGACAACAAGAATCAATCAAATCCTTACTGTTCACAAAATCTACATTCTACAGAAGAAGAAACCTAATTGGTCCCATGGATAGCAGGCATCATGCTTAATGTTTGAGAAACCTTACATGACATAGTTTAATCTACCTATTCAAAGGATGTTTCCTTCGTGCGAAAGTGATGGAGATCCTACTCCTTAAAATATTGGTTAACATTTGCTCAATTTGTATGTGGATTACAGATTGGAAGGTGACTCCTTGGATCAAACAGATGGATCCAGCAGCATAATCATGCACGTTGAGAACAACATGACCCCAAGAAGAGCTGTCTTCATGATACTGCCTGAAGATCACTGCTCAACAGTAAATGCCAGTCTATAGCAGCCTGTTTCATGGAAAAGAGACAAGAGACAGAAGTCTCCTCTGACATGTGCAAGTACAAATGTGGAGGTTAATAAGTCCTAGATTTTCAGTGATGACTGGGGTATTGCTAAAATGCCTCAGATATCAATATATCTACATTTGTTTACCCTTCAGTAACCCCCCCAACCTCATCTTAATTATACAGAATGTGCAGAAATCCTAAAAGAGCATTGCCAACAGAAAATTAAGATACAAAATGTATTACGGCCACTCACAGAACAGACAATGGAGGGCTACAAACAAGGCAGCTGTTGGATGAAGGCAATCAGCACATGGGCAGATAGAAAGACAAAGACCAAATTTGTGAGATGAAGCCAGCAAAGTTCTCTACAACCTCTGATTAGAAGTTGGGGGGTAAAAAACAGAACTACAACACTTGGATAAGTGATGAATGAGCAAGCTTAAAGGAGTAAATGTTGAAAAGCTGTGGAAATAGCTTAGACGTACAAAATCGTTGTGTGTTTATCTTCGGAGAATTGATTGTGAACCAGCTATTGTATGTTGGTCAGTTGAAAACTAATTCAGGAAAGCTATGCCATCAAAACTGAGATGACCTCAGTGAAGGAGTGAAGGACATATACCTATTGCATTTTAAATTATGTTTTGGCATCATGGATGGAACGTGCCTTCCAATAAATGTGATTAGAGGGCTACATTGATTGAACTGGAAAGAGATTTCATGTTGCACCACATTGAAGTTGCAGATGCTTATGATGACATAAGATGCATCTACGTTGTCTCAATGTTTTAAAAAAATGGAGTTTACTTTTTTGGTTGAATTAGCCAGCTTTGTTTGTTAATTCATATTTAATTTGCATCAGTCCTGAATCAAGTTAAAAGAAAAGCTACAAAAAAGTGGAATCATGTTGGCCATTTCTCAATTTTGGGCTCATTCAGCAAATTTGGTTATTTCAGTTTATGCTTCCCCAGTAGGGACTGTAACAATGCCAGAAAAGCCTTCAAAAGACCAAGGATCTGCCAGGGCATCTGAGAGAAGTTGCAATGATGTAAATAAAAAAAAACAGAATGATTAGATATGGGTATCAATATGAAGTAGCAGCACAGGATACACATGAATAGAAAGGAAAGCAGCAGTTGGTAAAGATGCATGCAAAAGAGAAACATGGTAGGAATTAAATAAAAGTGAAAACTGCAGGATAATGGGAATGACATTCTGTCATAATGTACAAGAATTTACTCAGTGTGAAATTTTTAATTTTTTTTATGGAGCAAAACCACCAAGTTGTTAATTCTTTGGTCTCTGTGAAAAATTAATACTGATTAGAATATCAATCAGCTTCCATGTGACTGTAGATCCACAGCCTGATCAGGCAGTCCTTGAAAATTCATCTATGCTTCAACTTAAACTGTATGTCGGAAAATAATCTTTTCCATTAAAAAATGTCCAAAGAAGCCTGAAACACGAAAGTTGCCCTTTTGGGCAGGTTTCAGGCTCAATTCATGGAGCTGGCTCTAAAAATTATGTTCAGTTTCAGACAGCTTCATTTATAACCACGAGGTTTGTAATCATGAGCAAAATTTGTACCCCTGCACATATATTATACATTGCAGGTAAGTATTTTATAATACATGGTTTGATTTCGGGCAATATTAATTTCCTAAGATATTTTGTTCTGTAAGAAGTTGTTACAACATGAATGACAGTGGACAACACAATTCACGATGGATGCATGTGTACACTCATGAAGACATTTCCGATAACCTGTCAAATATTCTGAGCTACAAAGAATCCCACATCTTAAAACCACAAATTTGAATGTCAGTTCCAATTTTTGTTCCCAGGTCTGGCGAGCAGAGATGGTACATTTCTCAACTACACAACCTGACCCAGGGATAGCCAGCACTCTCAGTCAGATTTTCATTCTCGGTTGTAGTCTGAATGACCCTAGAAATGCATGGAAGATACTGGTTATGTATCTGCCTCCATGCAATGGCACTACATTGAAAATTAGTAAAAAAAAGTCTATGCAAGAACATCCCTCTAACTCTCGTTCTTTATTCTCCTACCCCCATCAAGTGCTCTCCATGGTCTATACAATCCAAGCCATAGTACCTCGTACTACTATAACCCTCTACAGATCTCCCACGGCTCTTCATACCAGCCATGTCCCTCTTTACCCCCCACCTCCTATGCTCTGCGCATAATACCCAGGGCCTTTACAGCCCTGTTTTCTTGATTTAGATGATCAACTGCTAGAGATTTTGTGTAGGTTTTCCTGATTTTTTTCTTGAGTGATGCAAGAAGAGATTTACCTCACTTACGACATTAAAGCAAAACTCTGAAGCATACAAAGATTCAGTTGTCTTTATACTATAGCATCCTCTTATCCACATTCCAAATTCATTTTGGAAAGGAAAATCAGGGCAGGACTTATGCACTTAATGGTAAGGTCCTGGTGGAGTGCTGCTGAACAAAGAGATCTTGGAATACAGGTTCTTAATTCCTTCAAAGTGGAGACAGGAAGGTAAGATAGCAAATAAGGCATTTGATATGCTTGCCTTTATTGGTCAGTGCATTGAGTATAGGAGTTGGGAGATCATGTTGCAGCTATATAGGACAGTGGTTAGGTCACTTTTAGAATACTATGTGCAATTCTGGTATCTCTGCTATTGGAAACTTGAAAGGGGTCAGAAAAGATTTACAAGGATGTTGCCAGGGTTGAAGGGTTTGAACCAAAGGGAGAGGCTGAATAGGCTAGGGCTATTTTCCCTGGAGCATCAGAGGCTGAAGGGTGACCTTCTAGAGGTTTATAAGGTCATGAGGGGCGTGGATAGGGAAAATAGACAAGGTCTTTTCCCTGGGATGGAGAAGTCCAAAATGAGGGCGTAGGTTTAAGGTGAGAGGGGAAAGATTTTAAAGGGACCTAAGGGGCAACTTTTTTTACACAGAGGGTAATGCATGTGTGGAATGAGATGCCAGAGGAAGTGGTGGAGGCTGGTGTAATTATAACATTTAAAAGGCATCTGGATGGGTAAATGAATAGAAAGGCTTTACAGGAATATGGGCCAAATGCTGGCAAATGGGACTCAATTTATTTACGATTATCTGGTCAACATGGATGAGTTGGACCGAAGGATCTGTTTCTATGCTGCACAGCTCTATGACTCTATTTCATATCCAACAAATGAAACTGATATTCTTCTCTATTATAGGTTAATATGTTGCAGTTCTCCTTTATCTAGGCTGGATAAACAAGCTTACCCTAGATGTTGCTGCCTCTTTCATCATCAGTGTCAGTCCTGTTTTATCTCCTCCCAAACAATTCGTAAAATATTTTCAGGAACATTGTCTCCTGTTTGCACAAGTGCATACAAACATTACACTTTGAGCTGTATAATTTTCACTCCTTACAGAGATTAAAAACTTCTACTTTTTGAATGGAAATATTAATTAACCCTTAGAATTAAAAAAGTCTAAATGACTTTTAGCCCCTGTGCTAATCTATGCCCGAGTATCCTGGCCCTATATCAAATTAGTGCCATTTGTTGTCAGCACTCCACCCAGCGCTCTTTCCCTTTCATCTGTCATACTCACACATTTACTATTCAACACAGGCAGACTTTAGGGCCCACGTGCAGAGGTAAGAAATAAATTTCTATTAAATATAAAGTTGTGAGCATGCATTACTGTCTTCATTCTTGAGATAAATATTCTCATTCATAAAAAGCACGTAACTAATGTAAATTCCTAAATATCAATGAAGCATTGTAAAAAGCATGCAGTTTATTGCAGTGGAAACAGCATTAAATTTCAGTCCCATAAAGAATTCAAAAACACTTGTGGTGTTAAACTATAATGGAAGGCACCCCAGTGTGATAATGGGTCCTTGTGAAATCAGTCATGTAGCATTAATCTAGTCATAGAAAGTCAAAGGCTTGTGATAAATCTCTTGACGGTTTCATAGTTTTTTTGACAATTTGACAGTTATTTGACAGTATGATAATTCCAGTTGATTTATGCACATGTTTTGCATAGTCATATCTACTTTTAATGACCCAAAATGATACCTTATGAACCCCAGCCCACAACAAGACATCTGATACCACTCCCACCCCGCAAACCATAATCTGGGTGTATTAACAAAAGAAATAACTTAATAGGGACTGAAATGGCACAAAATATTGATCAGAGTTATAGCAAGAGGCTGATGAAACTTCTGGAGGACTTCAATCCCATTCCACTGGAACAAGACCACAGGCAATAACCACCCAGAGTGCAACCTGAAATCTCCAAAATAAGTTAATTGAAATGGACCTGTTATGAGCATTCTGGGTTCGAGACAATAGAAGTACTAAAGTGGGATTCAAATTGAGAAAGATAATCATTTAAACATTTAGATATCTCTGCAAATTATGAACGCTCTCAGACTCAACCATTCTAGTAAAGGTCCCACTGACATTTCAATCTGTAATGTTAAAGATGGTAGCTATATACAATATATGTACATGGTTCAAACAGTCCATGCTATGCTGCTGGCTGCATGTTGATCAACAACATATTTGCATTTGCTTGATATGTGAACTAACATACGGTTTGCTGTTGCCAAACTCATCAGGGGATTTCAGCACCAACAGCAAGCCTCTCCATCATGGTGAAAATCTAGGCCAAAGCCTTAAAGTCAGATGGAGAATGTTTTTAAAAAGTTGATCATGTCTGTTCATGGACTCATAGAAAAATATGCTGCAGTAAATGTGTGTAATGTTTAGATGATCAAATAATAATCTAATTAAGGTGTTTAAAATGATTACGAGATTTAGCAGGATAAAGAGAAGCTATTTTCTCTGGCTTCAGTCCAGAACCAGGAAGAATCATCTTCAAACTAGAGTTGGCTATTAAGGAGAAAAATTAGGATGTATTTCTTCACATAATGGAAATCTAGAACAGTGTCTCCAAAGAAGCCGAGGTTAACTCAATTGAAAATTTCCAAACTGAAGAATAATTGATTTGTTTTATTATGCAAAGGTATTAAGGAACATGACGTCAAGGCGGATAACTTGAGTTGATGTACAGATTGTAACTGAATTTGTTGGAGAGGGCCTGAGGGCTGAATGATAAGGTCCTGTTCCAGTGGAATGGGAATGAAATCCTCTGGATGTTTTATCAGCCTCTTCCTGTAACTCTGATCAACATTTTGTGCAATTTCAGTCCCTATTAAGTTATTTCCTTTGTTAATACACACAGATTCCACTGACAACACTTGTCTCATGATCAAATAAACAGAACATTGGTTTACATATCAAGCAAATGCAAATATGCTGTTGATCAACATGCAGCCAGCAGCGTAGCACAGACTGTTTGAACCATGTACAAATATTACACATAGCTACCAACATTAACATTACAGATTGAAATATCACTGGGACCATTACTAGAATGGTTAATTCCGAGAGCAAATGTTACAAAACTGAAGGTTGTTATCAGTGAAGTTATGTTAAGGTAGGTTTAGGATATGCCTGGGCTCAATTTCAAAACACCAGGCAATCTGCATCACTATGATACCGTGAGATAATGGTCCGTATTATTTTAGCCTTGCAAAAAAAGTCAGAAATCGTTTCAGAAATACTAAAGAAGATTCTCACACAATCAGAAAATAACAGCAGATGGTGCACATTTCTGGAACGTTAATGGAATATTCAGATAACACCCAACTCTTTGTGTGTCCAAGAATGTAATTAACAAACACAAACTGTGCAATAAACTATGCAATTAGGTAAAACTAACAGTTTGAGTTCTGAACTCCTGAGGTTGAAGGGGCAATTTTTTGCCAATGAATACCTAAGAGCCAAATGATCAACCGTCAAGAGAGTAAGGCAAGGTTGAATGGTCCTTAATGCTAGGAGTGTAATTGGTAAGACTGATGAGTTAATGGCGTGGATTGACACATGGAAGCATGATATTGTTGGCATCACAGAAACATGATTGAGGGAAGTGTCATAGGATCTTTAGGTGCAACAGAGGAGCGTGTAGCGTTATTAATAAAGAAGTAAAAGGGGGCAGCTACTTTACTGGGAGTGTATTATAGGCCCCCAAACAGTCAGCAGGAAACAGAGTAGCAAATACGTAGACAACTCACAGGGGTGTGTAAGAGTAATAATTGGGTCATTATACTAGGGGATTTCAATTTTCCCAACATGATTTGGAATAGATATTGTGTTAAGGATTTAGAAAGGGTAGATTTCTTGAAATGTATCCAGGGAGTTTTTTCGTACCAATATGTAGAAAGCCCAATAAGGGATGGCATAGTGCTGGATCTCGTTCTGGGAAAAGAAGCCAGACAACTGTTTGATCTGGCACAGAGGGAACAATTAGGTGATAGCAGGCACAACACAGTACGGTTCAAATTTGTTATGGACAAGAAAAAAGGTGGAACAAAAACAAAGTTGCTGGAAAAGCTCATCAGGTCTGGCAGCATCTGTGAAGGAAAAAACAGAGTTAACGTTTCGGGTCCTCTGACCTTTCCTCAGAAGGAAAAAGATGGCCTGCAAATATGGCTCCTTGCGGTTAAGTCTATAATGGAGCAAATGGGGGTGGGGGAGGCATTCAAAAGGGAGCTGGGGAAAGTACAGGTCCAACATCTACCTTTTTAGAGGAAAACGTAGGAACAATAAGTTCAGGGAACCTTTGATGTCAAGGAATTCAGGACTGGATAAAGAATTTTAGGGCTTTTAGCAAGTTCAAAGGGTGCAATTTAACCATGGCCCGACAGGCATACAGGAAGTACAGGAAGGAACTTAAGAAACCAAACAGAAGAGCAAAAATGGGAATGGAAAAGGACTTGCAAACAGGATTTGAGAGAATCCTAAGGTGTTTTATAATTACATTAAAAGGAGGAGGTTAACCAGGGAAAAATAAGGCACATTTGGGACCAAGGTTTACCTGTGCGTGAAGCCACAGGATATTGGAAGGGTGTTGAATGGTTACTTCTCTTCGGTCTTCACTCTGAAAAAGGAGGACGTAGATACAGAATTTGGGAAAAGGGACTTTGAGGAACTTGTACAGTTTGATCTAGAGACTGGGGAGTATTGGAGGTTCTGTCAGGCTTAAAAACAGACAAATTCTGGATTAAATGCATCCCAGGCTACTGTAGGAGGCAAGGCAGGAAATTGCAGCGGCTCTGACACGAATTTTTAATTCCACTCTGGCTACAGGGGCATTGTGAAAGGACTGGAGAACATCCAATGAAGTTCCACTTTTTAAGAGGGGTGGTAGAGATGAACCAGGAAATTACAGACCGGTGAGTCTCATGCCAGTGGTAGGGAAACTGTTGGAGAAAACGTTGAAGAAGCAAATTAATATCTACTTGGAAAGGCAATGAGATAATTCAGGAAAGCATGGCTTTGTCAGAGGGAGGACATGCCTCACTAATTTGTTACAATACTTTGAAAATGTAGTGAAGTGTGTGGATGAGGGAAGTTCAGTTGATGTACTTTACATGGATACTAGCAAATCTTTTGATAAGGTCCCACATGGGAGACTGATTGAAAAGACTAAAGCACATGCAATTGAGGGAAACTTGGCAAGATAGATCACAAACTGGCTTAGGAAAAGGGCAGCAAGGGTAGTGGTAGAAAGCTGTTTGACTGGAGGCCTGTGTCCAGCAGTGTACCACAAGGATCAGTACTAGGACCGTTATTGTTTGTGATATGATTAATGATAAAGATGAAAATGTGGGGGAATGTTAAGCAAATTTGCAGATGACGCCAATTTTGGTAGTGTTAATAATGAAGAAGATGGTTGTAGGTTACAGGAAGATACAGATGGGTTGGTCAGATGGGCAGACCAGTGGCAAATGGTATTTAACCCTGACAAGTGAGAATGGTGCACTTTGGAAGAAGAAACAAGATGAGGGAGTATTTAATGCACACAGGACACTGGGTAGCTTAGAACAACGGAGGTATTTTGGGGTAATCATTCACAGATACCTGAAGTCGGCGGAGATTGTGAATAGATAGTTAAGAAGGCATATGGGGCACTTGCTTTCATCAGTCGTGGCAAAGAGTATAAGAGCAAGGAGGGGTAATGTTGGAGTTGTACAGAGCATTGATCAGGCCACAAATGGAGTACTGTTTGCAGTTCTGGCCACCTCACTACAGGAAGGATATGATAGCACGAGAGGGGATACAGAGGAGGTTCACCAGGATGAAGCCTGGGATGGTAAAACTGAGGTATAAGGAGAGACTCAATAGGCTTGGATTGTTATCTTTGGAGCAGAGAAAATTGAGGAGGGGGGAGCATGACTGAGTTGTATAAGATCATGAGGGAGATTGGCGGGCTGAATAGAGAGCAGCTTTTCCCTGGGTTGAGGGATCAATCATGACAGGGCGTAGTTTTCGGGTGAGGAGCAGGAGATTCATAGGGTTTTGGGGAAACAAAATCTTTTCCACTCAGAGAATGATGGGAATCTGGAATGCACTGCTTGGGAAGGTAGTGGAAGCTGGAAACCTTACAAGCTTTGGAAAATATTTGGATGGATACTTCAAATTTCATAACATTCAAGGATGTGGGACAAGTGCAGGAAATTGGGAGGAGCGCACATTTAGTAGTAGTTATGTCGGTGGAGATCCGATAGGCTGAAGGACCTTTTCTGCACTGTGTAAATCTATAATCAGTAATAATAACACAAGTTCACCACCACCTTCATGAGGACAATAAATACGAGCTTTGCCTGAAATACCCATATCTCATGGGCAGAAAGACACGATTTGTTTCTTGACAGTCAGGTGATATGCTGAATGATAATGTAAAGGCTGTCTCCAGTGACAGAAATAGAGGCATTGCCATTCCTTGATGAACTTATCGGAATTGACAGACTAAAGATGTAGTTATAACACCACTGAAGCAAATGTGACACCTTTTTACAACACTTTGTTTGACATCGTCAAGTATTGTTTAAAAACATTTTTGTACAGATGAACAGCTAGGAGAGTATAAAGGGAAACAAGGGAACATAAATATAAACTGATGTGAGTGTAGCATTGGTAATGAATACTTCCTTACACATAACTTAAAAGCTAGTTACTTAAATGCAATATAAATAATTCATTCTTCTACTTAGATTTAGTTGAACAAGTTTTTGGGGCTGAATTTATTTTTCAACAAACAATTACAGTTTCAGTCTGTGTAATGATCAATCAAGGCATTAATGTATTCTGTATATTCTGATCAATGTAAAACACTATCACGTCATGCCTTTATCCATAACTGCATGCTTTCAGGTGAGGTGTACCATATGCCTCCAAGCTAACATTGACAAAATGATGGGGACAATCCACATTTATGGCTTGTTTTATTACAGCAGTTTTGATTTCAAAACACAGTTATGTCATAAATTAGTCTCGTGTTTTAAAAGAAAATTGAAGTGCCTGAATGAGAAACAGTTACTTACTTACAATGTATGAAACACCCACACTTTATGATTTTGCAGTTAGGGTTTGTAATGAGTTTTTTAATTATATGGTTATTTTGGCCTTTTATGTATATTAATTGAATATAGTATGCTGTATCTCATTTCTGTGCCTTATAAAGTAAAAACAACAAAAAAGTACTGATAGGCAGAGGGATCTGGGTGTACAGGTACACCGGTCACTGAAAGTGGCAACTCAGGTGGAGAAGGTAGTCAACAAGGCATATGGCATGCTTGCCTTCATCAGCTGAGGCACTGAGTTTAAAAATTGGCAGGTAATGTTGCAGCTTTACAGAACCTTAGTTAGGTGGCATTTGGAATATTGTGTTCAATTCTGGTCGCCACACAACCAGAAGGATGTGGGTGGCTTTGGAGAGGGTACAGAAAAGATTTACCAGGATGTTGCCTGGTATGGAGGGCATTAGCTATGAGGAGAGTTTGGAGAAACATGAGTTGTTCTCAATGGAACGATGGAGATTGAGGGGTGACCTGATAGAGGTCTATAAGATTATGAAGGGCATGGACAGAGTGGACAGTCAGAAGTCTTTTCCCAGGGTGGAAGAGTCAATTACTAGGAGGCATAGGTTTAAGATGCGAGGGTCAAGATTTAAAGGTGATGTACAAGGCAAGTGTTTTTTACATAGAGGGTGGTGGGTGCCTTGAACTCGCTGCTGGGGGAGGTAGTGGAAGCAGGTACTAATGTGACTTTTAAAGGGCATCTTGACAAATATATGAATGGGACGGGAGTAGAGGTATACGGTCCCCGGAAGGGTCAGGGCTTTTAGTTGTGACGGGCAGCATGTCGGTGCAGGCTTGGAGGGCTGAAGGGCCTGTTCCTGTGCTGTAATTTTCTTTGTTATTTGTTCTTAGTACAACTGAAGCATCTTATTTTTGGCAGTCATCATGAGGTCACATATAAACAATGGTTCCTCCAACTACAATATATTGATAGATTCTTGAACTTTCCAGAATGCATAGATGTATCAAAAGACATTCTGGATGATCTTTGCCATTAAGGCATGACATGACATATTCTCTAAACATGCTCACAAAAATTACCTTGTGATGTCTATCTCAGTAGAGAGCAACAAATTGAACAAACTAATAGGGACAAGCTGCAATGAGCAGGATGCTCCCATAAATAACTGTCATCTAAGAGAACCAAGAAGAAGGTAACACAAAGTGATATCAATGCAATGTCCCTCACATGCCACTTAGCCAATCCCAGACTGACCATATCCTGTTTATGCATTGGCAAGCTGATCAGAGCTTAGAGACATCACTGACCATGCACAGAGGTAATGCCTAGCAAGGGTTCAAAAGCTGAAGCTCCTAGCAGCCAGGTCTGCAGAAAGAAATGACTTAAAAACAAACCAGAACCAATTGTCCAGCAGCCAAACCTCAAGTTGGTCAAGTCAAAGAGTCTGATTGCTTTATTAAGTATGATTGTAAGTATTACTTATTTTTTATTGTGTACAAAAATAATAAATTCTGTGAAATTGTTGAAAATATACTTGGCGTATTCTGATAACTAATCAGGACCAAAAGAGCTTTTAAAACTTAAGTCTATAACTATAATTGATTTAAATCTTACAATTAAAGTTAAGTTGAACACTCCATGTTTTAAGTAGAGGAATAACATAAATGACTGTCACACTAAGTCTGATTATAAATGACCATTAAACCTTCTGTGGCATTTTTCATGGTTAGTCTGTGCATGGGTACAATGATTAATTGCTAAGGCATCTATTATAGGAATCTGGTCACATGGGCTAATCCAGTTAACTGCAGCTGACAGCAAGCATTTCTTCACACAGAGAGCAGGGATTGGGTGGAAAACGAGTGGTAACAAAGATCAATAAACATTTATCTATTATATTTTCAAACATCACTGATTATTGCACTACAAAATACTTTTCAAAAGTAATTGCATTCAATGCAATGCAATGGGAATGGCATTTCATCTGGTTTCACAGAACTAAAAATGACCCTATTTACACTTGGATATCAGGACTAAAGTTCAACATGATTAGCATTTTAATGTACTACAGTGATATTGTCAATGCTTGATGTCCAATGGCATTACCTTCGCTGAATCCCCAACTATCAACATTCTGGAAGGTTACCATTGACCTGAAACCAAACTTAACAAGCTATGTAAATAATCAGGGAAGAGGATAGGAATCCTGCAACAAGTGTGATGGAATGGTGTCCAATTTCCTGGATTTGTGGAGATCCAACAATTCATTAAAACCTCATCACCATCCAGGATAAAGGAGCCTGCTAAATTAGTCCTCTCAGTTAACACCTTCAACATTCACTCTTCCTTCCACTTCTAATGCACAGTGCCGGCACTGCGTACCATCGACAAGATGCACGAAAGTATCTCATTGTGGCTCCTTCATCAAGATCTTCCAAACCCTCAATCTGTACCATCTAGAAGGACAAGATAGATGGGAACACCACCACCACCTGTAGGTTTCCTTTCAAACCACATACCATAGCATCCTGACTCAGAACGAAGTCACTTTTTCTTCAGTATCATTCAGTCAAAATCCTGGAATTCTCTTCCTGACAGAACTATGTGTGCACCTACACCACATGGGCTTCAGTGCTTCAAGAAGGTTGCTCATCACCACCTTCTCAAGGGCAATTAGGAATGGTAACAAATACTGGCTGAACTAGTGAAGATTGAATCCAGTAAATGACCAAAGAAAATATAAAGCAACATAAAATATTGGTTTGCATCTCAGAATTAATGTCATAACTTCAGCAGCAATAAAATCAGGTTCAGTAAAATAGTTTTAAGGGAGGAACATACCGAAGGACAAATAAAGTAGTATCAGAGATAAAAGGTACTGCAGATGCTGGAGAATCCGAGATAACAAGCATGGGGCTGGATGAACACAGCAGGTCAAGCAGCATCATAGGAGCAGGAAAACTTGACGTTTCGGGCCTAAACCCTTCATCAGAAAATGA
>JAHRHZ010000032.1:15363498-15384737 GCA_024137785.1 Ginglymostoma cirratum
TTTATTTTCTTAATTCTTTCACAAGATGTTGCCATTGCTGGATTGGCAACCCTTCATTGCCCATCCCTAATTGTCTTTAATGGATTAGCTTTTAAGGCCATTTCATGGGTAGTTAAGCATCAAACACATTGCTATGGGTCTGAAGTCACATGTAGACCTGACTGGGTAAGAATGGCCGATATCCTTCTCTAAAGGGCATCAGCGAATCAGGTGAAAGCCTAGATCAACAAACAATGGTTGATGGTTACTAGTACAGTTTTAGAAGTCACTTTAAGACTCAAACAGAAAATCTCCAAAGTTGACTGACAGCAGGTGATGCTCATTGGAGTTTGTGGAACAATGGTAGTGTCCCTACATCTGGACAAAGAGAGCCACGTTCAAGTCCCACCAGCTGCAGACATGAAGAGTAACACTCTGAAATGGGAAACAACTGGGTCATTGCATGGCTAGCTTGCTGTGTTTTGTTTAAAAATAGATACCTGGGACTTGTCCCTCTCAAACACTATTTTGATTTTCGGGTCCAGTGACCCTTCCTCTGAGGAAGGACCTGAAGCGTTAACTCTGTGTTTTCCTTCACAGATGCTGCCAGACCTGCTGAGTTTTTCCAGCAACTTTGTTTTTGTTCCCGATTTACAGCATCCGCTGTTCTTTCAGTTTTTACTGTTTTGATTTTGTCCCTCTCATCTCCTCTCCTTTTGTTATTGTTACATTGCTCTGGTATGCAGTGTTTGCTCTAATTTGTTAATTGGGTGTCTTGATGGCATGTCTCATAGAGGCTGAGGTGCATTATTTTCCTCTCCCACGATATTTTCATTTAATTTATCCTTTTTTGGTTTTTGGGTTCTTGATTAAGTTATAGTGACCCTGATGAACAGTTTCAGCTATTGGTTCAGAGACAATAGGAACTGCCAATGCTGAAGTCTGAAATAACAAGGCGTGGAGCTGGATGAACACAGCAGGGCAGGCAGCACCAGAGGAGCAGGAAAGCTGACGTTTCAGGTCTAGACCCTTCTTCAGAAATGGATTGGTTTATTTTTGCAGGTGGGGCTGGGTTCTGCCCCAGTTGGGAGTTGTCTTCTAGACAGTGAATATTTAGAAAGAAAAGAATGGAAGCTGTTGTTTATGCCGTGCTGTAGATCTACAATAAAACCTTTGTAAACCTCTGGAAGTCTTTTGCTGCCTAATTCAATGTATGGATAGTGATATACAAAACATGTGATTGAAGGATTAACCTTGATCTATTTGGGTGGAAGATAAAGAAAGCTGAAGGTAATCCCTGTTTCTGACAGATGCAAAGCTCTCGGTGACATTTTGAAGTGAAGTGGCTGAGTCACGCTGTCAGATCAGAAATTTTGATTATCCACTGATGTTTTTGGAATTGGATCCATACAAGCAGTTGAAGGTGGTAGTGGAGGTATGAATTCAGATCACTTCTCTATCGAAGAAAAAGCAAAATATGGTTCTAGCTTTATCCTTAGCAGGAATAAGTAAAATTACAAATACATTTTTTTCGAACTTGTTACAACGGAGCTGGATACAGAGGAGAGTTCTCAGATACTCATACGAACCATGGATGAAGTTTACAAAAAGGATAACTTGTTGGAAGCCTTTGAGATATTTTCAATAGCTGATAAATGTAAGAATATGGACCTTCATTCCATAGAGTTTGACAGTTATAGAAAAGACAAATCAAATTCAATCTAGAACATCTGGAGTGTATGTTGGCATTTAAAAGATTAGATTGTGCACAAATTTCACACACACACAGGTTTCTGATTTTGATAGGTGTTCAGTTTCAAGGTAGTGACTGTCTTTGAAAAGATGACTGTTGTTTTATTAAGAACGTTTAAGGAGTTAATTTTTGCTGTTGGCTTTGCAGGACATGTTGTGAGTTGTACAGTGATGCAGAGAACAAAACATTGTATGATTTCTGATTTTCAAAGAGGTCTAGTTGCATTCATCCATATGAGGAAGTAGTTTATAAAAGAACTTTTTTGGGGGAGTGGATCATACCCATAAATAGTTTTCTGAATTAATGAAAAATGTAGGATTGGGATGATAGCAATCATGAATGAATCCCAGAAAACCACAAGGAATAGTTAATACATATTTCCAGTGCCACACTAAATATGACTGTAAGGAACTGTCAAAGGATAAGGAATCAGGTATTTAAAGAGCTTAAAATAAAAACAGGAATTGCTGGAAAATCTCAGGAAGTCTGGCAACATCCGTGAAGAGAAATCAGTGTTGACATTTTGGGTCAAGTGAACCTTCTTCAGAATTGGACCTGAAATATTTACTCTGACTTCTCTCCACAGATACTGCCAGACCTGCTGAGATTTTCCAGCAATTTCTGCTTTTGTTTAGAATTCCAGCATTCACTATTCTTTTGGATTTTTAACGCATGAAAATATTGGTTCTGAGGGTCAACGTGGTCAAGGTGAATATCAAGAACATTTTGTGTTGGGGTCAAAGATTTGTAATCACTCCATCAAGATATTACTCTGTTGGGTTGAGGATGCCAGAGAAAGATTAAAGATACATATCCAGAATGCATCACAGTGCATCTGTATGTTAAATGTCAAAAAAATGCCTGATTTTAAGTGCTCTTTTAGTCAAGGAATTTAAAGAAGTAGCAGCCATGAATATGAAGATATGGAACAAAAACTGAAAAGTCTGTTGATTACACGTTGTAGATATAATGGTGACTACATTTAGCATAACAAAATGATAAACAGTACAGATAGAAGGACTACAGTGGACAAGTCATAAAAATGAGAGTCAGTACAGGCTCTGAGTCACCAACAAAAATTCTTATTGAAAATAGAGGTGAATTTGTGAATGATGAATTTCAGGACAGCTGGTAAAAACTTAAACAGAAAGGTCGTTCTGCATTAGCTTGTGTGAAAGGAATCATGCAATAATTGATGAGACAGCGCACAAGCACTTGTATATCAGCCAAACTGTAAATTTCAACTGGCACTGACACAGGCAGTACATTTAAAAAAACCAGATGCTGGGGGGGGTGGGGGGAGGGGGACATGTGTATAGCCGATATATTGATTAGGATATAGTCAGAATCAAAATTGCCTTCAATACTGCATGACGATCCTACAGCACTAGAAGGAACAAGGATCAACTCAATATTTTTTGGCACCCATCAAGATGTGTTATACATGGTGGAAGAACATTCATTAAAGCAACATATTGTCCTGGCACCTCACCCACCAATTTCTCTCATGCAAAGACCTCAAGAGCTACTGAGGTGAAATAAAATAATGTTTTAAGTATATACTAGAGGCTTGAGGAAACATAATTGCAGTGATAAAAGCCCATTTAGTACATTTAGATCTTATGAAGTACTTATTCCTTAATGAAAACAAACATCTGTATTCATAGCCCCACAAGAAATAAAGCTCCCTTTTTACATACATCAAGATGTAAATTCTACTATGAACTTACTTTCTTTCCCTACCCCTCACCCTACCATGATAATCTAAGCTCATAACAATAGCCCTTAAACTTATGTCTATTGAAATTGCATTTTTATGGGATTTTTTCAACTGTTAGTCACTGCAGGCTGTTTTCTTTTTCCTTCATGATTTAAAGGTCAGGGGATTTAAATGACTCTCTGACATCCCTTCCTACCATTCGCTCGATCATGACTTCTAATCACCAAGCCATCAACTCCCAGACCACTAACAACTTCATAACCTCAGGAGATCTCCCATCCACTGCCTCCTAGAAATGGGTAGTGTGGAGTTGGGAAGTACCTCCTTCTCAAAATCCATAAACCCAACTGGCCCGGTTGTCTCAACCTGCTCCTGCCCCACCGAGCTCATCTCCTCCTACCTTGACTCTATTCTTTCCCCTTTGGTCCAGGGACTCCCTACCTACATCTGTGACACAACTCACACCCTCAACCTTTCCCAAAACTTTCAATTCCCTGGACCCCAACACCTCATCTTCACCATGGATGCACAGTTCCTGTACACCCTTATTCCCCACAAGAAAGGCTTCAAAGCCCTCCACTTCTTCGTCTCCCATCGGCCCAACCAATCCCCTTCCACTGACATTCTCATTCGCTTTGCTGAACTGGTCCTTACTCTCAACCACTTCAGCTTTGATTTCTCCCACTTCCTACAAACCAAAAGGGAAGCCATAGGTATCCGCATGGCCCAAGCTATGCCTGCCTCTTTGTAGGATTTGTGGAACAGTCCCTCTTCAGCAACTAAATGGCACCATTTCTCACCTCTTCCTCCGTTATATTGACGACTGCATCAATGCAGCCTTGTGTTCCTGCGAGGAACTCCAGCAGTTCATCAACTTCACCAACACCTCCCACCCTCAAATTCACCTGCACTATTTCTGACACTTCCTCCCCCTTCCTGGACCTCTCGGTCTCCATTTCTGGAAATCAACTCAGCAGCAACTCCCACAACTACCTGGACCACACCTCCACCCACCCACACACCCACCCTTCTGCAAAAATGCTATCCCATACTCCCAATTCCTCTGCCTCTGCTGCACCTGGTCCCAGATGGAACATTCCATTCCAGGATATCCCAGATATCCTCCTACGTGAAGGACTGTAATTTCCCCTCCTCTGTAATTAAGGATGCCCTCAACTGTATCTCCTCCATTTCCTGCACTTCTGCCCTCATACAACCTCCCACCAACAACAATAAGCATACAGCCCCCTTAGTCCTCACATACGACTCCACCAACCTCTGGAATGCAAAGCATCATCCTCCAACATTTCTGTCACCTCCAATCAGACTCCACCACCAAAAAGATATTTCCCTTCCCACCCCTGTCTGTTTTCCACAGGGGCTATTCATTCAGTGACTCCCTCGTCAGCTCTACACTTCTCACCAATTTCTCCAACACACCCGGTACCTTTCCCTGCAACCACAAGAGGTGCAACACCTGCCCCTACGCCTCCCCTCTCGCCTCCGTCCAAGGCCCCAAACAATCCTTCCAGATCCGGCAGAGATTCACCTCCACTTCATCCAAACTGATCAAATGCACCTGTTGCTCACAATGTGGTCTCCTCTATATCAGGGTGACCAAAGACAGGCTCAGGGATTGGCTCACGGAGCGTCTGTGCTCTGCACGCTACAACCAACTAACTTTCTGGTTGCCATTTATTTTAATTCCCCCTCCCACTCCCCTGACGATATGTCTATCCTTGGCCTCCTCGGCTGTCAGAGGGAGGCCAAACATAAACTGGAGGAACAACACCTGACATTTTGCCTTGGAAGCTTACAGCCCAATAGCCTTAACATTGACCACCAGCTTCAAAATCCTTCCACCCCCAACATTTTTCTCATGTCCAGCCCTCTCCCTGCTCTCCCCCTCCTGACCTGACCTAACCTAACCTGTCCATCTTCGTACTCACCTATTCACTCCACCCTTCCCATGGATCAATCACAATAACCCCCTCCCCACTTGCATCCACATATCACCATCTCTCCTACCCTTCCCACAGCTTCACTCCAGTCCCTCTGTTTATTTCTTGTCTCCCCTCCCCTTCCTCAGTCTTGTGGAAGGGTTTCGGCCCAAAACATTGACTTTCCTGCTCCTCGGATGCTATCTGACCTCTTGTGCTTTTCCAGCCTCACACCGGTAGACTCTGGCTTCCAGCATCTGCAGTCCTTATTGTCTCCAAGATTTACATGACTTGACAGGTGGACAGTTTCACAGAGCTTACCCTATCTTGTATACACATGAATAACAACTGTTAACAGTCCCACAAAGGCCTCTGACTCTCCAAAAAAGGAACCAGACCTCTCCAAAGTATTCAGAAAAGCACATTTTTTTCATATACCCAAAGCCTAAGAGTCAGGTTCCAGAAAAATGAGTGGTGCGAAATTGTTCAGAGTTAGGGCAGCTGGATGCTGATGTGCAAAATACTTCCCAACCCATTACCCTGAACTGCAACAAAATGGTGGGGGCCAGATTGGGAGCAGTATTTCTGAAATCAAGGCAATGGCACCAATCTATCTAACTTAAAGAAATGTAGACCAAAGGCTTCACGACATGGTTATAATTTGCAACATTTCATCTAGACAATAATTGTTCTACTTTAAATCTAAAAGTGCATAGATCTCTATAGATAATATCAAATATCATCTTAAAAGGTGAGGTTTCCCTTGTGAGTATAAATTGCCTAACTTGGATGTTGAAATGTTTATTTTCAGACATATGTACTTTTTAAGCTTCATATTTTAATATTGTAGCATTACCTTTTGCAGCTCTTCAAAATTTTGTTCAGGTTTCACAACTAACCTTACAATGAAATTTTTAAAATCTTTGATTGTATTTTAGCAGTCACTGCATGCTTTAATGAAAACAAAAGCTCCAAATGATTTTGTCAATTGGCGCATTATTGTTTCTCTATAAGTTGGTGCCATATGCAGGAGTGTAAATCCAAGATTCTTGTAACTCTAGCAAACCAAGGAAGTGAGTATTCACAGATTATTCAGTAGTAGGGAGGTACTACTCATGCTTGACGTTCACAGAATTACATATGCAAATGGAAGCACTGGACAGCAATGAACAGGATGGCAATGGATAATTTTTAACTCCCTTCCAAACAGAGATCTGGGGTTGGTCTTGACTTTTGGACAAACCAACCAGAGGAGCATGTACCAACTGCAAAAATACTGATCCTTGCCTCTTTTGAATTTGGCAAGCAAACTCTGAATGCCAAACATATGTACAACTCATCAGCCAAAAGAACACAGGCGGTATGGAATTCTAGTTAAAGACGAGGAATTGTGTGAGAGTATGAATGGCAGGCCAGTTTTGGAATGAAGAAGTGAAAGTCAGGTCAGGTGAGGTTAACATGAGCCCATATTATATTTGTAGAACTAGAAACAGCATTCCTGCAACTCACAACCGACTGTGAGTCACAGATTCACTATGTGTGCTTTACAAATGCAGTTGTGGTCCTAAGCATGTTATTTGGTCATTTTGCTATTCAGGAGAGATGCGGAGTCCACATATTATGATATGCATGTAATCCAGCTGTAGTCTGACGGGTTCCTTGTGAAGCTTTAGCAGACCTTCCCATTTTTGTACTTCAGCCCCTTTGAAATAAAGGCCAAAGTTCATTGACCTTCTTTATTACCTGCTGAACTTGGATGATAACGTTTGGAGATTTATGCACAAGGACTCCCAAATCCTAGATAACAAGGTGTGGAGCTGGATGAACACAGCAGGCCAAGCAGCATCATAGGAGCAGGAAAGCTTGACGTTTTGGGTGTGTTTATAATATTTAACTCCTATATTCTTCCTGCCAAAGTGTATCACCTCACATTTTCCCACATTATGTCGCCTCTGCCACATTTTTGCCCAGTCGTTTAACTACTGTAGACTCTTTGTGTCATCCTCACCACTTGTTGTTGATATACATTGTGACCCCAGCACTGATCCCTGTGGCACACCATTCGTTACAGGTTACCATCCTGAAAATGTCCCCTTATTCCAATTCTCTGTCTTCTACTACTTAGCCAATCCTATCTGCGCGCAAAAATAATGAATGTTTATGTTACACAAGTTTCGAGCAAAGACCATCTCCAACAATACTACTCCCGCTTGACAATATTACCATCACTGAATCTTTCAATATCAACCTTATTAATGATCACAAACCTAACTGGACCAGCAACATAAATTCTGTGACTACAAGAACAGATCAGTATTTCTGAAGCATGTAACTTGCGTCCATAACTCTCAAAGATATTCACCACATAAAGGCACAAACTGAAGTATGATAGAATACTCTCTGCCTGCTTACACAAATGCAGGTTCAACAAATTTCAAGAAACATACCACCATCCAGCCTGTTAGACTGGCAATGCATCCAACCAACTTAAATATTCACTCCCTCGACTGACTAATGCACAAAGGCAGTAGTGTGTACCATTTACCTAATGTGCTGCAACTCATCAAGGCTTTCTCAGTCACACTTCAACACCTTGAAAGGTAATAGTAGCAGATATATGATGAATCTCCATTCCAACTTCAAACCACACTGCTGTTCCTTCACGATCACTGGATCAAAATCTTGAAATTCCCTTCCAACACCATTGTTTTGCTACTGTTATGATCACTTGAGGAGAGGGAAATCAGCTCTCCTCTTTTTAACTGCTATTAGTTGGTTACAAGAAATTTCTTAATTTCCTTTTTAAAATCACACTTCAGTGAACATCTAATTTGCTAGAAAATGAGGGAACCAATTGTCAAGGCTTTCTTGAGTGAAGGAAAGGAATTTTATTTCTTTACCAAAAAGCGTGACACACACACGCACGCACACACACAGGTAATCCATTTCAAAAGAAAAATGAGGATGAAGGTGTTTGCTATGAACAGAAAGATAAAGCAGACACTTTCACCTCCAGAAAAAATAAAAGTAGTTTTAAAGATTCAAACTGTAATCCACAGTTGTTTAGCTGTTGGCTTGTTCCCTCAATAGTAGTGAAATTTGTAGAATCATGGAGTTTTTTTTTGTGAATGGTTGTTTTCCCATTCTTCTTTTGACAGATAATGAGACAGGCTGGAAAGAGAGTGAGAGGGAGAGGGAGAGAGACAGAGACAGAGACAGAGACAGAGAGTTTGTTTGGATATTCTCAAGTCTAGGTCAATTATCTTTCCAAACTGTATACTTCTCCATGGACAATCTTTCATGCTCCAATATGTGAGCTGAATATGTAAGTTTAAATCAAACAGAATGTAAATTTCTTGAAGTTGGTGAGATGCCTAGTTTTGCTGCCTTCAGATGAAGTAGTAATGTTCAGATGATTGAGAGTATTGCACATAGGTTCCCTGGAATTGCCTCAATTTATGGTCATGCAATCAATATTTGCACTCTTTCAAAATCACCTTAGTCCATGAAGGTATCTGGTATTAAAATCAGTTAATAGATGATAGTCTATATTTACCATTATCATAACACCAACACACAGTGGTTTAAGAAAGCAGCTCACTACTTGGAGAGCAATTGGGAATATGCAACAGATGCTGGGCTCATCAATGACACTTATCCTGTGAACCAAAATATAAATATCTCAGAAGGAGGTCATTTGTCCCATTGTGCCTGCACCAACGCTTGGAAAGAGCAACCCAATTAGTCCCGTTCCTCTGCCCTTTCCTCACAGCAATTGAAATGTCGCAAGTTTAATTATTCATCCAACTGCTTTTGAAAGTTTTCAGATCTGTGTCTGCCACATTTTCAGGCAGCACATTCCAAATCATGACTGGCTGTGTAAAATAATTTCTCTTCTCACCCCTTGGCTCTTTTGCCAACAGTCTGAAATGTTTGCAATGAGCACATGCTCTTTTGTCACTGGAAACAATTTCTCCTGACACATACACACAATTTCTCCTTATTTAATCTAGAAAAAGCTACAGACATGATTTTGAATGCCACTATTAAACATCCTGTGAACCTTCTCAAAAGTAATCGTGGTAACCCCTCAAGTCTCTGGTTCTTCATCTAAGTCATTATTGTAAAAAAAAATTCTCTGCAGTTTCTCTAAACACTTTACATTCTCCAAGCCTCTTTAAAGAACAACCTTGTCTAAGAACATCATAACCCTTCGACGTCCTAAACACTGATTAAATATAATTTGACAATAATCTTTGTAATCTCTGTCTGTTTATAAACGTAAGGATCACTTATGTATTTTTAACAGCCTTGGAACTATGGATTTAAACAATAGTGTAGAGATTTCTCTTAAAGTTTTAGTATTTAATTTGTATTGCTTTAGTTCATTCTTCCAACAAGAAAAAATGTCAAATCACACAGTTTTTCTACATTACGTTGCATCTGCCAAGGCTCCCTTTCACCAGCCTGCCCGTGACCTTCTGAAGTCTGTCACGATCTTCACTCTTTACTACAGATCCAAGGTTCATTAAGCAGTCTGCAATATTTGCAGCCTGATGCATTCTAATTATCAGAAAGCTAACTGTGAAAAATTCAGAGTTCATTATTTTGGGTAAAACTATAATCTGTCCATAAAATGTTCCATTAATTGGATTTTTATTCCAACAATTCAATATCCATTATCTTGCTTTTAGTCTTCCTGAAAAGAGAGGCATGTTACTGAGATTTCTCATTTTGCACACGTCAGCAAATAATGTAAGAATGCCCAACTTCAATGAATTACAACAATATGTACTACAAGAGAAAAAATGCAGTTGGTTGCCAGGTTAACAGAGACATTACCATGAAGAAAGCAATTATATCCTCCTTCAAATTCCAGAGGAATTCTAAAAATGTGCAAGGCTGAGCATATTTTGTCTGTGAAGAATGTGATCCTCTATATGAATGTACATCACTTCAAGCAGGCATAAATGAACTGTATGACTGTATTTAAACAGCCTGTGCTTGCAAAATCAAAACAAATGTCTATTGTTGAATGTAATTATGTGATACAGCATCACTTGCTGAACAATCTTGAGTACGTTAATAGCTGCTTTGGATGGCACAGCGACTCAGTGGTTAACACCGTCATTTCACAATGCCAGTGATCCGAGTTCGACTCCACCCTCAGGCGACTTGTCTGTGTGATGTTTGCAAATTCTCCATATGTCTGTGTGGGTTTCCTCCAGGTGCTCCAGTTTCCTCCCACAGTCCAAAGATGTGTAGGTTAGGTAGGTTGGCCATGCTAAATTGCCCATAGCGTTCAGGGGTGTGCAAGCTAGTTGGATTTGCCAGGACAAATGCAGGGTCACGGGGATAGGGTAGGGGGTGTGGTTCTGGATGGGATTCTCTTCAGAGCGTAGTGTGGACTCAATGGGCTGATTGGCCTGCTTCCACACTGTAGGGATTCTATTCTATTCTAACAAGAAATTTAAGTAATCAGTCAACTCATAACTTGGCTCATTTACACTTGTCAGAAGCAACATCAATCATCAGTTGGGGCACAGTCTCTCCAATCAACAGGATAATGTTGAAACCTTCCAGCTTCACTGAAGTAGAAGGCAGCTTGGGAAGTCTATGTAAATTTAAAAAATAAAATTTTGCCATTAGAGCAGACAGAGTCATACAGCATAGAAACAAGCTATTCCGCTGACCATGTCTATACTGACAAACAAACACCAAGCTACACTAATCCCATCTACCTATACTTGTTCCATAGTCTAATTTCCCTTGGCATTTTAAATGCACATCTTAAACATTGCAAGAGTACCTACGTTCATCATAGAATCATAAAATCCCGACAATGTGGAAGCAGGCCATTTGGCCAATCAAGTCCACACAGACCTTCCAAACAGCATCCCACCCAGACCCACACCCCTACCTCATTCCTGCATTTCCCATAGCTAACCCAACTAGCCTGCACAGCCCTGGACACTATCAGCAAGTTAGCATGGCCAATCCACATAACCCACATATCTTTGGACTATGGGAGGAAACCGTAGCACTCAGAGAAAACCCACGCAGACACGGAGAGAATGTGCAAACTTCACACTCCACTCTGTCTGGCGGAACATTCCATATAGCTTTATCCCGCGGTGAAAAAATTCCTTCCCAGACCTCCTCCAAACCACTTACTCCTCACCTTAAACTTGTGCCCTCTGGTCTTAGAAATGTCTACCACGGAGAAAGGATTCTCAGGATCTACCCTATCTATGTCTCTCATAATTTTGTATCCTTCAATCATATCCCAAACCCTCTCCTACACTGCTCCAGGAAAACAAACCCAGCCTATCCAGTTTCTCCTCATAAGTGAGACTTTCCATCCCAAGCAGCACCTTGATGAAACTCCTCTGTACCCTCTCCAGTGCAATCACGTCTTTACGATAGTGCAGGAACCAGGCTTGATGAGTTGTCTATGAGCAGAGCAAAAGAAAATTGTCCAGTTGTTCATTTAATTATTCCAAATGAATCAAACAAGGAAAAGTAGTGATAATATAATTGAGTTGAGACTATACCATCCTGCACCCTTGACTGGAGAGGCTAGTTTGAATATGAAGGTCGAAAATAGGAGAGCAGCAGAAATCAAAACAAAACAATTAGAAATCAAACCATTTGGATGAGTTTTACAGCAGAAGCCGGACTCAACTTGATGAAAAAGGACTGTTTGTCTTTAATTGTAATCTCAAGATAGGCAGAGGTCATCCATCATGATCTCTGGCATCTGAACATGAGGATCACTCAACTGAAATTGGGTATCATGGAATGACTGTTCTTTATTCTTATAAAAGCAACTCCAGTGGAACGTTGATAATATGGAATACAGGATATTCTGACATTCTTCTTCTAATAACAAAAACCTGAAAGATCTGCGGATACTGTAAATCAGAAACAAGAACAGAAATTGCTGGAAAATCTCAGCAGGTCTGACAGCAGCTGTGGAGAAAAATTAAAGGTAATGTTTCGGGACCGGTGACCGTTCCTCAGAACAGGAATTGGTCCTCTCAATTTCTCTACCTCCACGCCCACCTCACGCATTCCAACTAAAAATTCCAACCTACTGTTGCATTGCAGAGGCTGGGTTCAAGCTCTCAGGTACCACCTCCCATCTCCCCCCAGACCATAACCCCGCCATGGAACATCAGGCTACCATCTTCATGACAATCACTAACCTCATAGTCTCCTAGCCCACTTCTACGTTCTTCCCAAAACAAACCAAAAGAACTGCAGATGTTGGAAATCAGAAACAAAAACAGAAATTACTGGAAAATAAAAACTGAAATGCTGAAGAAGAGTCTCTGGACCCAAAACATTAACTCTGATTTCTCTCCACAGATGCTGCCAGAGATTTTTCAGCAATTTCTGCTTTTGTTTCTCCTTCTAATGATTGGAATGAACAACATTTCCAAAAAATGTGATTGACTTTAGACAACAGAGATAGATGAAGCATTTCACAATAAATATAACTCTATTTTAGTTTTTATTAACACATCAAAACTCCTATTCAAATTTCCTGTCAATAAATCTGCAACACCTAAGAAAAATCTGTGCAGTTAAATTGCCTTGTTAGTCCTACCAAATAACCTGAAACCTTTATATTTAGGGAGTATGATAACAGTCAGATCTGAACAAATGTGTAAAATATGTCAAAGCCAAAATCACAGTCTGGAGCACTCTTCTTTATGAGACATGTCTTATGAGCTAAATTACATATCCAAAAGCTTGAATTGATACAAAATATTGCCTATATTTCAGTATTCTGCTGTGATAAAGTCTCAAAGTGACAACTAAACAATTAGCATGTATCAGTAAATTATATTGTTTCTTTAACCATTAATTGACACAAGCAGAGGGCTTTTCAACCCTTTTGTACATTGAAAATTATAAATTTGGATCAGAAGTAGGCCCTTCAACTGCTTGAACCTTCTCTGCCATTCAATAAATCACAATTGATGTGATTAATCCACATTGCTGAATAACCTCAATCAGCGTTCACTCTTTCTTTATCAAGAATCTGCTTAAAATATTCACAGACTCTGCTAAATCTCTTTATGAGAAAAAGAGTTCCAAAGGCTTCTGACCTTCTGAGAGAAAGTTTTTCTCCTCCTGTCCATCATTAATGCACAACACTATTTTTCAACTGTGACCTCTTGTTCCTGATTCTCTCACAAGAGGAAATATCCATTCCACATCCACCTTGTGAAGACCCCTCAAATTCATGTATGTTTTAATCGTAGCCTCTTACCCTACTAATTCTGCAGCTATGACCTTAATCTATCCAACCTTTACTCATAAGTCAATCTGCACTTTCCAGGTCAATCTGGTAAACCACCTCTGAACAGCTTTTGGCAAATTTAAAAGATGTAGTCTCATCAATGTCTGACTACTAAAGAAATAACATTCCTAGCCTTCTTTTCAATTTGCCTTGCTATAAAAACGACATTCTATTAATACCCCTAATTACTTACTCTACCTGCAGACTAAACTTTTGTGACTCACTACAAGAAATATAAAAAATACATGTACGAGCACGCCCAGATCTACCTGTATCTGAACTCTGCAATCTCTCACCATTTAGAAAATGCTTGCTTTTATTCTGACTGCTAAAATGAACAATTTTACATTTTTCCACATTAAATTTCATTCACCACATCTTTTCCTACTCAACCTATCTATATAACTTTTTAGCTTGCTTATGTATTATTCACAACTTACTTACCTACCTATCTTTGTCTCATCAGCAAATTTAGGAACCACGTCTTTGGTCCCTTCATCCAATTCATTTATATAATTTTTTTGCAAATAGCTGAGGACCCAGCACTAATCCCTGTGACACACTATTTGTTGTCTCATCTCACTAATTAGAAAATGATGCACTTATGTTGAATTTCTGTTCCCTGGTATTGACGCCGCTAAACTGTGTGCTTTTATTTTCCACAATAACCTGTCAACTGGCATGAGAACAAAAGTCTTCTGGTAAACTAAGTACGGTACTAAGACCAGCTCCCCTTTGACCACAATAATAATTCTCCTTTAGCAGCCTCCTGGCTGCTAAAACACAGATAGATTGCTAACTTGGCCAAACAGCAAGGTATGCTGGGTACCTTGGCCAAGTAAAATGCTGAAGTCACAAAACCCAGACACCGTGCAAACACAGCAGCCAGGTGCCAACAATATGAGCCTAATGTAAAGGGCACCAGTGATCCCCAACAAATTATCCACTAAGCAAAGGAGAGTTTAAGACAGAAAGGCACTGAGACTTGCTACACAAAGAAACTGACAGTAGGAGGCCATCCAAATGATTGACGACATTTCAAACCACTGATTGGCCAGAACAACATAAAATTCCAGAAAATACCCAAAATGCTACAAAAACAGGGTTCGCCTGCAAACTAATCTCTTGCACCTTCTGGAGACTTTCCAAGGAGACTGGCATGGCAAAAGGTGGAGACCAGCTGACCATCCAGACACAGGAAGAGAGGAAACAGCTTTGCAGTCTCACAGACAGAGCTGGAGAAATAGAGACTGACTGCATAAATCTACAAGAGACTCAGGAAGTTTTGTAAGCTTAATGAGCCCAATGTGGAATTCATTGCCACGGAGCACAGTGGAGGCTGGGACGTTGAATGTCTTCAAGGCAGAGATTGATAAATTCTTGATCTCGCAAGGAATCAAGGGCTACGGGGATAGTGCGGATAAGTGGAGTTGAAATGCCCATCAGCCATGATTAAATGGCGGAGTGGACTTGATGGGCCGAATGGCCTTACTTCCACTCCTATGTCTTATGGTCTTATGGTCTTAATAGGATTAGAGATAGTATTGCGTAGTATTAAAGATTATTGTAACTTGTTTCCTAATAAAGTTGAGATTGTTTTGCATTGGTACTGGCTTGTGTTCATAGTGATTCGACCACTCTAGGCTTGTGGGACACCTGGGGAAATTCATTCATAACATTCTGGTTAGAATTGTCTAACTTGTTTTAATGAGGAACTAGACAATACACCCCTCGCATAATATAAAATTGTGTAAACCACTATAACAGGACACAAGTATTTATCCTATCTAAAAGTTAGTTGTATAATTAAACAGATATAGTTATCATTGCTTAACATACTTAGTTTTGAAACTAGGTGATGAGTAACGATTTCCAATTAGAGCGACAACATTCAAACTTAATAGTATGTGGCTTGTGCCCTCAGAGTACATTTTGCTCACTGCTTTAATTGCATATTTCCTAATAGTGCAGTAATGTTTCATGTTCCCACTGAAACTTTTCCAAGCAAATATATTCAATCTTTCCCCTATCTTGAGAGATTTCCTCTCACATGGAAGTAGGTCCAGGAAACAGTGTTAGATTATTGAAAATCTCATTGTCAGCACCTTCATTTCCTTCTGTCAGGGCTGACAGTATTCTCTTTCTAGCTAAAATCATGTTGAGACATAAACATTTCCAACAGCATGAAAGAGCTTCTCATGTAGACAAAATGTTTGAAAACACTTCATAGACCTAATTACCTTTAGAATGCAGTGGTTCTTTTTAGTTAGCCAAAGTTATTCAGACAAATGTGCTTAATTCTTCCTTGAAATGAGTAGCAAATCTACAAGTATAGGGAATATTTAAATTGTGCATGTTCTATCGTAATTTTGATAACCCTTCAAAAATTCTCAAGGACATTTTGAAGGCCACAGATGACAGGTTGAACAGCCCTGCATTTAATGGTCACCAATGGTAGGCAATGAGAAGCTGTAAAATAGGCACAAAGTAACCAATTTCCATTTTTAATCTGAAAGTAGCATAAAATAAAATTTGAACTGTCACGTATTGTCAATATTTAAGAAAAAGCTAGCAGCATTCACCATTACTTAAACACAAAAGGTGCAGCAACTTCAGGCATGGACAGGCACACAGTTAAATGTAAATATCTAAACAGTCAGATGGAGGTGTTGTACAAGATGATGGTTCTGAAGGAGTTAATACTCATGTTACATTAAGCTTATTCTATTCTCATGATGTCACATATAGTCTGTGGGTGGAAACAGTTCGATACAATCTTTTGTACTCTGTGCAGTTCCTAAGATTTCTAATTATCATCACTGACTAGTGATGTAGTTTTTTTTTACCACCATATAACAAATTAGCTTGTTAACTAAGAATGGTGTACCTTCTGTAAAGACGCTGCGGGGATGCATCCACTTATTCCTTCAGATACAAATTATTGCTAGAAATGTTAAAATGAACGTTTTTTTTAAAATGCTTCCTTTCTGTTATTTCTGAAACATTCTTTAACTGGAATGTTTCTTTTCCTTCCTTTATTTCTTCTAGTATCTAAAGTGAAAAATAGAACTTGGCAATAGTTAGTGGATGCTCGATCAGAGTCAGCTGTATTTCCCAACCTATGGACAAAAATCTCTGGAGTTGTGCATTACAAATAATACGGGATGAGTGTCACATTTATATCGACCATGTTGGAAGACCTCAGCAAAACATGAGGAGTTACAGTGAAATCCAATGGATATTCATATGGATTTTGGAGAAGGGATCAATACGATTAACATTACAAGTGCAAGTGATGATAGAAGGTCACCTATATTCTTACTCTTCCAAGCATTTATCTTCATCCTCTGTCACACCAGTCAGCGAGCAAAGACTTTGCCAAAATTCTGCATAAGCAAGAGTTATCAGAGTGTACACATTTTTAAATGAGGTCACTGAAATACCATTTGCATAAATAGAGATGTGTAGGGATGAAACAAACATGTCCAAGCAGCTGGACAAAGAATTCAACCTCAGAGAATATCCTAATAAATGCCAAAACTAAATGCAGCTGAGTTTTATCAAGCATCTGCTCTCAACTTCTATTCTCCACTAACGAACACTTCTGGGACTCTTGCCACAGTGTTCAATCCTTGAAATGTCTGAAATGAGGTCTGAATCCTACACTTCATGATTTAGCTAGAATGCTACTGTGATGGTCTATGTACTTTAGATGGAATAAGCTCCTTTCATTTTATGTTGAGATTATGGTCCTTTGAAGAATTTGGTTTCTGTTGGAGATGATTTCTGGTTGAAGAAGACCTTACTTTCAGGTACTGATAATGTAGCCAAGTTGCCTGGGAGTTAAAAACAGAAATAAGTGATTGGGGATAGTAAGAACTGCCGATGCTGGAGTCATAGGTAACATAGTGTGGAGCTGCGGGAACACAGCAGGCCAGGCAGCACCAGAGGAGCAGGAAAGTTGACTTTTTGAGTCGGGACCCTTCTTCAGGTGAGTATATTGTGGGTGTGGCTCTGGTCTCGGGCAGAATGTTAGTCTTCATTTAAAATATGCTTTTCCAGGGATCATACCTTTCAGACAGAGTTCAGTTGTGGGCTGACTTTTAAAAAATTAATCCTTTTGTTAACTGAAGAACTTCTAAGAGTGAGTTGAACTTCTGGGATAAACCAGCGGAGAAGACAGGGAGAACTTTAGATATAGGACCCCAGAATTTTATAGCAGAAGAGCTCTGACCTGAGATGCATATGCTTACGATGTTGAACTAGAAGGCAACAACAGTGAAACATGTGGAAAATATTTGAAAGAATGTCTTTTATACTCATCATTGAGCCTGTACTCGGAACGAGTGGTTGATCTTCCAATTTCTAATAAGCATCTGACCGCCGTTATTTGGGGTTGTAAATCAGCTAGGTTGGAAGGAAAGATGAGTTCGGAAGTTTTGTTGAAAGTAGATGTGTTCACTGTGCTTTTAATATCTTTAATATAACTGACTATTTAAAATACTTAATGAGTATACAAGTGCTGTGATTTGTATATCTTAATTTTTTTTAGCAATTAAACTGTCAACCTTATGACTTCTTCATATTCACAAGTACCTTTTATTTGGGATTCTAATAAAACAAAAAGTCTCTTCTGCGATTTTACCACAACCATTAAGAGAAAGGGTCACCACATGACTAGGACATCTAACCACATCACAAACCTAAACATATTGATATTTATATTAATGGTACATAATCTTACTAATGCACACACAGCAAAGGACAATATAGATTTTACAAATTAAACACTGAGAGAGAAGACAAAATCAACTTCAAATGTGTAATTCATAAAAGAAAATCTAATAATTTGCTTAATGATGCAATTAGACATGATTATAAATTGATCTGCAATCATCAAGGTGCCCCAATTTAACACACTATATTTCAGCGTCATTCTTTATACTTTAATGAGTACTTCATTACATGGCAAATATTGTAAACTTGCTATGGAAAACACAGCAGAAAATAACTCTGTGTATATACTTCCAACCTAAGAAAAACAATGTACAATTTTAGTTGCACATTAACAATTTTCCAATCATTTCTATCAGAAACAATTTAACAATTTGTTTGGCTGTCATTTGAGTCTTTGGATACACAAAAGAGATCTACACTTACAAATGAAAGTGAAAGGATGATTTGCAAAATTACAATGGTGTGTTTTTTTTTCTGGATTTAAGCATGTTAAAATGATATTTCCTTCACATGGAATGCACCAGATTTGACAAGTATTTCTTATAGTCTAATCATTTATCTCCTACAGAGTTCTTTCTTTGAATTCTTTCCTTTTGATTTATTTAAAGTGGATATCCAAGTATCATTTCTGTTTCAAAGATGTAAGAAATACAGAGCTGGATTTACGCAGTCAACATAAGGGATACCACTTGAGTAAAAGCAGGAGGTGAGCCCACTATTGCCAGTGGTGGGAATCTATGGCTGATGTCTCTATTAAGGACTATATTAGCAATGGCCAAAGCAGAGGCTGCAGACAAGAGGACTCAATGGCCAAGGGACCTCAAAGATGGATAGTAGGGTTGGAAGTGACAATGCCAGGCAAGCAGGCCACTGTGTCCAACAGGGTGGGGTAGTTACTAAAGGCAGGCAATACTGTTGCTGCAAGGGCAGCCATTACTACCAGGGCCACTCTGTGCACCTTGGAATATCTAAAAATAAGCTCAGTTAACCAGTCTACTAGGACACTGACAAATTTCATTGCTCTCTCCATTGGCACTGGTGAAACTGCACATCTGTGTGAAAACATCAGGCAGGCCTCCTCATGTCATCTCCATATGGTTTTGCCAGCTTTCCGACTCCCAAGCCCATTAACAAGTAGCTACTTAATCTAATGGTGATATGAACCCACTACTCCTTACCTCCACAAGCCTCCTTTCCATATGATTGCATTCATACTGAGCGAGTGAACACATGAATACCTTTTTTAAAATCAGAATTTTCAGCAAAGGTCTGTGTTTGCAAAATCATATTGGGATTCAAACTCTCTATATCTATTATGCAGATTGTCTAATGGCACTGATTAAGCAAACGATTAAAGATGCTATTGCTATGACTAACCATCACCAATATTTGAAGGAAAAAACATTATAGTTTCGCTGAATTTCTACATTTTTATGATCTTGAAACAAAAACTTTAACTTGCACTTTAAACTTTAACTGAACTTACTTAAGTCCCAACCACTACACAAGCAAAGGTTGGAAAAGCAATCAATACCACATCACTTGGTGCAACAAGTGTTTTCTTCTCCTTTCCCACTGACCAGCAATGGAAACACTGCAGAGTTGTCCAATTTCTTCTCACTGCAGATTTTTATTAGGGGAAATTGATAGAATTATAAAGACAACAAAACACAATTTGGACCATCTATTACAGGGTGTTAATGTTCTAAATTTCAAATGTGAATGGGGAATCTATACAGTTGATCTACTGCCACTACCGGTTACACCGATATGGCCTTTCTCCATAAAAGCCAGAATGGGCTTTTACTCCACAACCACAAAATTGCCAGCAGTTAGCACTGTATTATGCAAGTAATTGCTCACTTCCCAGATAAAAGTCACTGTTTATTTTTAAATGTTAAAACTGTCACCTGCGAGTGCATGTTTGAACCATACCTGCAAGTTCATGTTTGAAAATAATTCAATGAATATTTTCACCCAACCTAAAGACAATTACAGTTGTATTATTACAGAAGCATTAGGTGAGAAACCTCCTACTTCCTTGCATGTATATTCTTCATTCTGACAACCAAAGTCCGATTTTCTTTTAAGCACTGGATATACTACTTATGTAAGCTACAAAATCATCTTCACAGACTTTTGATAAAAGCACCAACTCTGGTAATGGAATCACAGAGACAAGTTTCATGGAAGCAGACATTAAATTTTGAGAGTTTGTATCTAGTGCACAGACTAACAGAATGCAATAACCAACTTGTGGTGGAAGGGATAAAAGGTACTGCAGATGCTGGAGAATCCGAGATAACAAGCATGGGGCTGGATGAACACAGCAGGTCAAGCAGCATCATAGGAGCAGGAAAATTGACGTTTTGGGCCGAAACCCTTCATCAGAAATGGGGGAGGGGAAGAGGGTTCTGAAATAAATAGGGAGAGAGGGGGAGGCAGATAGAGGATGGATAGAGGAGAGGATAGGTGGAGAGGAGGCAGACAAGTCGAAGAGGCGGGGATGGAGCCAGTAAAGGCGAGTGTAGGTAGGGGGAAGGGAGGAGATAGGTGAGTCCAGGGAGGACGGACAGGTCAAGGGGGCGGGATGATGTTAGTAGATAGGAGATGGGGGTGTGGCCTGAGGTCAGAGGGAAAAACAGGTTAGGGAGGTGGAGATGAGCTGGGCTGGTTTTGGGATGCGGTTGGGGGAGGGGAGATTTTGAAGCTTGTGAAATCCACATTGATGCCATTGGGCTGCAGGGTTCCCAGGCTGAATATGATTTGCTGTTCCTGCAGCCTCGGGTGGCATCACTG
>JAHRHZ010000033.1:4296-23922 GCA_024137785.1 Ginglymostoma cirratum
AACTCCGTGTTGTCCCTGTCCTGGGAGCGTTTGATGGGGGATAGTGCGGAGGGAGCTTTACGCTGTATCTAACCCTGTGCTGTCCCCATCCTGGGAGTGTTTGAAGGGGGACAGTGCAGAGTGAGCTTTACTCTGTATCTAACCCCGTGCTGTCCCTGTCCCTGGGAGTGTTTGATGTGGGACAGTGTAGAGAGAGCTTTACTCTGTATCTAACTCTGTGCTGTTCCTGTCCTGGGGGTGTTTGGTGGGGGAACAGTGGATGTCTCTGTGGCACAACATCAGTTTTGTTAATCGATAACCATTAATTTTGCGTGAAAATATGCACATTTACAGACACACAAACACACACACACGCGTGCACACATACACACAGACATGTACACATTCAGATGAACACAACACAGGCAGTTATATGGACACACACAGTCACATATACGGTGCGACGCTGCTGCCAATAGAGAGACAGATATATATGCACATACCCGGAGCAGATACTGCTGGGGCAGGTACTCTGAACTGTTCATGACATACAGGTTTCGCTCAATGCCCAGGAAAATGTTACCAACATCATTGCAGAATGAGATGCTGTCAGCGACTGCTTTCAGGTGGAGAACTCTGTGAATGAAATGGAAGGGAGCCCCGAGTTTAATTATAACCAGGGTTTCAGATTCACCTGTGGTACTGAACTACAAGCCCAATTTCAGTAAGAGGGGAGGCTTCCCAGTGAAATATCTGGCTGCATGATGTGATGGAATATGGACCTGTCCTGCTACATCTTAACCCTGTCTGAAGACCTTGCCTTTGCATTTTAGCTTGTGGAGCAAAATGGGAAAAGGACTGTTTTAATAAACAAGGATGATGGCATGCTTTAGAAAGCAAGTAATCTTTCATTTTCCTTTATTCATTAATGGGTTGAGGATGTCACTGGCCAGGCAGCATTTATTGCCCAGAGTCAACCACATTGCTGTGGGGCTGAAGTCACATGTAGGCCAGACCAGGTAAGGACGGCAGTTTCCTTCCCTAAAGGACATTCGTGAACCAGGTGGGTTTTTTCCTTGACAATTGACTCACAGTCATCATTAGATTCTTAATTCCAGATATTTTATGGAATTCAGATCCCATGGCAGAATTTGAACCCGGGTCCCCAGAACATTATCTGTGTCTCTGGATTAACAGCCCAGTGATAATACCACTAGGCCATCACCTCCCCTGCTCTGACCCTCATTGTATGCCATGTTTACACAGCTGCTGGTTCAAGCAGGATAGGAGAATGTGCAGATGAGCTGGAGCCCAGGTATGTACAGGCGAAGATTCAGTTAGTAACTAGTAGCTGTCTGATCTGTGGACTAGTGACTAGGTATCAATAGTAAAGGCTTTCTGCCTGCCAACAACAATGTGATTGGTTCTCAGGTAGCCAAACAGCTTGAGGCTGTGAACAATATACAGTGAAAATCCTTCAAACAAGCTTAGGGGCTTTCTCTATTCTGTGCAGTAAAAGTGACTCTAAGCCTAAAGAAAATCAGTTTATTTTTCTCTCAGTAGCTTCTATAACCCATGACTTTTAATGAATAAGTCAGACACCTTTAAAAGTGTGAAGCAGATATCTTGTACCTCCTGCAAGCCAGTGAAAGCATCTGGAAAAGAAAGACTGAGAAGCAGCACTGGGACCAACATGAAAGCCATCTCAGTACTTCCTGTGAAGAGAGATCACTGAACTGCTTTCTCAGTTTTCCCTCCACCTATTACACACAAGTTTTCCCCTCTGTCTGTGTGTCTGTATCTGTGTGTATGTGTTTATATGTGTATGTGTGTGCCTGTGTATGTGTATGTCATGTGTGTATGTTTGTATGTAAGTCTGTGTCTGTGTGAGTGCTTGTGTCTGTGTCTTTATGTTCCTGTGTGTGCATGTATATGTGTGTCTGTGTGTGTGTTGTGTGTACGGGGAGTTAATAAGGGGATTAGAGTTTATATACTGATGCTTGCTAATTGTTTATCTGTATCTCGAGTCTATCTGTCTGTAATAAAATGTAATTCATGATAAGTGCAGAAAACTTCTCCACGCTCTCTAACAACCTTGGAGTAAAAGTGAGGTTCATTCCTCACTGCAGAGAGAAAATCAGCTTAGTTCCACACGGGAATTTTGTGTACCTTTATAAAATCTTATTTTCAGTGAAGACCCCAGGAATATTGGGGTTGATTTGCAGTGTGTTACCACAGGGAAGTGTTAGCACCTGTCACTGCCCCAGCAGCTCAGACTCACAACTCCCACTCCTCACCTCTATATTGCGACTTACGGACACACGGTTTCCAATCCCTCCACCCCCTCAACCCCCAACCTCCCCCACTCCTCCTCTACCCTCCCCCATCCCTCACCTAACCCCAGTCCCTTCGCAATCCTCACTGCAGAGAGAAAATCAGCTTAGTGTCCACACGGGGATGGGGGCTGGCGGGGTTGGGGGGGTGGGATAGCAGTGGGACTCTCCTCTCCTCACCCACCTGAACAACGGCGGCCCAAACACTGATCATTGTGCACCCCCCCCCGCCCCAACTAGTCACATCCTGCCCACTGAGAATGATCCCATTCCTTCCTACTGTCTCCTTCTACCTGTTAATCAATACTCATTCCCTTCCAGTAGTGTGCCCCAATCCTGTATGTTTCATTTGTGCTTTGTAAACTCTGAAGGACTTCAAAAAGTCTCCTGAAAATGCAAATACATCAAATTTACTGGTTCATCGTGATTGACTCTGCTGGTAACATGCTTGAAATAACTAGTATCAGAGATAGTAGGAACTGCAGATGCTGGAGAATCCGAGATAACTAGTTGTAGAGCTGGATGAACACAGCAGGCCAAGCAGCATCAGAGGAGCCGGAAAGCTTGACGTTTCGGGCCTAGACCCTTCAGGGCCTGCTGTGTTCATCCAGCTCCACACCTTGTTATCTCTTATGCTTGAAATAACTGTCAGATTTGTCAAACAAAGTTTTTCATTTGAGGGTGGCACGGTTGCTCACAGCACCAGGGACCCAGGTTTGATTCCAGCCTCGGGTGACTGTGTGGAGTTTGCACATTCTCCCTGTGTCTGTGTGGGTTTCCTCCGGGTGCTCCAGTTTCCTCCCACAATCCAAAGATGTGCAGATTAGGTGGATTGGCCATGCTAAATTGCCTGCAGTGTTCAGGGATGTGTAGTTTAAGTGGGTTACAAGGGGACGGGTATGGTTGGGATACTCCAAGGTTCGGTGTGGACTTGTTGGACCAAAGGGCCTGTTTTCACACTGTATGGATTCTAATTCTACTCCATGTTCACTCTTAATCAGACAATTATTTTGTAGCTATCCTGTCATCAATTCTTCCGAACAGATTCTGCTGTGATCCCTCCTACTGGCATAGACTAACAGTTCCCCTTCCTCTCTCCTTCCTTTCTTAAATCATGGGACCACATTTGCAACCTTCCAATCTGTCAGCACCAGTGCAAAATTAAAGCTTAGAACTAAAGTATCCATTATCTCCGTAGTTATCCCTTTTTAACCCACTAGCTTGGAGATCATTGCTTCCTGGCAATCTGTCAACAGTAGGTCAGATTAATTTCTCCAAAACTATTCTTTTTTTCACTAACTTCTTTCAGACCCACATGCTCACTAGACCATTGGATCTCAATTATTTCAGGCAGAATGTCTTGTATTTTCGTTGTGAAGATAGACGTAAGGAGCTTCTATAGTTTGTCTGCCATTTTTCCATTCCCCATGTTTTTCTGAATCTGCCTGTAAGGGGCTAATACTTGTCTTTGCGTATCTTTTCCTTTTGACCTACCTATAGAAGTTTTACAATACATTTTCATGTTTCTTGCTACCTTGCATTCTTCCTAATTACCAATTATATATGTAACTGAGACAAAAGGTTGGGATTGCCAAATTTGCTGATGACACAAAAATAGGTTGGAAAGTAAGTTGTTGAAGAGGACACAAAGAGGTGAGAAAACCATATCAATAGGTTAAGTGAGTGGACGAAGATCTGAGTATAATGTGGGAAAATGTTATTTGTCCATCTTATCAGGAAAGTTTTTAAAAAGCTGGACAGACTCGATGTGAGAAGGATGTTTCCCCTGGCTGGGGAGTCTAGAACACACAGTGTCAGGATACAGGGTAGACCATTTAGCATTGAGATAAGGGAAACTTTCTTCACTCAAAGGATAGTGAATCTATGGGATTCTCTACCACAGAAGGCTGTAGAAACCAAGTCACTGAATATATTCAAGAATGAGATAGATTCATTTAGATATTAAAAGCATCAAGGGGAGAAAGCAGCAATATGGCGTTGAGATGAAGGATCAGCCATGATCATGTTGAATGGTGGGGCAGAGGGGAACAGCTGACTGGCCTCCTCCTGCAGCTAGTTTCTATGAAGAATAGAGAAGTAGCATTGTATCTAAATGGTGAGAGATTGAAGAGCTTTGAGATGTACAGGGCATTCCTCTGGCTACCTGCACCTTTAAATATTTGATATGTACTTCCCACTACTGTTTGGTGGCCTGTAAAATATTCCCATGAGTGTTTGGTGGGCCTTGCTGTTTCTGAGCTCCACCCAAACTGGTTCTATATTTTGATCTTCTGCTTGGTGTTTCTCCCTAATGAACACATTGATGCAATCGCTCACTGTCACCTCCATGGTAACTCCCACCCTTTTTGCCTATCCGCCCTAAATGTGGAATATCTTTTAACATCCAGTTCCTAGTCTAGGTCACGGTGCAGCCACATCTCAATCATGGCCATTAAATCAAACTATTGGATGTGTACCTGCACCTTCCACTCACCCATCTGCAAGTGAATGCTGCACAGATCCAGAAAGAATCTCTTTATTTCCCGGGTCCCCAGAACACTATCTGAGTCTCTGGACAAACAGTCCAGCGATAATACCCCTAGGCCATTGCCTCCCCATGGTCTGATGTCCGTGGTTCAGATGCTAAAATCCTGTAAATTCCTGATAACAAGGTGTAGAGTGACCTGAATAGAAATAGATATTTTTTCTGTTGCTATCTCTCAAACTGGCCCCTAACTGAGATAACAGGTCACCAGGCAGCACGGTGGCTCAGTGGTTAGCCCTGCTGCCTCACAGCGCCAGAGACCCAGGTGCGATTCCACCCTCGAGCTACTGTCTGTGTGGAGTTTGCACATTCTCCCTGTGTCTGCGTGCGTTTCCTCTGGGTGCTCTGGTTTCCTCCCACAATCCAAAGATGTGCAGGTTGGGGTGGACTGGCCATGCTAAATTACCTGTAGTGTTCAGGGATGTGTAGATTAGGTGTGTTATAGGGGGATGCGTCTGGGTGGGATGCTCTGACGGTCAGAGTGGCCTTGCTGGGCTGAAGGCCCTGCTTCCACACAGTAGGGATTTGATGATGATGATGATGATCGTGGTTTATTGAGGAGACAGAGATTGGGTGGCATAAACATTGAGATGTGAAGGGCATGTCTCACGGCCAGTGCAATTACAACGGCAGGTACTCACTCATCAATCCATAGCAACAGAGAGTGTGGCCATTCAACCCATTGTCCCTCTACTGGCTCTTTGCAAGAGCTGTACCCATACCCTGCTCTTTCCCCAAGTTTGGGTGAATTTTTTTAGTTTAAATATTTATTAGATCCATTCTTTGAGTGGTGCCAGGGTTAGGGATGTCACAGAGTGGCTGCGGTCCTTTTTTTTGGCGGGGGGGAGGAACAGTAAAGAGCTAGTGCCTACTTTGGCACCGATCTCACAGCTATAAAGAGGGACCTTAATGTAGAATTTAGGGAGCTTGGAATGGGACTGTAAAGCAAGACCTAGAATGCAATAATCTTCCCAGCACCATGTGATAGTGAGTATAGAAATCAGAAGATTACCTGGACTGGAAGGTTTGAATTATATGGAGAGGTTGGACAGGGTGGGACTTTTTTACCGGGACCGTAAGAGACTGAAGGCTGACCTTATAGAGGTCTATAAAATCATGAGAGGCATAGACAAGGTAGAGAGCCAACAGCTTTTCCCCACGTTAGGGGAGTCTAAAACTAGAGCACGAAGGTTTAAGGTGAGACAGGAGAGGTACAAAAGGATCCAGAGGAGCAATCTTTTCACACAGATGGTGGTGAGTATCTGGATCGTGCTGCCAGAGGTAGTGGTGGAAGCGAGTACAATTTCATCAATAAGAAACAGTTAAACAGGTACATGGATGGGATGAGTATAGAGAGATATGGACCAAACACAGGCAAATGGGATTGGTTTAATTGTGAAAATTGGCCGGCATGAGCTAGTTGGGCCGAAGGGCCCATTTCCATGCTGTAGACCTCTATGACTCAATGACTCTAAGATTGAGTGAAGAAATGGCATGGGGGTGGGGGGGGGCGCTTTAGACATTGGACAGGTACTGGACCAGATAGGGTATATATCAGGAGCTTGAACTGCACCCGATTTGGAAGGGCATTAATATCATGGCAAAGAGATCTGCTCATGTTGTTAGGGAGGGTATACATGAACCTCTCAGGGGGTTGTGAACCTGAGAGGGTATTCAGGCAAAATAAAAAACAAGCCATTTACAGGAGGTAGAAAAGCTGATGAAAGTGGCAAGTCTTTAAAGGGGAGGCAGTGTGGATTGGAAATGTCACTGGACTATTAATCCACACACGCAAGTAATATTGTGGGGACCTGGGTTCGAATGCTGCCACGGCAGATGGTGGAATTTGAATTCAACAAAATATCTGGAATTAAGAATCTAATAATTGCCGATTGTCAGAAAAACCCATCTGGTTCACTAATGCCCTTTAGGGAAGGAAACTGCCATCCTTACCTGGTCTGGCCTGCATGTGACTCCAGACCCACAGCAATGTGGTTGACTCTTAACTGCCCTCTGGGCAATTAGGGGTCGGCAATAAATGCTGCCTAGCCAGAGACGCCCCTCATCCCATGAATAAATAAAGAACAAAAATAAATGTGTGATAACAAGCATGGGGCTGGATGAACACAGCAGGTCAAGCAGCATCATAGGAGCAGGAAAACTTGACGTTTTGGGCCTAAACCCTTCCAGCATCTGCAGCCTGCTCCTATGATCCTGCTCCTATGATGCTGCTTGACCTGCTGTGTTCATCCAGCCCCATGCTTGTTATCTCGGATTCTCCAGCATCTGCAGTACCTTTTATCTCTGATACAAAAATAAATGTGTGGCTGGTCTCCATCACTTCAGTACACTCTGATTGGCACTAGTTCAAAGTGCATGTCAAAGATTGTGGAATGAAGACATCTATAGAATTCAGACAGCCAGAAACAATATACATTATATGGAATTACAGAGTATATACAACACAGAAATAGTCCATTCAGCCCAGCTGGTTTGTGCTAGTGCCTCTGTTCCTCCCAGTCCCTCTTCACTCCACCGTATCACCATGTCATCCTGTGTGGTTTCTCATGTGTTTATCCGGCTTCCCATTAAAGACATCTGTACTATTGGTGTGAACCATTGCCTGGAGCAGTAGTTTCTACATTCTCATCTGTCTCTGGCTGAAGGGGTTCTTCCTAGATTTATTAGTGACTGTCCCATTACCTACAAGATTCTGAAGGGGTTTGACACAGTGGAGGGGAGACACGCAGGAAAATTGAATCCCCTCTACTCAGGCTCAGGCTCAGGCTCAGGATATGGGGATGACCATTTCGGACTGAGATGAGGAGAAATCTCCTCAAAGGGGTGATTACCATAGGGTTTCTCTCCCCTGGAGAGTGGTGGAGTCTGCACCGTTGAGTATATTAAAGATCAGGATTGAGAAAGTGCCGGACTTTGGGGGAAATCGAGGATACAGGGAGCGGGCAGGAACATGGAGTTGGAGCCTCAGATGAGTCAGGGCCCTGTTGGATGGAGCGGCAGGTTCCACAGGCTGAGTGGCGAACTCCTGCTCCTATTCCTTGTGTTTCTGATATTGATGGCCCTTTCTTTTGGCCATCCCAACAAGCGGACGTTAAAACAGAAATTAGGAGAAGAGTCTTCTACTGAAGGGTTATAAGTCTTTGGAACTTACTTCCTCCAGAATGTGATGGGAGCTGAGTCTTTGAATATTTTTAAGGCCAAGGGAGATATATTCTTGATAAGTGAGGGCGGGGTGGGAGGCGCGTGGTGGGCAGTGAACTATCAGGGCCGGACAGGAATACGCAGTAAACAGATCAGCAAGGTCTTATTGAACAGCAGAGGAGCTAAGGTGCTGAGTAGCTTTCTCTACTAACCAATGGGCTGATGAGTGGCAGGTGGAGTTTAATTTGGATAAATGTGAGGTGTTGCATTTTGGTAAAATAAACAAGGGCAGGAATTATACAATTAATGGTAGAGCCCTGGGTAGTGTTGTAAAACAGACAGGCCTAGGGGTTCAGGTACAGAATGCTTTGAAGTTTGAGTCACATGCTAACAGGATGGTAAGAAGATGTTTAGCCTGCTTGTTTTCATTGCTCAGATTTTTTGAGTATCAGGGTTGTGCAGTTATACAGGACAAGAGGTCTCTTCTGGAGTACTGTGTCCAGTTCTGGTTGCCCTGCCATAGGAAGGATATTATTAAATTGGAGAGGGTTCAGAAGAGATTCACCAGGATGTTGCCAGAAATGGAGGATTTGTGTTATAAAAATAAGCTGGATCAGCTGGGACATTTTTCCACTGGAGCATACTAGGTTGAGGGGTGACCTTACAGAGGTTTATAAAATCATGAGGGACATGGGTATGGTGAATAGCAAAGGTCTTTTCCATAGGGTGGGTGAGTTCAAAACTAAGGGACATATGTTTAAGGTGAGAGGAGAAAGATTTAAAAGGGACCTGAGGGGCAATGTTTTCACACAGAGGGTGGTGCATGTGTGAAATGAACTACCAGAGGAAATGGTAGACGCAGGTACAGTTACAATATAAAGAAGACATTTAGGCAGGTACGTGACTAGGAAAGGTTTGGGGGGATATGAGCCAAACGCAGGCAGGTGGGACTGGTTTAGTTTGGGATTATAATCAAAGTGGACTGGTTGGACCAAAGGGCCTGTTTCTGTGCTGTATGACTCTATGACTCTATAATTGATATGTTCTCATGGAAATGCCATGTCAAACCCCAAACAATCTCTGTCATCAACCCTTCAACTATATTCTGAAGAATCTCAATCTTTCCTGACCATTACAGCCTCTCAATTCTGATTTTGTTCCTATAAATCCCTTCTTCACTCTATTCAGGGCCCCTCTATCCATTTAATCTTACGGGGATCAGAACTGCACACATTACTCCAGAGATGACCTAAACTGGCATCAATGCAACTTAACATTACTTCTCTGCTTATTAAATCTATCCTTTTAGATTTGAAAAGCAGTACTTCTGTTTTTTTTAATATTACATTATTAATTAATATTATTAATCATGACCTTCAGTGATCCATCTGTCCCTGGGTGTCTCTGACTATAGCCTCAGATCACAGTCGTAGATTAGAAAGGGAACCAGAGGGGGAGAGAGGGAGAGAAATAGAGGGAAGGCCATTGAGAGCTACCAGTAGTGAACTGTTTTTGTAGATTTTAATCAATAGAGGCACCTAAGCAAGCAGGTAATTTTAAAATAAAACAGAATTGCGGATGCTGGAAATCTGAAACAAATTGTTGGAGAAACTCAGCAGGTCTGGCAGCATCTGTGGAAAGAAATCAGAGTTGGCATTTTGAGTCCAGTGACTGTTCTTCAGAACTGTTCTGATGAAGCCTAGCAAGGATGTGATGGTGTTCAAGAGACTGCAGAAAAGGTTTACGTGACTAGCTCCAGGGATGAGGACCTCTAGTCACATGGAGAGGTTTGGGCGGTGTTCCAGAGAGAGCTGAGAAAAGGTTTGATGGAGGTGATGAAGATTGTGAAAAGTTTGGACAGAATTGGAGAAACCTTCCCAAAGTTGGAAGCATCAAGAATGAGGGCACAGATTTCACATGATTGGCAAAAGAAAGAAGGAAGAGATGAAGCAGAAGTATTTTCATGTGGCAAAAGCTTATATATTGTCTGGTTATATATAGAGTGGTTGAGGTGACTTCAATCAAGACTTCAAAAGGGAATTGTATTATTTTCTGAAAAAGAGAACGTGCAGGGTTATGGGGAGAAGGTGAGGAATGACACTAGGTGCATTGCTGATTAGGAGAGCTGGCCCTACATAATGGGCAGAGTGGCCTCCTCCAGCTCTGTATCAGTCCCGGTGTTGTTGGTGAGTTTATTAACAAATGTGAAGACTGTTTCACTCTGCACCTCAACATTTAATGTGGGACTGTAGTAATTGACTGTACAATTACACACCTCCACAGTTCTCACATCTCACCTTATCAGCTGGTTGTTGTGGTCCCAAATTTTCACAATCCCAGCTTTGCAAGTGGAAGCAAATATCTTCAGCTCTGGACAAGCACACAGTCCTGGGGGTAGGACATATGCAAAAAGGTTAAAGAACGGGAATCACAGAATCCCTATAGTGTGACAACAAGTCCACACCAAATCTCTGAACAGCATCCCACTCAGACCGACCCCTCTACCCTACCCTGCATTCCCCATGGCTAATTCACCCAATTTACACATTCCTGAACACTATGGGCAATTTAGCATGGCCAATCCACCCTAACCTGCACATCTTTGGACTGTGGGAGGAAACTGGAACACCCAGAGGAAACCCACACAGACACGGGGAGAATGTGCAAACTCCACACAGACAGTCGCCCGACGGTGGAATCAAACGTAAGAACATAAGAACATAAGAACTAGGAGCAGGAGTAGGCTGTTCAGCCCTTCGAGCCTGATCTGCCATTCAATAAGATCATGGCTGATCTTTTCATGGACTCAGATCCACTTACCCGTGCTCTCACCGTATCCCTTAATTCCTTTATTGTTCAAAAAAAAATCTACCTTAGCTTTAAAAACGTTTACTGAAGTAGCGTCAACTATTTCACTGGGCAAGGAATTCCACAGATTAACAACCCTCTGGGTGAAGAAGTTCCTTCTCAATTCAGTCCTAAATCTGCTCCCTCTAATCTTGAGGCTATGCCCTCTTGTCCTAGCTTCACCTGCCAGTGGAAAAATCCTCTCTACTTCTATCTTATCTATTCCCTTCATAATTTTATATGTTTCTGTAAGATCCCCCCTCAATCTTCTGAATTCAAATGAATATAATCCCAATCTACTCAGTCTCTCCTCATAAGCCAACCCCCTCAACTCCAGAATCAACCTAGTGAACCTCCTCTGCACCCCCTCCAGTCCCAGTACATCCTTTCTCAAGTAAGGAGACCAAAACTGCACACAGTACTCCAGGTCTGGCCTCACCAGCACCTTGTACAGCTGCAACATAACCTCTCTGCTTTTAAACTCAATCCCTTTAGCAACAAAGGACAAAATTCCATTTGCCTTCCTAATTACTTGTTGTACCTGCAGACCAACCTTCTGTGATTCATGCACAAGGACACCCAGGTCCCTCTGCATAGCAGCATGCTGCAACTTTTTAACCATTCAAGTAATAATCCTTTTTACTGTTACTCCTACCAAAATGTATGACTTCACATTTATTTACATTGCATTCCATCTGCCAGACTTTGCCCACTCACTCAATGTATTTATGTTCCTCTGCAAAGTTTCACAGTCCTCTGCACACTTTGCTCTGCCATTCATCTTAGTGTCATCTGCAAACTTTGACACCCTACACGTGGTCCCCCACTCCAAATCATCAATATAAATTGTAAATAATTGTGGTCCCAACACCAATCCCTGAGACACACCACTAGTTACTGATTGCCAGCCAGAATAGCACTCATTTATCCCCACTCTTTGCTTCCTGTTAGTCAACCAATCCTCTATCCATGCTAATACTTTACCCCTAACGCCATGCATCCTTATCTTATGCAGCAGCCTCTTGTGCGGCACCTTGTCAAAGGCCTTTTGGAAATCTAGGTACACCACATCCACTGGGTCCCCATTGTCCACTTTGCTCGTAATGTCTTCACAGCATTCCAAAAGATTGGTCAAGCATGACCTGCCCTTCATGAACCCATGCTGCATCTGCCCAACGGGACAAACCCAGCTCCCTGACGTTGTGAGGCAGCAGTGCTAAACACTGAGTCGGGTCTGCATCAACCATCCAAAGATCATCCCACCCAGACATAACCCATACCCCACTGGGAGTTTAACTCTGCATCTAACCCCATGCTGTCCCTGTCCCTGGAAGTGTTCGATGGGGGGACAGTGTAGAGGAAGCTTCACGCTGTATCTAACCCTGTGCTGTCCCTGTCCTGGAAGTGTTTGATGGGAGACAGTAGAGAGAGCTTTACTCTGTATCTAACCCCGTGCTGTCCCTGTCCTGGGAGTGTTCGATGGGGGTACAGTGTAGAGTGAGCTTCACTCTGTATCTAACCCCATGTTGTCCCTGTCCCTGGGAGTGTTTGATGGGCGACAGCGTAGAGAGAGCTTTACTCTGTATCTAACCCCGTGCTGTCCCTGTCCTGGGAGTGTTTGATGGGGGGGAGGGGACAGTGTAGAGGAAGCTTTACTCTGTATCGAACACTGTGCTGTCCCTGTCCCTGGGGGTGTTGGATGGGGTACAGTGTAGAGAGAGCTTCACTCTGTATCTAACCCCGTGCTGTCCTTGTCCTGGGAGTGTTTGATGGGGGTACAGTGTAGAGGGAGCTTTACTCCGTATCTAACCCCGTGCTGTCCCTGTCTTGGGGGTGTTAGATGGGACTGTACATCCCAGTGATCCAATGTAAGAGTCTAACCTGTGATTTCGGCCTCGTGGTCGTTTGCTGGGTGGTGGTCTTTACGAGCCTTCTTCCTGACATCGTAGAGGACAATTGTGTGGACAGCACAAACAGGATTCTGAAATGCCACCATGAACATGGTCTTCATGATGCACAGGTGAGTGGTTGGATGGGCACCGTAGAGATTCATTAAGAGGCTGAGGGACTCCTCAGCATATGGGAAAACCCGCCATATCTTGATGGCATTGTCCTCACCTGTAACAGGAGATACTGTGGTTAATTAGAGGACACACCTTACTTTCAGAAAGTTATCAACCATTTCACCTCCACCCATCAACATATTGTTGGTGTGTAGATCTGTAACAGTATGACATTTGAATTTCCCTCCCATATCCTCCTGTACCACATCCTGGTATCTCTTGTTCCTACGCTCCCCATGATAGTTTATTCATCCTCAAACACAAGAGCACAGAAGAATTGGGAGCAGGAATATTTCAGATCTCCAGCCTACTCCTCCAGTCAATATGATCTTGCCTGACCTGACTGTGACCTATAACTCACTTTCCTTCCAGCTCCCCCACCACTATTAACTCCCTTGACATTCGAAAACCTGTCTGAAGAAGGATCATATTGGACTCGAGACAACAATGCTGTTTCTCTCTCTAGACGCTTGGCAGACCTGCCGAGTTTCTCCACAGAATCAGTATATCACAGAAGGAAGCCATAGTTCCAGTACCAGTTCTCTGCCCTAGTGCTAATCTCCTGCCTTTTCCCCCAAACCCCTGCACACCATTTCTGTCCAAATAACCATCCAAATCCCTCTTCAATGCCTCTGTTGAACCTGCTCCACCACATTTCCAGGCAACGCATTCCTGACCCTAACTACCTGCTGCGTGAAAAAGTTTTCTCTCACATCACCCTCGCTTCATTCACTTTAAATCTATGCCCCTCTCGTCCTTGTTCCTTTTATATTCCCCTTGTCTATTCTGTCCAGTCCACTCCTGATTTTGAAAACCTCTATCAGATCTGCTCTCGGTTTTTTTCACTCCAGGGAGAGTCCTCCAGAAGGTGAGCCAGTGGACATCTGAGTAACTGGGGTGAATTTTGTGTGATGTGGTAACAGGCCGAGAGTCAATGATAACGTTGATGAACCCGCAGAAGAGATGGAGTCACAGAGTCTTAAAGCATGGAAACAGACCCTTCAGTCCAACGAGTCCATGCCGAACATATCCCAAACTAAACTAATCCCACCTGCCTGCTCCTGGCCCATATCCCTCCAAACTTTTCCTATTCATGTACCTATCCAATAGCTGTAATTTGAGCCTATTGTACAAAAGGATGGTGCAAATTGGTAGATTTTGGTCAGGATAATGTTATGGAATTGTAAGAGCTTAGGGATCTAGGACTGTCTGTGTCAAATCTTTGAAGGTGGCAGCACAAGTTAAAATGGGATCCTGGGGCTTTTTTTGTAAATAGAAGCTCGGAGTACACAGGTGAAAATTTTTCCAATTCATTCTCCCATGGGATGTAGATATTGCTGACAAGCTCAGCATGTCTTACCCCATCCTTAATTGCCCTTGAACTGAATGGCTTGCTCAGCCTTCTCAGAGAAAAATTAGAAGTTGGCCCCATTGACTCCAAGACATTGACAGCACAAAAGGAGGCCATTCAGCCCATCATGGCCATGCCAGTCAACAAAGATTTGATACACAAATCCTGCATTACAATCAACAATTGCCTGGGGACTTTGGTAACACAAGAAGCCAAACGCTGGTTAAATATTATGGAGGTGTCTGACTTGACCATCCTTTCCAGCAGTGAGTCCCACACCCTCTGGGGGAGAAACATTCTCCTCAACTCTCCCCTAGTCTCCAACCTCTTGCCTTAAGTCTATGCCGCTGGTTACTGAGCCCTCTACTAATAGAACATGGGCCTCCCAGTCCACTGTATCTATGGCCCTCAAAATCTTATCCATCTCTGTCAGATCCCTTAACCTTCACTGTTGTGAGATAAACAATCCCAGTCTGTCCCATCTTTCCTCGTAGCTCAGACCCTCCTACCCAGGCAACATCCTAGTGAATCCCCTCCAGTACAATCACATCCTTCCTATAATGTGGTGACCAGAAGTGCACACAGTCCTCCAGCTATGGCCTAACCAATGTTTCATACAGCTCCAATATATCCTCCTTGCCCTTGTTTTCTATGCCTCAGCTAATTAAGCCAACAATCCCATTTGCCTTTGTTATCTGATCTACCTGACTTCAGGGATCTGTAGGTAAGTAGACCGATTTCCCTGTTATTTTTCCAGGTTCCTACCATTCCTACAGTAATCTTTTCCCTGGTGGGCTGTCCCTAATGTATTACCTCACACTTTTCCAGCTTGAATTCCATATGCCACAGCTCTGCCCAGTTGGTCAGTCTGGTGATATATCCTCCTCAACTTTGACTACCTCAAGCAATTTCCATGTAATCCATGAACAAAGAAACAAAGCACAGTGCAGCACAGGAACAGGCCCTTCGGCCCTCCAAGCCTGCTCCCACACATTTTGTCCTTCCATACAAAAACTGTCTTCACTTGGGACAAAATGTGTCAGTGCAGGCTTGGAGGGCCGAAGGGCCTGTTCCTGTGCTGTACTGTGCGTTATTTTTTGAACCTCATGATCGTACCCCTTACATTTCAGTCCTGATTGTTAATGTAGGCCACAAACAGCAAGGGCCCCAGCACTGATCCTGTGGAACGTCACTGGAAATAGGATTCCAGAGACTGCAACATCCCTCCACCATCACAGACTGCTCCTGCGTCCCAGCCAGATCCAAAGGGATCCACTTCGACTTTGATCCAATGCTCTTTTACTTTTTTGACTAGTCTGCCATGAGTGACTTTATCAAAAGCCTTGTTAGAATCCACAGTTGACCATATCTAATGTATCACTCTTGGTTACCTCCTCAAAACATTCAATCTGTCCTACGCAACCTCATCTTAACAAATCCACGCTGACTATCCCTAATTAATCCATGTTTCTCCAGATGCAGAGATAACCCGATCCTCATAATTCTTTCTAATAACTGCCCCACGACGGAGATTAAACTGACTGTGTATTTATCCACATCGAAGGCTGCTGAAACTGCTAGCTCCTGTTTTCCCTCCCCATGTCAATTCCTTCCAATATTTCACAGTCCTCCAGCCTGAAGTCTGCACCTGCATCGTGCTTTTACATCGTGAAAACTAACACAACATATTTATTGGAGAACAGTGCCCACATTTTGTGGGTCCACCCCCTGTTTACTTCTCTGTTCCCAAAGAACCCTATACATTCCCTAGTCATTTTATTTTTCCTCTTTACACATTTTAAAAGCCCTTTGGGTATCCATTATCCCAATACATTCTCATGCCCTCACTTTGCTTGACAATTTTCCTTTCTAAGATCCCCCTGTAATTTTTATACTCCTCGAAGGACTTTGCTACATTGAGTCTTCAGTATCTGCTACATCTTCTCATTTTTTCCTTAACCCTAACCTTTATGCCCTTTGATACCCAGGAATCCCTAGTTGTGGTCCCACCCTTGGTCAGCTCAGTTGACAGGACAGCTGGCTTATGATGCAATGTGATGCCAACAGCATGGGTTCAATTCCTGTACCAGCTGAGGTTATCATGGAGGACTCTCCTTTCTCACCCTCTCTCCTTGCCTGAGGCATGGTGACCTTCAGGTTAAACCACCACCCAGCCATCTCTCTCTCTCTCTTTAATGAGAGATTGGAACTGTGGTCTAGTAAGACAATGGTGACTTCACCTTATCCTAATCCAGAGCCCTCCCACATTAATGTTCTGAGGGCTTGAATGTTGGCAGAGAATGAAACTTGAATTCAGGAAATGATTGGAATTAAAAACAGATACAATAAATGTTGACCTAAGCAGCAAAGCCCACATCTCATGAACAAATGAAAGAATCATTAGATTCATAGAGTCATACAGCATGGAAACAGACCCTTTCGGCCAACTCATCAGCACCAACAAACTTTCTCAAACTAAATGAGTCCAACTTGCCTGTGTTTGGCGCATATCCTTCTAAATCTTTCCTATTTATGTACCTGTCCAAATATCTCTTAACTGAACCTGCATCTACCACTTCCTCTGACAGCTCATTCCATACATACACCACCCTCTGTGAAAAAATTGCTCCTCAGGTCTCTTTCCCCTCTCACCTTAAACCTCTGCCCTCCAGTTTTGGATTCCCCTACCCTGGGGAAACACCATGACTATTCACACTGTCCCTGCCTCTCATGATCTTATGAACCTCTATAAGGTCACTCCTCAGCCCCTGACATTCCAAGGAAAAAAAATCCCAGCCTATCCACCCTCTCCTTATAACTCAAGCCTTCCAGTCTCAGCAACATTCTGGTAAATCTTTTTTGCACCCTTTTCAGTTTGATTACAGCCTTCCAAAAGCAGGGTGACCAGAGCTGTATACAGTAATCCAAATGTGGCCTTACCTCACGTCCTGTATAGCCGCAACATGACCTTCCAACTCCTGTACTCAATGTTCTAACCAATGAAGGCAAGTGTGCCAAACACCTTCTTCACCGTCCTGTCGACCTGCGACTCCACTTTCAAGGAACTATGTACCTGAACTCCTAGATCCTTCTGTTTGACAACACTTCCCAGGACCCTACCTTAAATGTATAAGTCCTGCCCTGGTTTGCCTTGCCGAAATGCAACACCTCACATTCATCTAAATTAAACTCCATCTGCCATTCCTTGGCCCAACTGATCAAGATCTCTTCATACTTTTAGATAACCTTCTTCGCTGTCCGCTATACCACCAATTTTGTTATCATCTGCAATTTACTAACCATGCCTCATTTATTCTCATCTAAATCGTTTATATAAATGACGAATAACAGTGGGCCCAGCACTGATCCTTGCTGCACACCGCTGGTCACAGACCTCCAGTCTGAACAACAACCCTCTACCACCACCCTCTGTCTCCTACTTTCAAGCCAATTTTCTATCCAGTTGGCTAACTCTCCCTGAATCCCATGTGATCCAAACTTACTAACCTGTCTACCATGCTACACTTTGTTGAAGGCCCAGCTAAAGTCCATTTAGACTCAAATCTACCACTCTGCCTTTATCAATCCTCCTGGTCACCTCTTCAAAAAACTCAATCAAATTAGTAAGACACAGTTTCCCATGCACAAAGCCATGTTGACTATCCCTAAACAGTCCTTGTCTTTCCAAATAAATTCTGTCTCTCAGAGTCCCCTCCAGCAACTTAGCCACCAATAGCTTCAGGATTACCAGTTTCTTGTTCCCTGGCTTGTCCTTACCATCTTTCTTAAATAAAAGCACGACATAAGCCATCCCCCAAATCTTCCAACACCTCACTTCTGGTATTGGGTCATTTCTGATTGCCAATTTTTATAAAGAATGATAAAGCTACACTGTATGGATAGACTACAGAAGATGGGGTTCTAGAGTCATTTATGGCACGGAAGGAGCATCCTTGTGAAATGAATGATTGTTTTTGCTTCCACTACCCTCAAGAACAGCTACGCTAGCTCCTTTCTCCTTACCATGGAGAAGGCCCTGAGGAAAGATGATCAGAGCCTGGGGTTGGAGTGGGTCTAAAATCATGATGATAGAATAAATAAAGAGAAAGAGTTTCCAGTGAGCTGAAGGGACAGTAACTGGGGAAGAGGGTGTTAAATATAACCTGATTGGCAAAAATCCCAAAAACAGGCTTCCTGCTCCTGTGATGCTGCTTGGCCTGCTGTGTTCATCCAGCCCCATGCTTGTTATCTTGAGAAAAACTATCTTTGCAACAAATGGATGCAGATTTGGAAAACACAGCCGACTGGGGTTTGGAGTTTTCAAAAGGAACTGGATCAATACTCAAAGGACAAGGGCCTGTGGGGTATGTGGCATGAGCTGGACCAGGATCAATGGGATGAAGGAATTTCCAGAGTGCTGTACTGTATGAACCCAACAGGAATTAGTTAACATACCTGATGATATGAGCTGTTGGTTTGCTGGATTTGCCACCAGACACAACAGTTTCCCCGACTCATGAGCTTGGACCTGGTACTGAGTGCTCCCCGATCTCCAGTCTAACACGGACAGAAACCCATTCTGATGTCCAGCAATCGGCAGGAAGCTTAAAGCAAGAGACGGGGACATGGGCACAGTTAGTGGATTGTGTCATAGAAGTCTACAGCAATTGAAAAGGCCATTCAGCCCATCAAGTCTGCATTGGTCAAATCCCATTTCCCAGCACTTGGCCAATAGCCTTCCCTGTCTTGGCATCAGTAGTGTACACTGAAATACTTCTCCCTGACTTTTACCTCAAACCTATACCCCAGTCACTGATCCCTCCACCAAGGGGAAAAGTTTCTTCCTGTCTATGTCCCTCATAATTTTATCCATCTCAATGATATCCCCCCACAGTCTCCTCTGCTCTAAGGACCACAACCCCCAGGCTGAGGGAATGCCATACTGTTGGGTGGTCCACATCAGTCTGAACAATCTGTCAATCACTAACAATGGACTGAGTACAAAGTCTGATCGCCATTTCTGTCACACACCTCCCCAGTCACACCAACGATGGAATCTCAACATGACCCCAGGGGTGACCCACTGCATTTCACATTACAAAGGAACTCCTTGTGATTGGCTCACGCACTGGTATTTAAACCAGAAGGGCACCTGAGCTAAGGTCAGAGCAAAGGAAGGTGACAATCACGGTTGATTCAAATGACAGGACAGGGTTGAGGGGCTGAATTTGCAAACCATTGCAAGAAATACCTTTTGAATGGCCTCCTACTGCTCTGTAATAACTCCAACAGAGCGGCCCTCCCTCAGCACTGACCCTCCGACAGTGCCCACTCCCTCAGCACTGA
>JAHRHZ010000033.1:23932-36453 GCA_024137785.1 Ginglymostoma cirratum
CCCTCCGACAGTGCGGCGCTCCCTCAGCACTGACCCTCCGACAGTGCGGCGCTCCCTCAGCACTGACCCTCCGACAGTGCGGCGCTCCCTCAGCACTGACCCTCCGACAGTGCGGCGCTCCCTCAGCACTGACCCTCCGACAGTGCGGCGCTCCCACACCACTGACTCTCTGACAGTGCAGCGTTCTGTCAGCACTGACCCTCCGACAGTGCCCACTCCCTCAGCACTGACCCTGCGACGGTGCTGCGCACCCTCAGCACTGACCCTCAGACAATGTGGCCCTCCCTCACCACTGACTCTCCGACAGTACTGTGCTCCCTTAGTACTGACCCTCCGACAGTGCGGCTCTTCCTCAGCACTGACCCTGCGACAGTGCAGCGCTCCCTCAGCACTGACCCTCCGACAGTGCGGCGCTCCCTCAGTACTGACCCTCCAACAGTGCGACGCTCCCTCAGCACTGACCCTCCGACAGTGCAGCGCTCCCTCAGCACTGACATCCTGACAATGTCGCCCTCCCTCACCACTGACTCTCGACAGTGCAGTGCTCCCTCAACACTGACCCTCCGACATTGTGGTGCTCCCTCAGCACTGACCCTCCAACGGTGCCCACTCCCTCAGCGCTGACCCTCTGACAGTGCAGTGCTCCATCAGCACTGACCCTCCGACAGTGCGGCGCTCCCTCAGCACTGACCCTCCGACAGTGCAGCGCTCCCTCAGCACTGACCCTCCGACAGTGTGTGCTCCCTCAGCACTGACCCTCTGACAGTGCGGCACTCCCTCAGCACTGACCCTGCGACAGTGTGGCACTCCCTCAGTACTGACCCTCCGACAGTGCGGCGCTCCCTCAGCACTGACCCTCTGACAGTGCAGCACTCTGTCAGCACTGACCCTGCGACAGTGCTGCGCACCCTCAGCACTGACCCTCAGTGTAAAACTACATGGTCCTATGTTAAAATTTCATAGGAACTTCGGACTTCGGAGCATGAGGAGGCCATTCTGCCTTTACAACTGGTCTGTCATTGAAGAAGATCATGTCTGACCTGGTTGTGGTCTGAGGCCCATTGTCCTGCCTTCCCTCCGCTGCTACACCCCCAGGACATGCATACCAAGCTTAAGCCTGAGCCTCCAGGCCTTAGCAGCAGACCTTTGCAGCCGCTGTCTCTGAGAGGACAGGTTAAGCTGAGGTCCCCATGTGCCAAATGTCAAGGCTGCAGCTCTCCTGGTTGGGGTAAGAGCAGGGGAGCGATCCCTCAGGCCCTGGCCTCAATGGCTATCCGGGAAAAATGTTTTGGTCTCTGGACATTAGCTCGCCATCCTGAAACCCCTGGAAACTGGTGCAGCTGGTGGAAGGTGCAATTGAAATGCTCACCGGTCATTGTCCTTCACTCCCAAGATCCGTATCTTCCCTTCGCTTCCTCCAGCCACCGCTTCCAGCCACCGGGAGTAGGTCAGCTCTTTTTCCACAGTGTGGGCGTAGATACACAAGCAACAGAGCTGTGGCGTCTGTCTGCTCGCTAGCACCTCCCACTGGACCTCCATGGGATTAGCCAGGGCGTTGGCCTTTAGGAGGTCCCCTCGTTTGGTCAGAACCAGCAGGGCTTCCCGGGGGAGGCAGTAGTCAAAATCAGCTACCTGCTGGCCCCTGCCCAGCAGCAGGCTGGTGATGATCTCCCCAGTGTCTGGGCAGATGAGGCGAACTGTTCCGTCAGCACAGGAGCAAACTGCTCGTACAGGGAAGCGGCCCGGAAACCCTCCACTCCTGCTCTTGATGGCTGTGATGTTGTGTCCAATGGACGTGTGCTGCCTGTACAGGTGCGTGATGGTCCAGAAATCCAGCCTCTGGTTGGCGCAGGAAAAGATACTGTCCTCCCCGAGCTCTGTGCCCAGGCGAGTGACTGTCTCCCCCATCTGGATCTCGTCCACCTGGTCAGCCAGGTCCAGGCTCCAGGCCCGAATGGTCTCATCCTCAGAGCCCGATAGGAGGTAGGGACCATGGGGGTAGAGAGCAAGGGCAGTGACGGGACCTGCAAAGACATCAGCGAGAAACAGCGATTATTCATGCCGTGTGGTGATCCCTATCATTTGGACCACAATAATCCGCATTTATATACCACCTTGGACTTCCTGACACACTTGACAGCAGCGATTATTATCCACTTGACTTTTAATCAAATTGAGAGGTGGGATTGGATTGACCGTGACCAAGGTTTTCACTTAGGACCCTGCTCCCACTGTCTCCCCACACCCCTTGATCTCTTTAGCCCCAAGAAACATAACTTACCCAAAGTGTAAATGGTGGAGAATAGGAACATTGTTTTCACTGACAATCACAGGCTGAGTAACTAGGTCTCAAAGGTCAGAAGGGATCTACTGTTTGATGATGCATTTCCCACAGGCCCACCTCAGAGTCACTAATTAGTTTCTTATCTCAGAAATGTCAGAGACTCTCAAGACAGATAGACTCACCCCTGTGCCCAACGAACATAATCTGAAGATTCCAGTTTTCATCCCATATTTTGATGTTTCCATCCCGCGAGGAAGTGACCACACACCTTGGTGTTTCAAACAGGATGATGCCTGTGATTACTCTAATCAGAACATAATGAAGAAGCTGTCAATATAAGAATATTGCTGCATGCACACACACACACACACACACACACACACACACACACACAGAGACACGCATGCACGCACACACTCCACACACACACCACACACATACATACACAGCGACACGCATGCACGCACACACACACACTCAGACACACACACACCACATAGACGCAAATACACACACACAGACACTCAGATACACACAGACACATGCACACTCACACACCCACACCCACCCACACAACACACGCACACACACACTCACAAACCCACAACCATCCCCACACACACACACACACTCAGATTCACACAGAAGCAAATACAAACACACACGCACACAAACACGTGCACAGACATATATACACAAAGACATACACAAACACATACAAAGACACACAGACACACGCATTTACGCACAAACACATATCCACATAGGCATGCACAAACACAGATTATCACCTTGAGACACACACCCATATATACACACACCAACACATATACACATCGACACACTCAGATAGACACAGACACACAAACACACAAATGGAAAATAATGAGAAACTTAAGCTCAGCCCTTGTGGGGATGTGGTAACCAAATCAGAAATCCGAGATCATTCCCATTCCATTAGTACAGCCTCCATTGCTAAGACAATGAGCCTGAGCTGGCATGGGGTGGGTTTGGTAATTGATGCTGGCCGTAAACCCTTAGCCCTTCTGGATGGTGAACTGTTTGTCCCTGAATCATTACCTCCTGGGGCTCCATGACCCCTCTAAAATGACACTTGCAGGTGAGATATGAAAGTGGTGCACCTTGACACTGTGAGATATTTACTGATAACTACAATATTTGGAAGGTTATTGGAAGAGGTGAGTATAAACAAAATTCAGCTGGCCACAAACATGGACTGAGGAAGACGGGCCAGCGAATTACACACCTTCCCATGCTACTGTCTTCACAGTACCAAATGGGATAGAGTTACTTGGGGTCAGGGTTACTTAGTGTCCACATTACCTGGAGTCAGAGTTACCTGGGATCAGAGCTACCTGGAGTCAGAATTAATTGAGGACAGAGTTACCTGGGTCAGGGTTATCTGGGGTCAGAGTTACCTGGGGTTAGGGTTACCTGGGGTCAGAGTTAATTGAGGACAGTTACCTGGATCCAGAGTTACCTAGTGTCGGGGTTACCTGGGCCCAGAGTTAGCTAGTGTAAGGGTTACCTGGTGTCAGGGTTACCTGGGTCAGAGTTACCTGGGGTCAGAGTTACATGGGGTCAGGGTTACCTGGGGTCAAAGTTACCTGGGGTCAGAGTTACCTGAGGTCAGGGTTACCTGGGGTCAGAGTTACCTGGGGTCAGAATTACCTGTCATGCAGCCGTTTCTCATATGAAATTACAGTAGCTTTGAGCAAGTCGAAGACAGCAACTCCTTTCCCACAGACTGCGTAGCAGCGCTGACTGCGGGGCACTGTCACTGTGGTACCCCGGACTCTCTCCAGTGCCAGCTCTGTGAACACATCTTCCTGAGTCAGCCCTATGGTGATGGTGCTGGCACATATCAGCTCACGGCAGCCAAAGTAGAAATGCCAGGTACAGACATTGCCGACTCCAGCCGTGACAATCTCATTCAAATCCTCATTGTACAGGCAACAGGTGATGGTTTGTTTTGACCGGTTGGTGGAGATAACCTGGAAGTCTGGGCCTAGCACCTTCACCTGTGGACAGATGTTCCAGGCCACGTAGCGGTTAATCTGCCGAGCATACACTATTCCTTCTATTGGCCCCCTGAGGGTGTATTCCTGCTTCTTCCGCCCATCGCAGTGGTAGATACAGATGCTAGTTTTGGACTTCATACAGATAAACTCGTTGGTGACAACATTATGTAAAACATGGCAGATTGCATTCTTAAACATCACACGCTGCACATGTTGGAGTCCGTGTTCCAAATCCATTGGCTTCCAATCATGTCTCCTTATCTGCAGAATTCAACACAAGTAGAAAACAGAGAAACAGACAACTGTTGTTGAGGAGAATTAATTTTTATTTTCCTGCAGGGGTACAGGCCAAAGACCCATATTTATTGTTTAGACTCAAATCTTCATCCCTTTCCCCATCTTCTCATACCCAATATACTGTTGTGAAGTTGGATAGAGAGTACTCATGGATTGGGAGGCAGGACATGAGAATTTGGTGTTTGTAGAATGCGGGAGGTGGTGGGGGGCGGGGGGTGGGGGAAGCATTGCGTGGTCCCTTTAAAAGATGATGTACTTTTTCTGTGCTTACAGATTTAAAACGGATGACTGTGAGCAGCAGCTTGAATGTTTGCAAGTACACAGAGAGCACCCAAACTAAAACATTTGTATCGAAAGGCTGTAAAGTTAGCAGGCCAAGCAGCAGCTTTTACCAAGACATCAAGTTTTTGAATCTAACCAATCAATTTGAAGTAGGCACTTAGACACCAAAAACCAATTAAGTTTAATCTGATGGTTTTGACAACATAGGACCAATCCTATTGTAAGAATTATTGATATGTCATCATCAGAAGGGGGCAGTTGGACAAATGGCAGAGCTAACTAACATCCGCCAGAGCCAACGGCCCTCAGCTCTCATGAGAGAATCGCTGGCTCTCACAGACTCCTCTATGTCTCAGAGAAAGCACCATCTAAATAACAAACGTACCCACAGCACAACTAGATAATATTCCTGATGGAAGAATCAGTGGAGAAGGCACAGAACGTTCCAGAAGACACGTCACTTGCCTGTAATTTTGAGAGACTAAATTCTTTTCTTTATTTTAATTAAGTTGGACTTGTATTTATTGGAACAGCTTACCATTAGAATCTTGCTTTGTTCGGGAATGGTTAGTAGTTAGAAAGGATTAATTTGGTTTGTTAATAGTTTAGTTAATTTGTTCACTGTTAGAGTTGGACAAATAAATTGTTACCTGTTGATTGTAAAGTGATGATCAGGGATTTATTTTATTTAACCGCTAGAAGTTGCTGAAAGGCAGGTTACATCACTTTTCACATCCCTTTTACAGATTATAGGGCAAGGTGCTCCCCTTTGGGTGTTTCAGTTTTAGTCCTCAGAGGAGGTCAACCTCCACTTTATAACAATATTCCTTGATTCTTAGCAGACTTCCTTTAAATATATCTACAATATTCATCTCGTCTTTCAGTAAGCTCTACATTCTGACCACCTCCTGGGTGAAAGTCTTTCTCCTGAATTCCCAGTTGCCTTTGTTTGTGGTTATCCAATATTTATCATCCCACTCCTGGTCTCAGACGCAACTGGAAAACATCTTCTCCTATCAAACTCTTTAATAATCTTGAGAACCTTTAACAGGTCACCTCTGGGTCACCCAATTCCTAAAGAAGTCAAATTCACCCTTCAATACTCTAGAGATTTCGGGCTCATTTTCCTTAATTTTTCTTCATAGAACAGTCTCGCCATCCTTGGAAATGGTCTGGTGGACCTTTGTTCCACTCCCTCTATGGCAATAATATTTTTGCTGGGAGAAGGAATCTAAATCTGCACGCAATATGCTAGGTACAGTCCAGCTAGGCTCCTATACAACTGAATCTCGAACCCCCTACTCCTGTACTCAGATCCTCTTGTGATGAAGGCTAACATTCCATTAGCCTTCCTGGTAACATGCTGCAGTTGCATGTTAACCTTTGGGCACTTATTGATGAGGGCGCTTTGGGCACTATCTAATGTAGATTGACCGATTTATTGTCACATGTACCAAAATACAGTCAAAAGCTTTGTTTATGAGCAATACAGGCTCATACATCATAGTAAGCACGGATGTACAGATCAGAGGTCGTGATAAAGATTAGTCAGAGGTAAACAGGTTATGTTGCACAGGATGTGCGCTAGGTGAGATCAACATTAACAAGATGAGTACTATTTGAGGTTACAGGGTCCATTCATCAGTCTGATAACAGCCAGGAAAAAGCTGTTCCTGAACCTGCCTGTGCATGTGTTCAGGCTTCTGTATCTTCTGCCTGATGGAAGAGGTTGTAGGAGGTCATTACCGGGGTGTGATGGGTCTTTGATGATCTCGGCAGACATTCTGCGGCAGCAAGCCATGTAAATAGAGTCTGTGGATGGAAGATTGGCTTCTGTGATGGTCTGGGCTGTGCACACCACCGTCTGTAGTTTCTTACAGTCCTGGGCAGAGTAGTTGCCATCCCAGGCCATTATCCACCCAGACAGTATGGTGCATCTGTAGAAGTTGGTGAGCGACCTTACAGACAGGCCACATTTCCTGAGCCACCTGAGGAAGAAGAGGTGTTGTTGTGCCTTCTTCACTGTCACATCTACGTGGGAAGTCCAGGACAGGTTGTCAGTTATCGTCACTCCAAGGGGCTTAACACTCTCCACCCTCTTAACCTCAGTTCCGTTGGTGTAGATGGGGGTGTGTTGTCCTCCTTTCTTCCTGAAGTCAATGGCCAGTTCTTTAGTTTTGCCGACATTGAGAGACACGTTGTTTTCATTACACCATTCCACCAAGCCCTCTGTCTCCCTTTCAGTATTGTGACTCCTCATTGATAGATATCTGTCCTCCTACGGTGGTGTTGTCAGTGAACTTGTAGATGGCGTTCATTCAGAATTTGGCAACACAGTTGTGGGTGTACACAGACAGTACAGTAGAGGGCTGAGGACACATTCTTGTGGGGGCTCCAGTGTTGAGTGTTATTGTGGAGGAGGTGCAGTTACCTATCCTCACTGATTGCGGTCTTTGGGTCAGAAAGCTGGGGATCCAGAACCAGATGGTGGAGCCGAGACCAAGGTCATGCAGTTTCGAGATCAGTCTGGAGGGAGATAATCCGTTATTCATTTATTCTTTCATTCATTTACAGGATGAGAGTATCACTGCCTAGGCAGCATCTATTGCCCGTCCCTAATCGCCCAGAGGACAGTTCAGAGTCAACCACATTGTTGTGGGTTTGGAGTCACATGTAGGCCAGACCAGGTAAGGACGGCAGTTTCCTTCCCTGAAGGACATTAGTGAACCAGATGGGTTTTTCCGACAATCAACACTGGGTTCGCGGTCATCATTAGACTCTTAATTCCAGATATTTTATCAAATTCAAATTCCAACATCTGCCATAGGAGGATTCGAACCCGGGTCCCCAGAACGTTTTCTGTGTCTCTGGATTAACAGTACAGCGACAATATCACTAGGCCATCGCCTCCCCGACAACAGCTGGTGCTGAAGATACTGGGATGATGGTGGTCTTCTTGAAGTAGGTGGGGTCTATGGCCTGTAGGAGGGAGAGGTTGAAGATATCAGTGAATACCTTCACCAGCTGGTCCATACAGGATGTAAGTGCACAATCAAGGACTCTGTCGGGCCCATCGCTTTCCTTGGGCTGACTCCCAGGAAAACTGAGAAGGGTGACTGAGGGAACAGGTACGTCTGGAGCTGTCGGGGCAGGTGACACCACGCCACTGGCATTCTGCTCAAACTGAGCTTAGAAACATTGAGCGCGTCGGTGGTGAGGGTGCGGGGGGAGCAGTAGAGAGATGTGTTTTTGTCGGCTATCTTGCTCTGCTTCATTTTCATTCCAGAATGTTGCTTATGCCTTGCCACAGGTGGCGGGAGTCTGTTTGGTAGGTCTGGGTCTCTAACTTGGTCAGGTACGGCCTCTTGGCCTCCCTGATGGCTTTGCGGAGGTCAGATCTGGATCCCCTGTATTGGTCCGGGTCATCCAACTCGAATGCTGCATCAGAGATAATAGGTACTGCAGATGCTGGCGAATCCGAGATAACAAGGTGGAGAGCTGGATGAACACAGCAGGCCAAGCAGCACCATAGGAGCAGGAAAGCTTGACGTTTCGGGCCTAGACCCTTCTTCAGAAATGGGGGAGGGGAAGGGGGTTCTGAAATAAATAGGGAGAGAGGGGGAGGCGGATAGAAGATGGATAGAGGAGAGGATAGGTGGAGAGGAGGCAGACAAGTCAAAGAGGCGGGGATGGAGCCAGTAAAGGTGAGTGTATGTGGGGAGGTAGGGAGGAGATAGGTCAGCCCAGGGAGGACAGACAGGTCAAGGGGGCGGGATGAGGTTAGTAGATAGGAGATGGGGGTGGGGCTTGAGGTGGGAGGAGGGGATAGGTGAGAGGAAGAACAGGTAGGGAGGCGGGGACGAGCTGGGCTGGTTTTGGGATGCGGTTGGGGGAGGGGAGATTTTGAAGCTTGTGAAATCCACATTGATACCATTGGGCTGCAGGGTTCCCAGGCTGAATATGATTTGCTGTTCCTGCAACCTTCGGGTGGCATCGTTGTGGCACTGCAGGAGGCCCAGGATGGACATGTTGTCTGAGGAATGGGAGGGGGAGTTGAAATGGTTCGTGACTGGGAGGTGCAGTTGTTTGTTGCGAACTGAGCGCAGGTGTTCTGCAAAGCGGTCCCCAAGCCTCCGCTTGGTTTCCCTGCTGTAGAGGAGGCCACAACGGGTACAGCGGATACAGTATACTACATTAGCAGATGTGCAGGTGAACATCTGCTTGATGTGGAAAGTCTTCTTGGGTCCTGGGATGGGAGTGAGGGAGGAGGTGTAGGGGCAGGTGTAGCACTTCCTGCGGTTGCAGGGAAAAGTGCCGGGTGTGGTGGGGCTGGAGGAGAGTGTGGAGTGGACAAGGGAGTCACGCAGAGAGTGGTTCCTCCGGAAAGCAAATAAGGGTGGGGAGGGAAAAATGTCTTTGGTGGTGGGGTCGGATTGCAGATGGCGTAAGTGTCGGAGGATGATGCGTTGGATCCGGATGTTGGTGGGGTGGTACATGAGGACGAGGGGCATTCTGTTTTGGTTGTTATTGCAGGGAGGGGGTGTGAGGGATGTGTTGAGGGAAATGCAGAAGACACAGTCGAGTGCGTTCTTGACCACTGAGGGGGGAAAGTTACGGTCCTTGAAAAACGAGAACATCTGAGATGTACGGGAGTGGAATGCCTCATCCTGGGAGCAGATGCGGCGGAGGCGAAGGAATTGGGAAAAGGGGATGGAATTTTTGCAGGAAGGTGGGTTGGAGGAGGTGTATTCTAGGTAGCTGTGGGAGTCCGCGGGCTTGAAATGGATATCGGTTTCCAGGTGGTTGCCAGAGATGGAGACAGAGAGGACCAGGAAGGTGAGAGAGGTGTTAGAGATGGTCCAGGTGAACTTAAGGTTGGGGTGAAAGGTGTTGGTGAAGTGGATGAACTGTTCAAGCTCCTCGTGGGAGTACGAGGCGGCACTGATACAGTCATCAATGTAACGGAGGAAGAGGTGGGGGATAGGGCCAGTGTAGCTCTGGAAGATGGATTGTTCCAGGTAACCTACAAAGATGCAGGCATAGCTTGGGCCCATGCGGGTACCCATGGCCACCCCCTTCATCTGTAGGAAGTGGGAGGAATTGAAAGAGAAGTTCTTAAGGGTGAGGACGACTTCGGCTAAGAAGATGAGGGTGTCAGTGGAGGGGGACTGGTCGGGCCTGCAGAACAGGAAGAAGCGGAGGGCCTTTAGGCCATCTGCATGGGGAATGCAGGTGTATAGGGACTGGACGTCCATGGTAAAGATAAGGTGTTGGGGACCAGGGAATTCAAAGTTTTGGAGGAGGTGGAGGGTGTGGGTGGTGTCACGGACGTAGGTCGGGAGTTCCTGGACCAAGGGGGTGAAAATGGAGTCGAGGTAGGTGGAGATAATGTTGGTGGGGCAGGAGCAGGCGGAGACAATGGGTCGACCAGGGCATTCAGGTTTGTGGATTTTGGGAAGGAGATAGATGCGGGCGGTGCGGGGTTGGGGAACGATGAGGTTGGAGGCGGTGGGTGGGAGGTCGCCTGAGGTGATGAGGTTGTGGATGGTTTGAGAGATGATGGTTTGGTGGTCGGGGGTGAGGTCATGATCAAGGGGGTGGTAGGAGGAGGTGTCAGAGAGTTGGTGCCTGGCCTCAGCGATGTAGAGGTCAGTGCGCCATACTACAACTGCGCCTCCCTTGTCAACGGGTTTTATGGTGAGGTTGGGATTACAGCGGAGGGAGCAGAAGGCTGCACGTTCTGCGGGGGCGAGGTTGGAGTGGGTGGGAGGGGTGGAGAGGTTGAGGCGATTGATGTCTCAATGGCAGTTGGAGATGAATAGGTCGAGGGAGGGTAGGAGGGAGTGTGTTGGAGGCGGGAGAAGGGGTCAGTAGAGGGAGGGTGAGGCTCACAGTTAAAGAAGTAAGCGCAGAGGCAGAGGCGGCGGAAAAATTGCTCAAGGTCCAAGCGTGACAGGTATTCATTGATGTGTGGGTGGAGGGGGACAAAGGTGAGCCCTTTACTGAGGCCGTCAAGGCCTCCTACCCTCCCGGGGATATTTTCCCGGGTAACCCGCCTGTACTTTCTCGGGGGACCACTTTCGCCATGACTCCCTTGTCTGCTCCGCACTCCCTCCAGCCCCATCACACCCGGCACTTTTCCCTGCAACAGCAGGAAGTGCTACACCTGCCCCTACACCTCCCCCCTCACCCCCATCCCAGGCCCCAAGAAGACTTTCCACATCAAGCAGATGTTCACCTGCACATCTGCTAATGTGGTATACTGCATCCGCTGTACCCGTTGTGGCCTCCTCTATATCGGGGAAACCAAGCGGAGGCTTGGGGACCGCTTTGCAGAACACCTGCGCTCGGTTCACAACAAACAACTGCACCTCCCAGTCGCGAACCATTTCAACTCCCCCTCCCATTCCTAAGACGACATGTCCATCCTGGGCCTCCTGCAGTGCCACAACGATGCTACCTGAAAGTTGCAGGAACAGCAACTCATATTCCGCTTGGGAACCCTGCAGCCCAATGGTATCAACGTGGACCTCACAAGCTTCAAAATCTCCCCCCCCCTCTACCGCATCCCAAAACCAGCCCAGCTTGTCCCTAATATAACAAGGTGTAGAGCTGGATGAACACAGCAGGCCAAGCAGCATCAGAGGAGCAGGAAAGCTGACGTTTCGGGCCTAGACCCTTCTTCAGAAAATGCTTGTTCCTGCCTCCCTAACCTGTCCTTCCACCCACCAATCCCCTCCTCCCACCTCAAGCCCCACCCATATCTCCTACCTACTAGCCTCATCCCACCCCTTGACCTGTCCATCCTCCCTGGACTGACCTATCTCCTCCCTAACTCCCCACCTACACTCACCTTTAGTGGCTCCATCCCTGCCTCTTTGACCAGTCTGTCTCCTCTCCACCTATCTTCTCCTCTATCCATCTTCTATCCACCTCCTCTTCTCTCCCTATTTATTTCAGAAACCCCTTCGCCTCCCCCATTTCTGAAGAAGGGTCTAGGCCTGAATAATCAGCTTTCCTGCTCCTCTGATGCTGCTTGGCCTGTTGTGTTCATCCAGCTCTACACCTTGTTATCTCAGATTCTCCAGCATCTGCAGTTCCTACTATCTCTGAAACAAACTCTCCTGAAGCTGCTTTACGTGTAACATCTTCCTCACAACACACATTCCCACGTGGCTCTGTATTGTCTGCAAACTGGGAAAGAATCCATTTGGTCCCTACCTCTGGATCACTGATACACATTGTGAACAGCTGGGATCCTGAGAACTGATCCCAGTGGTATCCCAGTCACAGCCTTTAACATGAGAATTTATTGCTGTTCTCTGTTGCTGTCTGTTCACCAATACCTACTCCAGGCCAGTACATTCAAGCATATGGGATAGGAAAAAATGTTGGTACCTAGCCTCTCGTAGGAGACCTTATCACAAGCCTTCTGAAAATTCAACCACACCACATCCATCAACTCTCCTTTATCAATTTTATTAGTAACATCCTCAAAAAACTCTAACAAATTTGTCAAACATGATTCCCCATTTGTAATCCATGTTGACTATGCCCAATCAGATCATCGCTATCCAAGTTTGCAACTATCAACTCCTTTATTCTAGATTCTAGTA